>ML663012.1:13729103-13850390 GCA_007570785.1 Antilocapra americana | reverse complement strand
ATGACCCACCTCCCAGAATATTGGAAATAAAAACACGAATAAACAAATGGGACCTAATTAAAATTAAAAGCTTTTGCACAACAAAGGAAACTATAAGCAAGGTGAAAAGACAGCCTTCAGAATGGGAGAAAATAATAGCCAATGAAGCAACAGACAAACAATTAATCTCAAAAATATACAAACAACTCCTGCAGCTCCATTCTAGAAAAATAAACGACCCAGTTAAAAAATGGGCCAAAGAACTTAACAGACATTTCTCCAAAGAAGACATCAAAATGGCTAACAAACACATGAAAAGATGCTCAACATCACTCATTATCAGAGAAATGCAAATCAAAACCACAATGAGGTACCACTTTACACCAGTCAGAATGGCTGCAACCCAAAAGTCTACAAGCAATAAATGCTGCAGAGGATGTGGAGAAAAGGGAACCCTCTTACACTGTTGGTGGGAATGCAAACTAGTACAGCCACTATGGAAAACAGTGTGGAGGTTCCTTAAAAAGCTGCAAATAGAACTGCCATATGACCCAGCAATCCCACTGCTGGGCATATACACCGAGGAAACCAGAATTGAAAGAGCCACGTGCACCCCAATGTTCATCGCTGCATTGTTTACAATAGCCAGGACATGGAAGCAACCTAGATGCCCATCAACTGACGAATGGATAAGAAAGCTGTGGTACATATACACAATGGAATATTACTCAGCATTAAAAAAAAATTCATTTGAATCAGTTCTACTCAGGTGGACGGAACTGGAGCCTATTATCCAGAGTGAAGTAAGCCAGAAGGAAAAACAACAATACAGTATATTAACACATATATATGGAATTTAGAAAGATGGTAACGAGAACCCTGCATGCAAGACAGCAAAAGGAACGCAGACGTATAGAACAGACTCATGGACTCTGTGGATGAGGGCAGGGGTGGGATGATTTGGGAGAATGGCATTGAAACGTGTTAATTATCATATGTGTAATCAATCGCCAGCCCAGGATTGTTGCTCGGGGCTGTTGCACCAAGAGTTCCCAGGGGGAGGGAGTCGGGAGGGAGGAGGGAGGGGGGTTCTGGAGGGGGAGCGTATGTACACCCATGGTGGTATCATGTCATTGTATGGCAAAACCAATTTAAGAAAATAAAAATCCAATTTAGGTAAGTATAGATGAGGAAAAAAAAAACACAACAACAAATCACATACCTCCTGGTAAGGTCCACTGGGAACAATACAGCACAATGTAGCATCAGCCCCTTGTCCACCCCATGCCCTCTTCATTGAGGTATGCATGCATGACTGCCACAGATGACATCAGGATGACTGTGTGTATCAATCAGGACTTGATCAAAGAAACAGAACTAGCAGGAGATTATAAGGATTTTTCAGAGGGGTTGGACCTTATGAAATGGGAGCTCAACAAATCATGGAAAGCCGTTGTTTCTGTGCCTGGTGCTGGAATCTGAGATTGGCAGAGCAGACAATTGGAAGAGAAGAGAACTGAAACAAGCGAGAAGCTGTGAGGATGGATTGGCGTGTACAAGAATGGGCCAGAACTCATACTGATCTTTCATTGATTTCAAGCCTTGAGCTCTGATGATGAAAGTGACCTTCTGGAGAAAGTGGAATACCTTCATCAGGGAGCTAAGTGTGTACCTGGCCCAGGAGCCTGAGAAGCTGAAAGAGAATCTGTCAGGAGCGGAAAGAACTTCACGCTTAGGGAATCTGCCCCACTGCAACCAGCAGAAGCGGGCTGTGCGGGCTGCAACTGGGCATTGTATCTAAAGAATCTGACTGTTGCTTCACTTCCATGTCCACAGTCTCATGATACCCACAGTAGTCTGGAACTCTGGCGATGTAAATTCTGGGAAACAGTTTTAGTTCAGTTAACTTGACATGATACAAATCCATCAGACTTCAACACAGAGAAGCCACTGCCTTGGTTTCCCTGCAATAGCTTGGGCCCCTGGCTTCCATGCCAACTCACAGGTCTTCTGGTCTGGACCCAGTCACACAAACTGAAAATCCACAGTAAATGGGGCGTATCACCAGTTCTTGGTGCACAGCAGTATTCTACCTGTATCTACACTCCATATGTTTCCAAGGAAAACAATGATCTGAGGAAGACAACAGGCCATGTTACCAGGCCTGCTTACTCCTCTGAAGAAAGGATCCAGATCTGTTATTACCTTTTGTCAAGGAAGTGTTTCCTCTTTTTCTCTGGGAAGAGTGAAGTGAGATGGTTGCCATTTTCCCCTTGAATGCTTAGGACAATTTACCACTTAAGCTAGTGAGGCCTACAATAGTTTTTAGGAAGGTCTTAAATTATAGATTAAATCACTTTAGTATTTAAACTCTTCATATTTTCTGTTTATTCTTCTATTTTGCTAAGTTGTGCTTTTTTCAGGGCCCTATCTTGGCTAATATAGAAATTCGTTGTTGTAAAGTTATTTTTGTTGTTCAGTTGCTAAGTTGTATCTGACTCTTTGTAACCCCATGGACATCAGCACGTCAGGCTCCTCAGTCCTCCACTATCTCCTGGAGTTTGTTCAGATTCATGTCTGTTGAGTTGGTGATGCTGTCCAACCATTTCATTCTTTGCCACCCCCTTCTCCTTATGCCTACAATATTTCCCAGCATCAGAGTCTTTAGCGGGAGTTAGCTCTTTGCACCAGGTGGCCAAAGTATTAGAGCTTCAGCGTCAGTCCTTCCAATGAATATTCAGGATTGATTTCCTTTGGGATTAACTGGTTTGATTTCCTTGCAGTCCAAGCGACTCTCAAGAGTCTTCTCTAGCAAGCACCACAATTCAAAAGCATCAGTTCCTTGGTGCTCAGCCTTCTTTATGGTCCAACCCTCACATCCGTACATGACACCTGGAAAAACCATAGCTTTGACTACATGAATCTTTGTCAGAAAACTAATGTCTCTGCTTTCTAATACCCTGTCTAGGTCGGTCGTAGCTTTCCTTCTAAGGAGCAAGCATCTTCTAATTCATGGCTGCAGTCACTGTCCACAATGACTTTGGAGCCCAAGAAAATAAAAATCTGTCACTGCTTCCGCTTTTTCCCTATCTATTTGCTATGAAGTGATGAGACAAGTAGCCGTGATCTTCGTTTTTTGAATGTTGAGTTGCAAGCCAGCTTTTTCATTCTCTTCTTTCACCTTCATCAACAGGCTCTTTAGCTCCTCTTCATTTTTTGCCATTAGAGTGGTATCATCTGTATATCTAAATTTGTTGATATTTCTCCTGGCAGTCTTGATTCCAGCTTGTGTTTCATCCTGCCTGGCATTTTGCATGATGTACTTTGCATATAAGTTAAATAAGCAGGCTGACAGTATACAGCCTTGATGTACTCCTTTCCCAGTTTGGAACCAGTCCATTTTTCCATGTCTGGTTCTAACTGTTGCCTCTTTACCTGCATACAGGTTTCTCAAGAGGCAGGTAAGGTGGTCTAATATTCTCATCTCTTCGAGAATTTTCTACAGTTTGTTGTGATCCACACAGTCAAATGCTTTAGCATAGTCAATGAAGTAGAAGTTGATGTTTTTCTGGAACACCTTTGCTTTCTCCATGATCCAACAGATGTTGGCAGTTTGATCTCTGGTTCCTCTGCCATTTCTAAGTCCAGCTTGTACAGCTTGAAGTTCTCAGTTCATGTACTTCTGAAGCCTAGCTTGAAAGATTTTGAGCATAACTGTGTGAGCATGTGAAATGAACACAATTGTATGGTAGTTTGAACATCTTTGGCATTGGCGTTTTGGGGGATCTGGATGAAAACTGACCTTTTCCAGTCTTTTGGCCACTGCTGAATCTTCCAAATTCACTGTCATATTGAGTGCATCATTTAAATAGCATTATCTTTTAGGATTTGAAATAGCTCAGCTGGAATTCTGTTGCCTCCACTAGCTTTGTTTGTTATAATGCTTCCTAAGACCCACTTGACTTCACACTCCAGGATATTTGGCTCTAGGTGAGTGATCACACCATCATGGTTTTCTGGGTCATTAAGATCTTTTTTGTATAGTTCTTCAGGATTTTCTTGCCACCTCTTCTTAATCTCTTCTGCTTCTGTTAGGTCCATACCATTTCTGAAATTTTTGTGCCCATTCTTGCATGAAATGTTCCCTTGGTATCTATATAACATCATAACATCTTATGATACGTTAATGTCTAAAGAATATGAGACCCTGCCATTTGTGACAATATGAATGAAACTGGGGGAACTTTACACTAAGTGAAATGTCAGACACAGAAAGACAAATACTTACTTTCCTAGTGGTCCAGTCATTAAAAATCTGCCTTGCAATGCAGGCAACAAGGGTTTTATCTCTAGTTGAGGAACTAACATTTCATATGCCCCTGGGCAACTGAACTCATGTGGTGCAACCAAAATCCCATTTGCTGCCTTCTGTTAAAATTTAAGATCTCATGCAGCCTAAAATAAATAAATAAATATTTTTAAAATTATTAAAAAAGAAAGACAAATACTACATGACATTGCTGACATGTGGAGTCTAAAAATGCTGAACATCCATATATTCAGAAAGTTGAACAGTAGTTACCAGAAGCAGGGAGATGGTGGTGGAAATCAGATGTTGGTCAAGAATACAAAGTTACAGCTAAGTAAAATGAATAGATCAGCATGCACATTATAGTTAATTATATTGTATCAAATACTGGACAATTGCTGAGATTTCAGCACACACACACACACACAATGGTAACCATGTGAGGAGATGAATATTTTAATTAGCTTAATTGTAATAATGATTTCACTATGATATACATTAATATATATCAAAACATCATATTACATACCTTAAACATATATATAATTTTCAGTTTTAAAAAAGATTATGTACTAACATTCCCTTTTTCATTACTGGTTATTTGTCTTTGCTTCTTCAGCAATCTCTCCAGGTGTTTGTAAATGTCATAATCTTCAAATAGGTAATACTTGTGGTTTCTAAATTCTCACCATGTGTATACTAGTTTTAGATTCATTCATTTTTGCTCCTTTCAGTATTATTTCTTTCCCCCTAGTTTATTTGAGTTTAATTTGTTATATTCTTTGCATTTTTTAAAGCCTGCTAATTTTCACTTTAGTAGGAAGTCTTTATGGAGCAGAAGTCTAATGCATATGTTCAACCTAGCCTTTTTAACTAAAACCTCAGATTTATTTATAACATATAAAACTGGAAAATACCTAATTACTCAACCTTATGCCTAAATCCAGGTCACAGATATTTTTTCCTATGTTTTCTTATAGAAGTTTTATAATTTTACATTCTACATTTAGTCTCAGATCCATTTTTTGTTAATTTTTGTGTAAGATATGAGATATATGTTGAGGGCCTTTTTCCTCACAATATGAACATCTAATTTTTCCAGTAATATTTGTTGAAAAAAACTTTTTTTTTCACTGAATTGCCTTCACATATTTGTCAAAAATCAGTTCTCCATGCTTGTGTGAGTCTAATTTCTCAACTCTATTCTATTCCATTGGTCTATTTCTTTCTATGAAACTACCACAAAATTTTAATTATATAGCTTTGTAACTAGTATTAAAATCAGGTAGCAAAAGTTTCTAATTTCGTTCCTCTTTAACAGACTTATTTTGACTATTTTGTGTGCTTTTACTATTTTCCTGAAATTTAGGAACAGCTTAACAATTTCTGCAAAAAAAAAAAAAACCTGCTGGATTTTAATTGGGGTTACATTGAATCTATAGGTTAATTGGAGGAGAATTAATATGTTAATTTGCAATAGTTCATTGCTAATATTATAATAATGTAATATAATAATATATAGGAATAAAATTGACTTTTTACTTGGATCTTATATCCCACAAGCTTGCTCAATTCATTTATTAGTCTAAGTGACTTTTTTGTAGATTTTATTAGATTTTTACATAAATAGACATTAATGTGGTCTATGAATAATGACAGTTTTACTTCTCTTCCAATTTTTTTCTTGCCTTACTGAATTGGCTAAAACCTCCATGGTAAGAAACTGAAAATTTTATAAAAGCAGAACTTTGTGGCTGTCTAACATACTCTTTTTCAGTTCCATCCTTGGAGTGGCAGTAGTTGAAAACAGCAATCCACATGTCCAGTGTGGTAGCCAGGAACACAGTGAACCTTGTTCCCAAGGATATGTGTTTGCTTGTTTTGATCTCTGTATGGGGCTCACTGAAGGACCAATGCAAAGGGCTTACCTTTGTTTTGCCACCTTCAAAATCTCTCTGGTGGCAGAAGTGGCTGCACTGTGGATATTTGTTAAAAAACACTGAAAGGTAAATGAGCAAAGTTGCTGACTATCTGCTTCCTATCCGAGAGAAAAAGTAACAATTGGGGCAAACAGTACACATGCCAGAAACCTGGGGGGGGGGGGAAGAATGAGATACTCTGAAGAATAAGGGCTTTGAAAAGTTACCACATATAATGAGGGATCTAGAAAGCCTTGTGCATACTCAGGGAAAGATTCTTGCTTAGAAAATCCCTGAGGGGCTTCCCTAGTGGTTCAGTGACTAAGAGTCAGTGCTCCCAATGCAGGGGGCTCAGGTTCAATCTCTGCTCAGGGAACTAGATTCCACATGCTGCGGCTAAAAGGTCCAACATGCTGCAACTAACACCTGATTCAGTGCAATTAATTAATTTAAAAAAGAAAAATTCAATCTTTACATATGTTAGAACAAGATGGCAGAGGAGTAGGTGGATGAGGAGTACATCTCCCTCCACAGAAACATCAGGAATACACATTCAGACACAGAAGTGCATGCTGAACACCAGCTGGAAGTGGACAGGAGTACCTGACAAGTGGAAAAGAATATATAGCACCACGCAAAACTCAGTAGGATGAAGGGACTGGGGGAAACACAGGAGTGTTAGTAGGACTGGACCTGCCCTTGGCGGGTGGGGGAACTGAAGCAGGGGTCTGATCCCCACATAGGGGCAACTGTCTGAGTCAGAGGGGAAACATTTGAGGCTGAGAGTGAAACAGCTGATCTGTGGCAGCCTGAAAGGAATGAGAATCAGAACTTGCCACAGCCATACGTACCCCGGACAGGGACACAGGTCCCCTGGAAA
The DNA here is from genome assembly GCA_007570785.1 of Antilocapra americana. Classification (NCBI taxonomy): domain Eukaryota; kingdom Metazoa; phylum Chordata; class Mammalia; order Artiodactyla; family Antilocapridae; genus Antilocapra; species Antilocapra americana. Next base: position 13,843,303 of record ML663012.1, on the reverse strand, counting down.
GCGCAGCAGCTGGGAGCTGGAGAGGAGGGATTGTGGAGCAATCCCAGGGCAGGGCTGCTGTGGACTGTGGAGAGATGGGCTGAGGGGATGTGAGGGAGGAGACTGCCGAGGGAAGTGCCTGTGGAGGAAAGCCGGGCAGCCAGGGAAGCAAGGCAATACTGCTGAGTCATGCGTGTAGCCATCACCATAGCCTCTCTCCCCCCACACGCAAGCATCTGCAGCTGAACAGTAGAGAGGCACCCCATCAAACGCCTGCCGCACTGAACTACAGGGAAGGACCCCAGCCAGGATGCCTCTGTAAGTGCCTGACATGCTGATCTACAGAGCAGGACCCCAGCCAGGGGGGCCCCCCTTTCTGTGCCTGGTGCACCGAACAACAGAGAAGGACCCCAGGCAAGGGAGCCCTCTAAGTACCTGAACGGGAGGAGGCATGGAGAAAGACAGGTCAAAGAGGCCTCTGATCACCAACTACAAGAGGCTTGAAAAAAGATTCTGATTGGGCCATAACTCCTGTAGCAGAGGCAGTCCATGTCCTGCATACTTTGCACCACCAGGGTCCCCGCAAGCCAAGCAGCTGCACTACCTTCATGCTTAATCCTCACTGGGGCAGAGCTGCCACAGGCAAAAAACGTCTTGCCTCTATGGGTGCAGGGCCACTTCGGTAGTGTCTGACTCTTGGCGACCCTGTAGACTGCGGCCTGCCAGGCTTCTCTGTCAAGGATACTCGAGCGTGTTGGCCAACACCGGTTGCCATACCCTTCTAGAGCACTATATTTCCTGCTGCCCTAGCTGCCAACTGCCCTGAGTACCTGGTGCTGCCAGAACCCCTGTGACCCAAGCAGCTTCACCACCTTCACGCCTGGCCCTCACAGGGGCAAACCCAAGTCCTCGAGGGCAGCCTCAGGAGCAAACCCCAGTGGACCACCCACATGTAGAGAGGAAATAAAACCACAACTGAAACCCAGGAGCAGTGTGGCTAAGGAAGAAGATCCAAAACTTTCCCACCAGCTGTACAAGCTGCAGGTTAATTCCACACGATCAACTAGGCAGATGCTGTGTCTATGGAATATATAAAAGGTCACTGAGAGCTCCCACAAAAGAAAACGCACTAGTTCTGATAGCTGTGGACATTGGAGGCAAGAACACAGAGGAGTAGGACCAGATTAGAATCTGAGCTGCCCCCACAGCAGGTCCAGAGATCAGCACAGTGTTGGAGGGCATCCTAGGGAGGTGAGGTGGACTGACACTCCCAGAGAGGGAAGGGACTCTAACAGCAGTGACTCAAGAAAAACATTTATCATTCTTATGTTTTCACTTGTTCTGTAGATTCTTTTGGATTTTTTTTTTTTCGTTTTCTTTCCCCTCCCTCACCTCCACATTGTAGTTGTCGATTTTATTGGCACTATGAAATCTAATTAAGGTTTTGATTTTCTTTTCAGTCACACTTTTTATTATTGTTATAAACCTCTGCCTCTACATTGGGCTTTTGCAGTTCCGTAGAGATTTCCTTTTTTTTTTTTCCCCTTTCTTTTTCTTTCTTCATTCTCTTTATTTTTTTTTTCATTTTTAAAACCTATTACTATTTTTTTATATTTATTTCTTTGTTTGTTTTTCTTGTTGTTCTTTTTCCCTTGCAGTTAATCTTTAATGTATATAAATCTTCTTTATCTACCTCTATTTAACTTTGCATATCTATTCTTTCTTTCTTTATTTTCTTTCCTTTTCTCTCAACATATTTGTTAGTTTTGTTTTCATTGCTTTATTCCCCACTTAGCACCTTGCTTTAGTTTTGTTTTCCAATTTGTGCTTTAGTTAGTTTTGCTTTTAACTGGTAGATATAATTTTTGGTTTCCTTTGTTCACTGGGTCAATCTATTGTACTTTATTTTTGTTGTACTGTTTTGCTTTTGCTAATGGGTGTATATGTATATGTGTGTATATGTTCCATTATTTTAATTATTATTTCCCTGATTTGGTAAATGCCATTTGTCTGGGGTTCATCTTTGGTTTCTCGTCTGCGGGTATTTGTTTTAATCTCAATACCATAGCAAACAACTTGTGGAATCTTCGTTCCTGACCAGAGATCAAGCCCTGAGCCTTTGGAGTGGGAGCACTGACTCCAAGACCCTAGATTACCACAGAACTAACCCTAAGGAGTATCAAATAGTGAGAACTCCCACAAAGGAAACCACCAGAATACCAGACCCACATCACCCAACCACCAGTAGCACCCTGGGCAACACGCCTCATCCAAACAAAAAAAAACAAAACAAAAATACAAGCCAAATCATCAGCAGACAGGATTATCACCTCACTCAGCCTTGCTCATCAGAGGAAAAACAAACAACCAGAAAAAAAAAACTCAGCATTAATCTCACCCTATACATAACTCACACAAACTACTGGACCAACTTTAGGAGGGCAGAAACCAAAAGGAAGAAAGTATTCAACCTTGAAGCCTGGGAAAAGGAGACCTCAAACACAATAAGTTTAAAAAAATAATTAAAAGGCAGAGAGATACTGCACAAATGAAGGAACAAACTAGAAGCACAGAAACCCAGATAAATGAAGAGGAAATAGGCAAACTACCTGAAAAAGAATTCAGAATAATGATAGTAAAGATGATCAAAACCCTTGAAAACAGAATTGAAAAAAATGCAAGAATCAATTAACAAAGACCTAGAAAAATGAAAGAATAAACATTCAGAGACAAGCAACACAATTACTGGAATTAAAAATACTCCATAAGGAATCAATAGCAGAATATCTGAAGCATAAGAACAAATCAGTGAGCTGGAAGATAAAATGGTGGAAATAACTTATGAAGAGCAGAATAAAATAAAAAGAATGAAAAGAACTGAAGATAGAATGATGAGTTTATGGATTTTGTTTTGAGTATGTTCCACTGCTTTTTCTACTGTTCTTTACCAGCTGTAACTGTTCCTGAATATACATTAATCTTTTCCACAGCCGTCTATTCATCTTTGCTTTTCTATTTTTTCTTTTCTCTCTTTTTTAATTTTTTAAATCCTCTTCACCACCCTTTCCTTTTCTCTTTTCCCTCCCTTCACCTCTTTCTTTTTTCTCTCCCTTTTTATTCTCCCTCTTTACCTTCACTCTTTCTTCTTTCCCCAAGTAGTTAAATTGTTGAGCTCTCTATGCTATATTCCCCAGTTGGCCTTCTGTTCATGCTTAGATTTTCATATTGAGCATTAGCTAACTCTGCTTTCAATTGGTTGATACTACCTCCGGTTTCCCTTGCTCACCAAGTCAATCTCCTGCACTCTTTTCTTTAGAACGCTTTGGTTATAACTGTATGTGTGAAAGTGCGTGTGTGTCCCAATATTTCTGTAATTACCTACTTGATCTCCTCCCAATAGAACACAGGCACAAGATATCAACACAAACCACCCAACCAACATTTCCCTCCAAGGTCAAAAATCAAAAGGAAGAAGTAATACAACCCTAAAGACTGGGTAAAGGAGACCTCAAGAGGAGCAAGTTAGGGGGAAAAAAATGATGATGATGAAAAGACAGAAATACAACACAAATGAAAGAGCAAAGCAGAAACTCACAAGACCAAATACATGAAGAAGAAATAAGTAATCTCTCTGAAAGAGAATTCAGAGTAATGATAGTAAAGATGCTCCAAAAACTTGAAAATAGAATGGAGAAAATACAAGAAGAATTTAACACAGTTAATACTATCACCAAGGACATAGAAGAAATAGGGAATAAGCAAACAGAGATGAATAGCACAATTACTGAAATTAAAAATACTCTGGAAGGAACCAATAGCAGGATAACTGAGGCAGAGGAATGGATAAGTGAGCTGGAGGATACAATGGTGGAAATAACCGCTGAAGAGCAGAATAAAGGGAAAGGAATGAAAAGAATTGAGGAAAGCCTCAGAGACCTTTGGAACAATATTAAATGTATTAGTATTTGAGTTATAGGGGTCCCAGAGGAAGAAGAAAAAAAGAAAGGCACAGAGAAATTTTTTAAAGAAATTATAGTTGAAAACTTTCCCAGCAAGGGGAAGGAAATAGTCAAGTCCAAAAAGCACAGAAAGTCCTTTACAGGTTAAACCCAAGAAGAAACACACCAAGACACATATTAACCAAGATAACAGAGATTAAGTACAAAGAAAGAATATTAAAAGCAGTAAGGGAAAAGCAACAAGTAACATATAAGGGAAAACCCATACCATTAACAGCAGAAACTCTACAGGCCAGAGGGAATGGCAGGATATATTTAAAGTACTGAAAGAGAAAAACCTACAACTATGATTACTATATCTGCCAAAGATCTCATTCAAAATTGATGGAGAAATCAAAACTTTTACAGACAAGCATAAATAAAGAGAATTCAGTACCACCGAATCAGCCTTGCAACAAATACTAAAGGGACTTACATAGCCAGTAGACACAAGCGAAAGGAAAGACCTACAAAACAAACCCAAAACAATCAAGAGAATGCCAGTAGGAGCATATGCATAAGTAATTACCTTAAATGTAAATGGATTAAATGCACCAACCAAAAGATACAGACTGACCAAATGGACACAGAAACAAGACCCATATAAATGCTGCTTACAGGAGACCCACTTCAGACCTAGAGGCACATACAGACTGAAAGTAAAAGGATGGAAAAAATATTCCATGCCAATGGAAACCAAATAAAGCTGGAGTGGCAATACTTATTTCAGGCAAAAATAGAATTTAAAATAAAGAATATCATAAGAGATAAAGAAGGACACTACATAATGATCAAGGGATCATTCCAAGAAGATGACTTAACAATTGTAAATGTCTATGCACCCAGCATTGGAGCACAACAATATATAAGGCGAACACTAACAGGCATAAGAGCAGAAATTGACAGCAACACAATAATAGTAGGGGACTTTAACACCCCACAGTCATCAAGGAACAGATCACCAAAACAGAGAATCAATAAGGAAACACAAACCTTAAATGAAACTTTAGACCAAATGGACCTAATTGATATCTTCAGGACTTTCCATCCAAATGCAGAAGAATACGCTTTCTTCTCAAGTGCACATTTAATATTTTCCAAGATAGACCACATCTTGGGCCACAAATCAAGGCTCAGTAAATTTAAGAAAATTGAAATTGTATCAATTATCATCTCTGATCACAATGCTGTGGGACTAGACACCAACTACAGGGAAAAAAACAGCAAAGAACACGAATTCATGGTGATTAAACATTACTCAATAACAAAGAGGTTACTGAAGAAATAAAACACGAGATCAAAAGATTCCTAGAAACAAATGACAATGAAAACAAAACGACCCAAAAGTTATGGAACTCAGCAAAATCAGTTCTAAGAGGGTGGTTTATAGCAATACAATCATACCTCAAGAAGCAAAAAAAGCATTGAATAGACAGCCAAACTCTAAATCTAAACAGCTGGAAAAAGAAGAACAAAAAAACCTCAAAGTCAACAGAAGGAAGGAGATCATAAAAATTGAAGCAGAAGTAAGTGAAAAAGAAATGAAGGAAACAGTAGCAAAGAGTAACAAAACTAAAAACTGGTTCTTTGAGAAGATTAACAAAATTGACAAATTGTCAGACTCATCAAGAAAAAAGGGAGGAAAATCAAATCAATAAAATTAGAAATGAACAACAACAGACAACACAGAAATACAATGTATCTTAAGAGAATGTTATGAGCAACTATATGCTAATAAAATGGACAACCAGGAGGAAATAGAGAATCAATTCTTCATTGCTCAGCTTTCTTTATGTTCCAGTGTTCACATCCATACATGACTACTGGAAAAAAACGTATCTTTGACTATATGGACTTTAGTTGGTAAAGTAATGTCTCTGCTTTTTAATGTTGTCTAGGCTGGTTTGGATTGGAAAAGGTCAGTTTTCATTTCAATTCCAAAGAAAGCCAACACGAAGGTATGCTCAAACTACCGCACAATTGCACTCACCTAACATGCTAGCAAAATAATGCTCAAAATTCTCCAAGCCAGGCTTCAAGAGTACGTGAACTGAGAACTTCCAAATGTTCAAGCTGGATTTTAAAAAGGCAGAGGAACCAGAGATCAAGTTGTCAACATCTGCTGGATCATAGAAAAAGCAAGAGAATTCCAGAAAAACATCTACTTCTGCTTCATTGACTATGCTAAAGCCTTTGAATATGTGGATCACAACAAACTTGGAAAATTCTTCAAAAGATGGGAATACCAGACCACCTGACCTGTCTCCTGAGAAATCTGTATGCAAGTCAAGAAGCAACAATTACAACCAAACATGGAAAAACTGACTGGGTTCAAATCGGGAAAGGAGTATATCAAGTTTGGGCTGGAAGAAGCACAAGCTGGAATCAAGATTGCTGGAAGAAATATCAATAAATTCAGATAGACAGATGACACCACCCTTATGGCCGACAGTGAAGAGAAATTAAAGAGCCTCTTGAGGAAAGCGAAAGAGGAGAGTGAAAAGCTGGCTTAAAATTCAATTCAAAAAATGAAGATCATGGCATCTGGTCCCATCACTTCATGGGAAATAGATGGGGAAACAATGGAAAGAGTGACAGACTTTACTTTCCTGGGCTCCAAAATCACTTCAAGCTTTTAAATTATGACTGCAGCCATGAAATTAAAAGACACTTGCTCCATGGAAGAAACATTATGACCAACCTAATTCAGTTCAGTTCAGTCACTCAGTCATGTCTGACTCTTGGTGAACCCATGACTGCAGTGTGCCAGGCCTCCTTGTCCATCACCAACTCCCAGATCTTGCTCAAATTCACGTCCATTGAGTTGGTGATGCCATCCAACCATATCATCCTTTGTTGTCCCCTTCTTCTCCCGACTTCAATCTTTCCTAGCATGAGGGTCTTTTCCAATGAGTCAGCTCTTTGCATCAAGTGGGCAAAGTATTGAGTTTCAGCTTCAACATTAGTCCTTCCAATGAATATTCAGGACTGATCTCCTTTAGGATGGACTGGTTAGATCTCCTTGCAGTCCAAGGGACTCTCAAGAGTCTTCTCCAACACCACAGTTCAAAAGCATCAATTCTTCAGCAGTCAGCTCTCTTTATAGTCCAATTCTCACATCCATACATGACTATTGGAGAAACAACAGCCTCGACTCAATGGACCTTTGTTGGCAAAGTAATGTCTCTGCTTCTTAACACGCTGTCTAGGTTGGTCACAACTTTTCCTCCAGGGACTAAGCGTCATTTAATTTCATGGCTGCAGTCACCATCTGCAGTGATTTTGGAGCCTAGAAAAATAAAGCCTACCACTGTTTCCACTGTTCTCCCATCTATCTGCCATGAAGTGATGGGACCAGATGCCATGATCTTAGTTTTCTGAATGTTGAGCTTTAAGCCAACTTCTTCACTCTCCTCTTTCATTTTCATCAAGAGGCTATTTAGTTCTTCGCTTTCTGCCATAAGGGTGGTGTCTTCTGCATATCTGAGTTTATTGATACTTCTCCCTGCAATCTTGTTTCCAGCTTGTGCTTCATCCAACCCAGCATTTTGCATGACGTACTCTGCATATAAGATAAATAAGAAGGGTGGCAATATACAGCTTTGACGTACTCCTTTCCTGATTTGGAACCAGTCTGTTGTTCCACGTCCAATTCTAACTGTTGCTTCCTGAACTGCATAAAGATTTCTCAAGAGGCAGGTCTGGTGGTCTGGTATTCCCACCTCTTTCAGAATTTTCCAGTTTATTGTAATCCACACTGTCAAAGACTTTGGCATAGTCAATAAAGCAGAAATAGAGGTTTTTTTTCTGGAATTCTCTTGTTTTTTCAATGATCTAGAGGATGTTTTCAACTTGACCTCTGGTTCCTCTGCCTCTTCTAAACCCAGCTTGAACACCTGGAAGCTCACAGTTCACATATTTCTGAAGCCTGGCTTGGAAATTTTTGAGCATTACTTTACTAGTATGTGAGATGAATGCAATTGTGTGGTAGTTTGAGCATTCTGTGGCATTGGCTTTCTTTGGGATTGAAATGAAAACTGACCTTTTCCAATCCAGACCAGCCTAGACAACATTAAAAAGCAGAGACATTACTTTACCAACTAAAGTCCATATAGTCAAAGATATGTTTTTTTCCAATAGTCATGTGTGGATGTGAAAGTTGGACCATAAAGAAAGCTGAGCAATGAATAATTGATGCTTTTGAACTGTGGTGTTGGAGAAGATTCTTGAGAGTCCCTTGGACTGCAGGAGGATCAAACCAGTCAATCCTAAAGGAAATCAATCCTGAATGTTCATTGGAAGGACTGATGCTGAAGCTGAAACTCCAATACTTTGGCCACCTGATGGGAAGAACTGACTCATTGGAAAAGATGCTGATGCTGGGAAAGATTGAAGGAAGAGAAGGGGATAACAGAGGATGAGATGGTGGGATGGCATCATCAACTTGATGCACATGAATTTGAGCAAGCTCCAGGGTGATGGAGTTTGGTGATTGACAGGAAAGCCTGGCATGCTGCAGTCCATGGGGTTGCAGAGAGTCAGATATGATGGAACAACCGAACTGAACTGAACTGAACTGATCTTTATCAGCAAAGTGATGTCTCTGCTTTGTAATACACTGTCTAGGTTTGTCATAGCATTTCTTCTAAGGAGCAAGCATCTTTTAGTTTCACTGCTTCAGTCACCATCCAGAGTGATTTTGGAATCCAGGAAAATAAAATCTGTCACTGTTTCCACTTTTTCTCATCTATTTGTCATGAAGTAATGGGATATAATGCCATATTCATTACTTACCCAATTTTGAACCAGTCCATTGCTTCATGTCTGATTCTAACTGTAGCTTCGTGTCCTGTTTACCAGCTTCTCAGGAGACAGGTCTGGTATTCCACCATTTGTTGTGATCCACATAGCCAAAGGCTTTAGCACAATCAATGAAGCAGAAGTAGATGCTTTTTATGGAATTCTCTTCTTTTTCTATGATCCAACGGATGTTGACAATTTTATCTCTGATTCCTCTGCCTTTTCTAAATCCAGTTTGTACATCTGGAAGTTCTCAGTTCAGGTACTTCTGAAACCTAGCTTGAAGGATTTTCAGCATAATCTTGCTAGGATGTGAAATGAGTGCAATAGCACAGTAGTTTGAGCATTCTTTGACATTGACTTTATTCAAGATTGGAATGAAAACTGACCTTTTACAGTCCTGAGGCCACTGCTGAATTTTCCAAATTTGCTGGCATGTTGAATGAAACACTTAAATAGCATCATCTTTTAGGATTTTAAACAGCGCAGCTGGAATTCCATCACCTCCACTAGCTTTGTTCATAGGGATGCTTCCTAAGGCACACTTGACTTCACATTCCAGGATGTCTGGCTCTAATTGAGTGATCACACCATCGTGGTTATCTGGGTTAATAAGATCTTTTTTATAGTCCTTCTGTGCATTCTTACACCTCTTCTTGATTTCATCTGATTCTGTTAGGTCTATATCATTTCCGTCCTTTATTGTGCCCATCTTTGCATCAAATGTTCCTTCAGTACCTCCAATTTTCTTGAAGAGATTTCTAGTCTTTCCCATTCTATTGTTTTCCTCTATTTCTTTGCATTGATCACTGAGGAAGGTTTTCTTATCTCTCCTTGCTACTCTCTGGAACTCTGGACTCAGTTGGGTGTATCTTTCCCCTTCTCATTTGCCTTTCACCTCTTTTCTCAGCTATTTGTAAGGCCTCCTCAGACAATCATTTTGCCTTCTTGCATTTCTTTTTCTTGGGGATGGTTTTGATCATTACCTCCTATACAATGTTATGCTCATAGTTCTTCAGGCACTCTGTCTGTCAGTTCTAATCCCTTGAATCTCTCGCTTCAACTGTATAAGCATCAGGGATTTGATTTAGGTCATACCTGAATGGTTAGTGGTTTTTCTCTACTTTCTTCAATTTAAGCCTGAATTTTGCTATAAGGCAAAATGGTCTGAGTCATAGTCAACTCCAGGTCTTATGTTTGCTGACTGTATATAGCTTCTTTATCTTCAGCTACAAAGAATGTAATCAATCTGATTTCTGTATTGATCTTTTGATGATGTCCAGCTGTAAAGTCATCTGTTGTTGAAAAAGGGTGTTTGCTATGACTAGTGCATTCTCTTGGCAGAATTCTGTTAGCCTTTGCCTTGCTTCATTTTGCATGGCCAACCTTGCCTGTTGCTCCAGGTATCTCTTGACTTCCTACATTTGCATTCCAATCCCGTATGATGGATAGGACCTCTTTTTTTTCTTTTTTTGGTGTTAGTTCTAGGTCTTGTAGGTCTCCACAGAACTGATCAACTTCAGCTTCTTTGACATCAGTGCTTGGGGAACAGATTTGGATTACTGTGATTTTTAGTGGTTTGCCTTGGAAAAAAATCAGGATCATTCTGTAGTTTTTGAAACTGTTCCCTGTGGGGAGAGACCAAATTAGCCGAGATGGCATGTTCAGGCTTTTTCACCCCATGTTTTGTAAATCATGATCATGTAACAACTGAGATCAGTTATAACACTGTGTGTGTGCATCATGAGGTACTTGCTTGGTCATGGCTACTTTGTGGGGCAGGTATATATGAGCTCCACCTAGAAAGTGGTGGCGTTTTCTGCTGCATCGATGCTATGTCTATTGGGCCAGCCACTAGAGGAGAGAATATAGTGTGCCCACTGCTACGGCTGCTGCGTCAGCCAGGAGAGAAACTGTTAACGGCTGCTACGCCAGCCGGGGGGAGGTCGTGTCATACTGGGTTATGCCATAGCTGCTGCTACAGCTTCAGCATTAGCCAGGAGAGCATAAACACGCCTGCACTTCCTACGGCTCTCCGAGTTTTCTCCCAGCTTCCCGGCTTGCATCTTGTCTACCCTGGGTTCAATGAACAGTGCAGACGGTGTGAATAGCAAGATAAAGTTGTGTCGCAAACAGGATCGTCAACGCACACCCAGTTACCGCATTTCAGACTCTCTTGTTGATCATGAGGGCCACTCTGCTTCTTCTGTGGCATGCTTGCCCACAGTAGTAGATATAATGGTCATCTTAATTAAATTCACCGTTACCATCCATTTTAAAGTTCACTCAGAGCCAGGTCAAAGATAGTGGAGGAATAGCATGGGGAGACCATTTTCTCCCCCACAAATTTGAACACTGAGCAAATTCCACAAAACAACTTCTGAACGCTGGTGGAGGACACCAGGCCCCCAGAAAGGCAGCCCGTTCTCTTCAAAAGGAAGTAGGACAAAAGATAAAAGACAAAAGAGTTAGTGACAGAGAGCTGTCCCAGGGAGGGAGTTGGGAAGGAGGAGAAATTTCCAAACACCAGGAAACCCTCTCACTGGCACGTCTCTGGGGAGTTTTGAAATCTCAGAGGGCAACATAACCGGGAGGAAAAATAAAACAAAAAACCCACAGATTATGTGCTTAAGCACAACTCCCAGTGGAGAAGTAGCCCAGATGCTCGCATCCACCAACAGTAAAGGTGGGGGCTGAACAAGGAGATGGTGGATGCATGCTTAGGATAAGGACTGAAACTGAATGCTCTGAGGACAATCTGAGGGAGCTAACATGAGAAAGCAACCCAAACTGTGGGATAGCCAAAGAGAGGGGGGAGAAAAGAGAGAGAGAGAGAACTTTTCTGTGAAAAGCTTTAAGGCATAGCCTGGCCCACTCACAGAACAAAGGATTGAGCGAATACCAGAGGAGAGGAGAGCTAGCCGACTGCAGACCACCCCTTCCTCCTGCTGGAGGCAGAGAGGCAGATGGGCAACAGCCAGAGCCAGAAGGCAAGGGGCAATCTCGGCCCCAGAGACGGCATCCTCCACCAAATTGTGAGCAGGCTCCCAGTTGCTAACCAAGTCTTCCTGGGATCCTGGACAGTGACATCTGCCAGGAAGGTTGCAGTTAGAGATCAGCCCCCTAGAGGAGACACAGCATACCGGAGAAGGTGCTCTCACTGTGCACCTAGGAAACAGAGTAGCTGGGACCAGGGAGGTGATAAGACGCACTACCCACCTGGGAGAGTGCACTCACCAAGCACCTAGTTGCCTGAGCTGCTCGGACCAGGGAGGGGCACAAAACGCAGGCCCAACCAAGTCTGTGCCTTTGTGGAGTACCCAAGAACTTAAACCTGAGTGGCTTAGACCTGGGCAGTGCACACAACCCAGGGCCTGCTTCTAGACAGTTCCCATGCAGAGCAACCTGGAGCTTGAGCAGTGCAGATCAGGAAAACACACACGCCTTGAGTTGGGGCAAACCCAGTGTGGCCCAGACACTGCAAGCACTCCTCACTCACGCCAGTGATATTTGTTGGCAGTGCTCATCCCTCCCTGAAGCACAACTGAACAAATGAGCCTAAATAAATGATCACCTTCCCCCCCTTGTGTCAGGGAGGAAATTAGACACTGAAGAGACTTGCAAACAGAGGAAGCCAAAATAAACAAAGAAGAGGGAACTACTTTGGAAGTGACAAGTGCAACAGATTAAAACCCTGTAGTTAGCACTGACTACATTGGAAGGGGCCTATAGACCTTGAGAAGAAGTATAAGCTGGAACAAGGAACTGTCTGAAACTGAACTGACCCCACACTGCCCCTCAACAGCTCAAGAGGAATTCCTAGATATATTTTACCATTATCATTTTTTAATTTTTAAGTTCTTTATTACTCTTTTCATTTTCATTTTTATAACCTACTATTACCTTGCAGAAAAGACCCTATTTTTAAAGCAAGTTTCGTATATATGTTTTACAACTTTTGTGATTTTGTTTTTTTTTTTTAATATTGTATTTTTAAGAGTCTAACCTCTAGATTTTTAATCTTTGCTTTTTTTATATTTGCTATCAATTTTGTACCTTTAAGAATCCAATCTTCAGTACCCATTTTTACTTAGGGATGTGATTACTGGCTTGATTGCTCTCTACCTTTTGATTCTCCTTTTTCTCCCCTGGTCACCTCTATCTCCTCCCTAACCTTCTCTTCTCTGCTCAACTCTGTGAATCTCTTTGAGTGGTCCGGGCTGTGGAGAACACTTAAGGAACTGATTACTGGCTAGATTTGTCTCTCTCCTTTTGACTCCCCTTCTTCTCCTCCTGATCACTTCTATTTCCTTCCTCCCTCTTCTCTTCTCTATGTAACTCCATCAACCTTCCTGAGTATTCCAGACTGTGGAGAGCACATAGGGAATTGATTACTGGCTGGACTGCTCTCTCCTCTTTTGACTCCCCTCTTCTCCTCCTGGTCACTTCTATCTCCCTCTTCCCTCTTCTCTTCTCCATGTTACTCTGTGGGCCTCTCTGGGTTTTCCTCACTGTGGAGAATCTTTTCACCATTAACCTAGATGTTTTATCATCACTGCTGTATGGATGGAGAAGTCTTCAGGTTATTGTAAGAATAAGACTGAAAGCCACAGTCAGGGCTCTCAAATCCAAAACTTGAGAACACCAGAAAACTCCTGACTCCAGGGAACATTAATCTACAAGAGCTCATCCAAAAGCCTCCATACCTACACTGAAACCAAGCTCCACCCGAGAGCCAACAAGTTTCAGAGACATACCAATCTAATTCTCCAACAACACAGGAACATAACCCTGAGCATTAAAATACAGGCAGCCAAAAGTCACCCCAAACCCATAGGCACCCCAAAACTCACTACTGGACACTTTATTGCACTCCAGAGAGAGGAGATCCAGCTCCACCCACCAGAACTCCGACACAAGCTTCCCTAATCAGGAAACCTTGACAGGCCACTCTTTCAACCCCACCCACAGGGAGGAATTTCCACAATAAAGAGGAATCACAAACTTACAGCACACAGAAAGGCCACCCCAAACAAACCAATGTAAACAAGATGAAAAGCAGAGAAATATTCAGCAGGTACAGGAACATAATAAATCCCCACCAAACCAAACAAAAGAGGAGAAGATAGGGAGTCTGCCTGAAAAAGAATTCAGAATAATGATAGTAAAGATGATCCAAAATCTTGAAAACAAAATGGAGTTACAGATAGTCTGGAGACAAGGATTGAGAAGATGCAAGAAAGGTTTAACAAGGACCTAAAAGAAATTTTTAAAAGTCAATAAATAATATATAATGCAATGACTGAGATAGAAAAACACTCTGGAGGGAATCAACAGAAGAATAACTGAGGCAGAAGATAGGATAAGTGAGGTGGCAGATGGAATGGTAGAAATAAATGAAGCAGAGAGGGAAAAAGAAATAAAATAAGTGAGGACAACCTCAGAGACCTCAGGGACAATATGAAACACACCAACATTCGAATCATAGGAGTCCCAGAAGAAGAAGACAAAAAGAAAGGCCATGAGAAAATACTTGAGGAGATAATACTTGTAAACTTCCCTAAGATGGGGAAGGAAATAGCCACCCAAGTCAAAGAAACCCAGAGAGTCCCAAACAGGATCAACCCGAGGCAAAACACCCCAAGACACATACTAATCAAATTAATAAAGATGAAACACAAAGAACAAATATTAAAAGCAGCAAGGGAAAAACAACAAATAACACACAAGGGGTTCCCATAAGGATCACAGCTGATCTTTCAATAGAAACTCTTCAGGCCAGAAGGGAATGGCAAGTCATATTTAAAGTGATGAAAGAAAAAAATTCTACAACCCAGATTACTGGATCCAGCAAGAATCTCATTCAAATATGAAGGAGAAATTAAAAGCTTTACAGACGAGCAAAAGCTGAGAGAATTCAGCACCAACAAAGGAGCTCTCCAACTAATGCTAAAGGATCTTCTCTAGACAGGAAACATAGAAAAGGTATACAAAGTCAAACCCAAAACAACAAAGTAAATGGGAACGGGATCATGCTTATCAATAATTACATTAAATGTAAATAGGTCGAATACTCCAAACAGAAAACAAAGACTGGCTGAATGGATACAAAAACAAGACCCTTATATATGCTGTCTACAAGAGACCCACCTCAAGCCAAGGGACACATACAGACTGAAAGTGAAGGGCTGGAAAAAGATATTTCACACAAATGGAGACCAAAGGAAAGCAGGAGTAGCAATACTAATATCAAATAAAATAGACTTTGAAAAAAAGGCTGTGAAAAAAGACAAAGGAGGACACTACATAATGATCAAAGGATCAATCCAGGAAGAAGATATAACAATTATAAATATATATGTGCCCAACATAGGAGCACTGCAATATGTAAGGCAAATGCTAACAAGTATGAAAGGGGAAATTAACAATAATACAATAATAGTGGGAGACTTTAATACCCCACTCACATCTATGGATAGATCAACTAAATAGAAAATTAGCAAGGAAACACAAACTTTAAATAATACAATGGAGCAGTTAGACCAAATTAATATCTATAGGATATTTCACCCCAAAACAATGAATTTCACTTTTTCCTCAAGTGCATATGGAATCTTCTCCAGGATAGATCACATCTTGGGCCATAAATCTAGTATTGGTAAGTTCAAAAAATTGAAATCATTTCAAGCATATTTTCTGATCATAATGCAGTAAGATTAGATGTCAACTACAGGGGAAAAAACTATTAAAAATACAAACATATGGAGGTTAAATAATAAGCTTCTGAATAACTAACAAATCACAGAAGCAATCAAAAAAGAAATAAAAATATCCATGGAAACAAATGAAAATGAAAACACAACAACCCAAAACCTATGGGATTCAGTAAAAGCAGTGTTGAGGGGAAGGTTCATAGCAATAGAAGCTTACTTCAAGAAACAAGAGAAAAATCAGGTAAATATCCTAACTCTACACCTAAAGCAACAAGAAAAAGAAGAAATGCAGAACCCCAGGGTCAGTAAAAGGAAAGAAATCTTAAAAATTAGAGCAGAAATAAATGCAAAAGAAACAAAAGAGATCACAGCTAAAATCAACAAAGCTAAACGCTGGTTCTTTGAGAAGATAAATAAAATTGACAAACCATTAGCCAGACTCATCAAGAAATAAAGGGAGAAGAACCAAATCAACAAAATGAGAAATTAAAATGGAGAAATCACATCAGACAACACAGAAATACAAAGGATCATAAGAGACTACTATAAGCAACTATATGCCAAAAAAATGGACAACTTGGAAGAAATGGACAAATTCTTAGAAAAGTACAACTTTCCAAAACTGAATCAGGAAGAAATAGAAAATCTTAACAGACCCATCAAGAGCATGGAAATCAAAACTGTAATCAGAAATCTTCCAACAAACAAAAGCCCAGGACCAGAAGGCTTCACAGCTGAATTTTACCAAAAATTTAGAGAAGAGCTAACATCTATCCTACTCAAACTCTTCCAGAAAATTGCAGACGAAGGTAAATTTACAAACTCATTCTTTGAGGCCACCATCACCCTAATACCAAACCCAGACAATGATGCCACAAAAAAAGAAAACTACAGGCCAATATTACTGATGAACATAGAGGCAAAAATCTTTAACAAAATTCTAACAAACAGAATCCAACAAGATCATCATGACCAAGTGGGCTTTATCCCAGGGATGCAAGGATTCTTCAATATCCACAAATCAATCAATGTAATATACCACATTAACAAATTGAAAGATAAAAACCATATGATTATCTCAATAGAAAGCAGGAATAGAAGGAACATACCTCAACATAATAAAAGCTATATATGACAAACCCACAGCAAACATTATCCTCAATGGTGAAAAATTGAAAGCATTTCCCCTAAAGTCAGGAACAAGACAAGGGTGCCCACTCTCCCCACTACAATTCAACGTAGTTTTGGAAGTTTGGGCCACAGCAATCAGAGCAGAAACAGAAATAAAAGGAATCCAGACAGGAAAAGAAGTAAAACTCTCTCTGTTTGCAGATGACATGATCCTCCACATAGAAAACCCTAAAGACTCCACCAGAAAATTACTAGAGCTAATCAATAAATATAGTAAAGTTGCAGAATATAAATTAACATATAGAAATCCCTTGCATTCCTATTCACTAACAATGAGAAAACAGAAAGAGAAATTAATGAAACAATTCCATTCACCATTGCAACGATAAAAATAAAATACTTAGGAATAAATCTACTTAAAGAAGCAAAAGACCTATATAAACCAAAAAACACTGATGAAAGAATCAAAGATGACACAAATAGATGGAGATATATACCGTGTTCATGGATCAGAGGAATCAATACATAATTTGATATTTCAAAATGAGTATACTACCCAAGGCAATCTATAGAATCAATGCCACTCCTATCAAGCTACCAATGGTATTTTTCAGAGAACTAGAGCAAATAATCTCACAATTTGTATGGAAATACAAAAAAACCTCAAATAGCCAAAGCAATCTTGAGAAAGAAGAATGGAACTGGAGAATCAACCTTCCTGACTTCAGATTATACTAGAAAGCTACAGTCATCAAGACAGTATGGTACTGGCACGAAGAC
This sequence comes from Antilocapra americana, assembly GCA_007570785.1. Classification (NCBI taxonomy): domain Eukaryota; kingdom Metazoa; phylum Chordata; class Mammalia; order Artiodactyla; family Antilocapridae; genus Antilocapra; species Antilocapra americana. The sequence goes on along the minus strand of ML663012.1, from coordinate 13,825,902 downwards.
AGACATATAGATCAATGGAACAAAATAGAAAGCTCAGATATAAATCCATGCACCTATGGCCACCTTATCTTTGATAATGGAAGGAAGAATATACAATGGAGAAGAGACAATCTCTCTAACAAGTGGTACTGGGGAAACTGGTCAATCACTTGTTAAAAAAAATGAAACTACACCACTTTCTAACACCATACACAAAAATAAACCTAAATGGATTAAAGATCTAAATGTAAGACCAGAAACTATAAAACTTCTAGAGGAAAACATAGGCAAAACACTCTGACATAAATCACATCAGGATCCTCTTTGACCCTCCTCCCAGAAAATGGAAATAAAAGCAAAAATAAATAAATGGGATCTCAGATCAGTTCAATTCAGTTCAGTCGCTCAGTTGTGTCCGACCATTTGCCACTCCATGAACCACACCACACGAGGCCTTCCTTTCCATCACCAGCTCCTGGAGTACACCGAGATCCATGGCCATCTAGTCGATGATACCATCCACTCATCTCATCCTCTGTCGTCCTCTTCTCCTCCTGCCCCCAATCTTTGCCAGCATTAGGGTCTTTCCCAATGAGTCAGCTCTTCGCATGAGGTGGCCAAAGTATTGGAGTTTCAGCTTCAACATCAGTCTTTCCAATGAACACCCAGGACTGACCTCCTTTAGGATGGACTGCTTGGATCTCCTTGCAGTCCAAGGGTCAAGAGTCTTCCCCAACACCACAGTTCAAAAGCATCAATTCTTTGGCATTCAGCTTTCCTTATAATCCAACACTCACATCCATACATGACCACTGGAAAAACCATAGCCCTGACTAGACAGACCTTTGTTGGCAAAGTAATGTTTCTGCTTTTTAATATGCTGTCTACATTGGTCATAACTTTCCTTCCAAGGAGTGTCTTCTAATTTCATGGCTACAATCACCATCTGCAGATATTTTGGAACCCCAAAAGATGAAGTCAGCCACTGACTAGATGGGACTAGATGCCATGATCTTAGTTTTCTGAATGTTGAGCTTTAATCCAGCCTTTTCACTCTCCTCTTTCACTTTCATCAAGAGGCTCTTAGTTCCTCTTTACTTTCTGCCATAAGGGTAGTGTCATCTGCATATCTGAGGTTATTGATATTTCTCCCTGCAATCTTGATTCCAACTTGTGCTTCTTCCAGCCCAGCATTTCTCATGATGTACTCTGCACATAAGTTAAATGAGCAGGGTGATAGTATACAGCCTTGATGTACTCCGTTTCCTATTTGGAACCAGTCTGTTGTTCCATGTCCAGTTCTAGCTGTTTCTTCCTGACCTACATACAGGTTTCTCAAGAGGCAGGTCAGGTGGTCTGGTATGCTCGCTTCTTTCGGAATTTTCCACAGTTTATTGTGATCCACACAAAGGCTTTGACATAGTCAATAAAGCAGAAATAGATGTTTTTCTGGAACTATCTTGCTTTTTCAATGATCCGCGGATGTTGGCAATTTGATCTCTCGTTCCTCTGCCTTTTCTAAAACCAGCTTGAACATCTGGAAGTTCAGGTTTCACGTATTGCTGAAGCCTGTCTTGAAGAATTTTAAGCATTACTTTACTAACATGTGATATGAGTGCAATTGTGCGGTAGTTTGAGCATTCTTTGGAATTGTCTCTCTTTGGGATTGGAATGAAACCTGACCTTTTCCAGTCCTGTGGCCACTACTGAGTTTTCCATATTTGCTGACATATTAAGTGCAGCCCTTTCACAGCATCATCTTTCAGGATTTGAAATAGCTCAACTGGCATTCATCACCTTCACTAGCTTAGTTCGTGAAGCATCACCTTAGTCGTAATGCTTCCTAAGGCACACTTAATTTCACATTCCAGGATGTCTGGCTCTAGGTGAGTGACCACACCATCATGATTATCTGAGTCTTGAAGATCTTTTTTGTACAGTTCTTCTGTGTCTTCTTGCCACCTCTTCTTAATATCTCCTGCTTCGGTTAGGTCCCTACCATTTCTGTCCTTTATTGAGCCCATCTTTACATGAATTTTTCCCTTGTTATCTTTTATTTTCTTGAAGAGATCTCTAGCCTTTCCCATTCTATTGTTGTCCTCTATTTCTTTGCACTGATCACTGAGGATGGCTTTCTCGTCTCTCCTTGCTATTCTTTGGAACTCTGCATTCAAATGGGTATATCTTTCCTTTCTCCTTTGCTTTTCACTTCCTGTCTTTTCACAGCTATTTGTAAGGCCTCCTCAGACAGCCATTTTGCTTTTTTACATTTCTTTTTCTTGGGGATGGTCTTGATTCTTGTCTCCTGTACAATGTCATGAACCTCTGTCCATAGTTCATCAGGCATTCTATCAGATCTAGTCCTTTAAATCTATTTCTCACTTCCACATTATAGTCATAAGAGATTTGTTTTATGTCATACCTGAATGATGTAGTGGTTTTCTCCACTTTCTGCTATTTCAGTCTGAATTTTGCAATGAGGAGTTCATGATCTGAGCCACAGTCAGCTCCTGGTCTTGTTTTTGCTGACTGTATAGAGCTTCTCCATCTTTGGCTGCAAAGAATATTATCAATCTGATTTTGGTTTGACCATGTGCTGATGTCCATGTGTAGAGTCTTCTCTGGTGTTGTTGGAAGAGGGTGTCTGCTATGACCAGTGCATTCTCTTGGCAAAACTCTATTAGCCTTTGTCTTGCCTCATTCTGTACTTCAAGGCCTAATAAAAATGGGACCTAACTAAACTTAAAAGCTTTTGGACAATAAAGGAAACTATAAACAAGGTGAGCCTTCTGAATGGGAGAAAATAATAGCAAACGAAGCAATTGACAAAGAATTAATCTCAAAAATATACAAGCAGCCCCTGCAGCTCAATTCCAGAAAAATAAACGATCCAATCAAAAAATGGGCCAAAGATCTAAACAGACATTTCTCCAAAGAAGACATGCAGATGGTTAACAAACACATGAAAAGATGCTCAACATCACTCATTATCATAGAAATGTAAATCAAAACCACTATTAGGTACCATCTCATGCTGGTCAGAAAGGCTGCTATCAAAAATCCTACAAACAATTAATGCTGGAGAGGATGCAGAGAAAAGGGAACCCTCTTACACTGATGGTGGGAATGCAAAGTAGTATAGCCACTATGGAGAACAGTGTGGAAATTCCTTAAAAAGCTGGAAATAGAACTGCCATACTACCTAGCAATCCCACTGCTGGGCATACACACCAAGGAAACCAGAATTGAAAGAGACACGTGTATCCCAATGTTCATTGCCATACTGTTTACAATAGCTAGGACATGGAAGCAACCTAGATAGATATCCATTGGCAGATGAATGGATAAGAAAGCTGTGGTACTAAACATATACAATGGAATATTACTCAGCCGTTAAAAAGAATGCATTTGAATCTAATGAGGTGGATGCACCTAATGAGGTCAATGAAACTGGAGCCTATTATACAGAGTGAAGTTAACTCAGAAAGAAAAACACCAATACACTATATTAACACATATGTAAGGAATTTAGAAAGATGGTAACAATGACTCTATAGGCAAGACAGCAAAAGAGACATAGATGTAAAGAACAGAATTTTGGACTCTGTGGGAGAATGCAAGGGTGGGGTGATTTAAGAGAGTAGCATTGAAACATGTGTATTATCATATGTGTAATAGATTTCCAGTCCAGGTTCGATGCATGAGACAGGGTGCTCAGGGCTGGTGCACTGGGATGATGCTGAGGGATGATATGGGGAGGGAGGTTGGAGGGGGGTTCAGGATGGGGAACACATGTACACCCGTGGCTGATTCATGTCAATGTATGGCAAAACCACTACAATATTGAAAAGTAATTAGCCTCCAATTAAAATAAATAAATTAATTTAATTTTTAAAAATTAAACAAATAAATAAAATTCACTCATTCCTAAGATGTCGATTTTTTACTCTTGCCATCTCCTGCTTGACCACGTCCAATTTACCTTGATTCATGCACCTAACATTCCAGGTTCCTATGCAATATTATTCTTTACAACATCAGATTTTACTTCCATGACCTGAAAAATCCACAATTGAGTGGCATTTCCACTTTGGCCCAGCCACTCCATTCTTTCTGGAACTATTAGCAGTTGTCCTCCATCTTGCCCAGTAGCATAATGGACACAGTCCTCCCTAGGGGGACTCATCTTTTGGTGTCTTATCTTTTCAACTTTCTATACAGTTCATGGTGTTCTCACAGAAATTATACTGGGATGGTTTGCCATTCCCTCCTCCAGTGGATCACGTTTTGTCAGAACTCTCCACTACGACCCGTCCATCTTGAGTGGCCCTGCACAGCATAGGTCATAGCTTTGTTGAGTTACACAAGCCCCTTTGTCATGACAAGGCAGTGATTCATTAAGGGGGAGGATACAGTAAAGTTGCAAGATACAAAATCAACATACCAAAAAACACCTCAAAATGAAAACATTCAAAGATCAGTTGTATTTCTATATAGGAGCCTGAACAATCTAAGAAGGAAATTAAGAAAAATAATTTTATCTACAATAGCATCAGAAGAATAAAATACTTTTGAATAAGTTTAACCAAGAAGAATCGAGACTTGCACACTGAAAACTACTAAACATTGCTAGAAGAAATTAAAGAAGACACAAATAACTTCTTTTCATGGATTAGAAGACAATAGTGTTAAGATGGTAATACTACCAAAAACAATCCACAGATTCAGTGCAATACTATCAAAATTCCAATGGCGTTCTTTACAGAAATGGAAAATTCATATGGAACCACAAAAGACCCTGAATAGACAAAGCAATCTTGAGCAAGAAGAACAAAGGTGAAGGCATCACAGTTCACCATTTCAAAATATATGATAAAGCTACGATAATCAAAACAGTATGATGATGGCATAAAAACAGATATGCAGACCAATAACAGAATAAAGAACCCAGAAATAAGTCCATACATCTACATCAATTGACTAGGGTACCAAGAATCCAAACTGAGAAAATGATAATTTCTTCAATAAGCAATGTTGGGAAAACTGGATATCCACATGCAGGAGGGTGAAGTTGGATACTCATATCACACCATATACAAAAATATCAACCCCAAATGGATTAAAGACTTAAATGTAAGACCTGAAGTCATAAAACTACTAAAAGAAAATGTAGAAGGAAAGCTTCAACACTGTCATTTTGAAAAATCACACCAAAACAAAGGCAATAAAACAAAAAGAAACAAGTGGAATTTCATCAAGCCAGAAAGTTTCTGCCCAGCAAATAAAACAATCAACAGAATGAAAAAGCAATCCATGGAATGGAATAAAATATTTGCAAAACATATTTCTAATGAGAGTTAATACCCCCAAATAAATAAGGAACATGAAAAACTCAGCAGCAAAAAAACCAAATAGCTAAATTAAAAGATGGACAAAGGATATGAATAGACACTTTTCAAAAGAAAGCATATAAATGGCCAACAGGTATATGAAAAATGCTCAGCTTCACTAGTCGCTGTCCGTGCATGGTCAGCTGGTCAGTTGTGTCCAACTCTTTGCAACCCCAAGGACTATAGCCCTCCAGGCCGGTCTGTCCATGGGATTTTCCCAGGGAAGAATACTGGAGTGGGTTGGCATTTCCTTCTCCAGAGTATCTTCCTGACCCAGGGATCAAACATATGTCTCCTGCATTGTTCAGCTGGTTCTTTACCACTGAGCCACCTGGGAAGCCTAGAGAAATGCAACTCAAAGCCTCAATGAGATATCACTTTGTATCTGTTGAATGGCTATTGTCAGAGATGAAAGATAATAAGTGTTGTTGAGGATATGAAGAGTAGGGGACACTTGTACACCGTTGGTGGGAATATAAATTTGTTGTTCTTGTTCAGTCACTAAGTCGTGTCCAACACTCTGCAACCCCATAAACTGCATCATGTCAGGCTTTCCTGTCCTTCACTATCTCCCAGAGCTTGCTCAAATTTGTGTCCTTCAAGACGATGATACCATCCAACCATCTTGTCCTCTATTGTCCCCTTCTCCTTCTGCCATCAATCTTTCCCAGGATCAGGGCCTTTTCCAATGAGTCTGCTCTTCAAATCAGGTGACCAAAGCATTGGAGCTTCCGTTTCAACATCAGTCCTTCCAATGAATATTCAGGGTTGATTTCCCTTAGGATTGACTGGTTTCATCTCCTTACTGTCCAAGGGACTCTCAAGAGTCTTCTCCAGTACCACAATTCAAAAGCATCAGTTCTTTAGAATGTAAATTGGTATGACCTTAATAAAAAAAGTATGAAGTTACTCAAAAAATTAAAAATAGAACTATCTCATGATCCAGTAATTCTTCACTTTTGGGTATAAACCCAAAAGAAATAAAATCAGAATGTCAAAGCCTGGGTTAGCATCTCAGCTCTACACATAAAACCGATTAACCTAGTGAAATTACCAATCCCTTGGAGCCTCTGCTTGCTCATCTGTGACATGGGGATAATAATATCTACTATGTACAATGGTGAAGAAATAGCGACAAGAGCTGTTATGCTGTGCCTCATTCTAAAATTTTGAGGCAGAAAGATAATGTGTGTCAAGGACATAGCACCAGTAAGTTTCCTTTATTCTGTTTCCACTCCCCTCCATGGACCCTCCCTTCTCCCTGGACACTCTGCCTTTGTGACCTCACTCCTTCTCCACCCAAGATTTCAAGAGAGTGTCTGACACTCTCACCCTAGTGAGAAAGGCCTTTCATTTGTGAGCACAGAGTTCCAAGACTGACAGAGAGGGGCACTTGGCAGAAATAAGGCAAGGATATGGCTTTCCAGGACCCCTGAAAGTCCAGCTTTGCCAGATGGAAAGCTGAATTCTCAACTGGTAAATAATCACAGACCACTCTAGGCTCACAATCCATTTCCAAGGAAGTTACATTTGTGGCTAAGACAGCTTGAAAAAGCCTCCAGTTCCTGCTTCCCAGCAGGACTCCCCCTTCCCCTGAAGTGGCAGCCCTCTCACCTCTGGGCTCTCTGCTGGGGTGGGCCCCAGGCACACATGCCTTCATGTGGCTGTAATCACAGTGCTCTTCCCACAGTGAGTTGCTCAGGCCTCCAAATTGCGACATAGCTCTTAGCACTTTGCTTTCCAACACCATCAAGCCAAAGTATGTGAGGTCAAAAAGCCACGCCTTGCTGTGAGAGGTTCCCCCTCTTTGGAGTATTTCATCAGAATAAATTCCCAGCAGAGATTCTTGGTCTAGAGAACATGAACAAATATTTTTATGACAATATCTGCTTATTGACAAATTATCTTCCCATATCCTTGTATATTCTCACTATCAATAAATGAATATACTTGGCTTCACTACAGTATTACTGACTTTGATTCTTATTTAGTTTTTAAAATGTTTGCAAATAGCTTTATTCTTCCACTTTTAGAAATAAAAGTCGCTTATTGTAATATTCATATACTATAGACAAAGAGGTCACTGGTAATTAAACATCTTCTATAAAATAACTAAAATCCTAAAAACCCTGTATACCTTGGAAGGACATTTTCCTACACAACTGTAATATACCATTATAACAATAAATAGTCAAGAAGTCTCTGGTGTCATTTGACAACCAATCCTTGATCACATTTTCCTACTACCTCAGAAATAGTCTCTTTTCTTTTGGGAAGAAAAGATCCCCCTCAAAGGCCACACAGGATATCTGGATGCTATATTTCTTAATTCTCTTTTAATCTAAAATGCGCTTCCCAGCCAGGGGTGAGTCTCAGCCTTTATTGCATAATCTAAGTCATTCATCCTCTAGAGTGTCCCCTCCTTCCCAGTTTGTCTGGGTTGTGTAGGGATGTCATTTAACTGGATCCTTTATCTCCCCTTCAAGGCTCAGATATGGTTCTGACTGGCCAGAGGGCCCGAAACTGGGAAGAAGCTGGGTAGGATGTGACCCAGGTTTCTTGCCTTCTGCAAGGCTTCTCCTTGCAGTGCAGACTGGGTCACAGATTACAGCCAGTCCTAGCATCAGCTTCCCTCCAGGAGTGGCAGTTGAGGAAATCATCAGTATGTGAACATGCCCCCTTAAGGATGCCCTTAAAATTTTCTTCTAGGACACAGCATGACCAAGAGTATTGGGCTCAACAAATGCTTATTGGCCTCTATCCCTTATGAAACGTAGAGGTAGTCTGTTGGTAGCTACACCCAAAGGCTGTCCAGTAGAGGTGGCCAGGTAAGGTTCCTGAGATGTGGGCTTGCTGGCAGAGTTCAAAGCTGAGGCAAGGTAGTGGAGGAACCAACCCCAGAGCAAGCCATTGGGGCTTGGAGATGCCCAACAGTAACAGAGAGCAAATCATTTAGCCCAAGGAAGGGAACTGCAGAAACTTACCCAGGTCCCAGGTATCTATCAGTAGGAGAAACACTCCATCAGCCAGTCCAGTCTTACAGGGGAGTACAGCAGCCACTAAACGAATGGTAGAGAGGCATGCACTAATATATATTCCACTCGACAACAGGGTTGATGGTGAAAAACATCAAGCTGAAGAAAAACAGGGACAGATTATGCTATTTGTAACACATACGGAGAGATGCCTGCCTAGGTACAGGTGACTGCAAGTGTCTGTAAGTGCTCTGGGAAGATCTGAATGTACTGTCAGCAAATCCGAACAGTTTTATTTGGGGGCCTGATATTCAGAAAAGGGTGAGTGGTCAAGGAGTCTTGGCTTTACTGAAATAATTTCATTTGTATCAGAAAAATCCATTCATGTCTGACTTGAGTATCTAAAACTAATTAACCAACTCTCACATCTGTGCATGACTACTGGAAAAACTATAGCTTTGACTAGCTGGACCTTTGTTTGCAAAGTAATGTCTCTGCTTTTTAGTAAGTTGTCTAGGTTTTCATAGCTTTTCTTCCAAGGAGCAAGTGTCTTTTAATTTCATGGTTGCAGTCATGGTCCAGGGTGATTGTGGAGACAAGAAAATTAAGTTTTTCACTGTTTCCATTGCTTTCCCATCTGTTTGCCATAAATTGATTGGACCAGATGCCATGATCTTAGTTTTCTGAATGTTGAGCTTTAAGCCAGCTTTTTCACTCTCCTCTTTCACTTTCATCAAGAGGCTCTCTAGTTCTTCTTCGCTTTCTGCCATAGAGTGGTGTCATCTGCATATCTGAGGTTATTAATATTTCACCTGGCAATCTTGATTCCAGCTTGTGCTTCATCCAGTCCAGCATTTCACATGATGTACTCTGCATATAAGTTCAATAAGCAGAGTGACAATATACAGCCTTGATGTACTCTTTTTCCAATTTGGAACTAGTGTCTTGTCTCATGTTCAGTTCTAACTGTTGCTTCTTGACCTGCATACAGACTTGTCAGGAGGCAGGTAAGGTGTCTGGTATTCCCATCTCTTGAAGAATTTTCCAGTTTCTTGTGATTCACACATTCAAAGGTTTTAGCATAGTCAACAAAGAAGAAGTAGATGTTTTTCTGGAATTCTCTTGCTTTTTCTATGATCCATCAGATGTTGGTAATTTGATCTCTGGTTCCTCTGCCTTTTCTAAATCCAGCTTGAACATCTGGAAGTACATGGGTTCATATACCCTTGAAGCCTGGCTTGGAGAATTTTGAGCATTATGTTGCTATTTTGCTACATTCTTTGGCATTGTCTTTCTTTGGGATTAGAATGAAAACTGACATTTTCTAATCCTGTGGCCACTGCTGAGTTTTCCAAATTTGCTGGCATATTGAGTGCAGCACTTTCACAGCATCATCTTTCAGGGTATGAAATAGCTCAACTGGAATTCTATCACCTCCACTAGCTTTGTTTGTAGTGATGCTTCCTAAGACCCACTTGACTTTGCATTCCAGGATGTCTGGCTCTAGGTGAATGATCACACCATCATGATTATCTCGATCATGATGATCTTTTTTGCATAGTTCTTCTGTGTTTTCTTACCACTTCTTCTTAATATCTTCTGTTTCTGTTAGGTCCAAACCATTTCTTTCTTTTATTGAACCCATCTTTACATGAAATGTTCCCTTGGTGTCTCTAATTTTATTGAAGAGATCTCTAGTCTTTCCCATTCTATTGTTTTCCTCCATTTCTTTACATTGATCACTGAAGAAGGCTTTCGTATCTCTCCTTACTATTCTGTGGAACTGTGCATTCAAATGTGTATATCTTTCCTTTTCTCCTCTGCCTTTCACTTCTTTTCTTCTCTCAGCTATTTGTAAGGCTTCCTCAGACAACCATTTTGCTTTTTTAGATTTTGTCTTTAGGGGAAACTAGATACCTGCATGTAAAAGAATGAAATTAGAACACTTCCTAACACTATACAGAAAAATAAACTGAAAGTGGGTTAGAGACCTAAATGTAAGACCAGACAATATAAAACTCTTAAAAGGAAACATAAGTAAAACACTCTTTGACATAAATAGTAGCAAGATCTGCTATGACCCAGTTCCTAGAGTAATGGAAATAAAAACAATAATAAACAAATGTGACATAATTAAATTTAAAAGTTTTTGCACATCAAAGGAAACTATAAGCAAGATGAAAAGACAATCCTCAGAATAGGAGAAAATAATTACAAATGAAGTAACTGGCAAAGGATTAATCTCCAAAATATATTAATACAAGCAGATCATGAAGCTCAATATCAGAAAAACAAACAACACAATGAAAAAATGGGCAAAAGACCTAAACAGACATTTCTTCAAAGAAGACATATGGGTTGCCAACAAACACATGAGAAGATGCTCAGCATAGCTTATTGTAACTAAAGAAATTCAAGTCAAAACTGCAATGAGATATCATCTCACACCAATCAGAATGGCCATCATAAAAAATCTACAAACAGTAAATGCTGAAGAGGGTGTGGAGAAAAGGGAACTCTCTTGCACTTGTGGTGAGAATGTAAATTGATATTATCACTATGGAGAACAGTATGGAGATTCCTTAACAACAACAACAACAAAATAACTAGGAATAAAACTACCATATGACCCAGCAATCCCACTCCTGGGCATGTATCCTGAGAAGACCATAACTGAAAAAGATACATGTACCTGGTGTTCACTGCAGCACTGTTACAATAACTAGGACATGAACGCAGCCTAGATGTCCATAGACAGATAATAGGATAACGAAGCTGTGGTGCATATATACAATGGAATATGACTCAGCCAAATATTCACCCTGAATATTCACTGGAAGGACTGATGCTGAAGCTGAAGTTCCACTACTTTGGCCACCTGGTGCAAAGAACCTACTCATTGGAAAATACCCTGATGCTGGGAAAGATTGAAGGCAAACGGAGAAGAGGGTGGCAGAGGACAAGATGATTAGATATCATCACTGACTCAATGGACATGAACTTCAGCAAACTCCAAGAGATAGTGAAAGATAGGGAAGCCTGGCATGCTGTGATCCACGGGGTCACAAAGAATTGAACACAACTTAGTGACTGAACAACATTAACAAATTACTTAACCATAAAAAGGAATGCATTCAAATAAGTTCTAATGATGTGGAGCCTATTATACAGACTGAAGTAACTGAGAAACAGAAAAACAAATATCGTATATTAACATTCATATATGGAATCTAGAAAGATTTTAGGGCAGCAATAGAGATGCAGACAGAATTTCTCCCTCACAAATTCACTGGAAGAACATTTGAACGCTGAGCAAATACCACAAAACAACTTCTGAATGCTGGCAGAAGACATCAGGCATCCAGAAAGGCAATCCATTGTCTTCAAATGGAGTTGGAGAAGTCTTGAGGCTAATGTAAGAATAAGACTGAAAACCAGAGGCAAGAGCCTTAAGTCCAAAACCTGAGAACACCAGAGAACTCCTGACTCCAGGGAACATTAATTGATAAGAGCTCATCAAAAGCCTCCATACCTACACTGAAACCAAGTTCCACTCAAGAGTCAAGAAGTTTCAGAGCAAGACATACCACACAAATTCTCCAGCAACACAGGAACATAGCCTGGAGCTTCAATACACAGGCTGCCCATAGTCACACCAAACCCAGTGACATCTCAAAACACACTATTGGACACTCCATTACACTCCAGAGAGAAGAAAGCTAGCTCCACACACTTGAACACCTACACAAGCTTCCCTAACCAGGAAACCTTGACAAGCCACCCATCTAATACCACCCACAATGAGGAACCTCCACAGTAAAGAGGAACCACAAGCTGCCAAAATACAGAAAGGCCTCGCCAAACACAGAAGAGAAATACCCAGCAGGTAAAGGAACAGGATAAATGCCCACTAAACCAAACAAAAGAGGAAGAGATAGGGAATCTACCTGATAAAGAATTCCAAATAATGATAGTGAAAATGATTCAAAATCTTGAAAACAGTGTGGAGATTCTTTAAAAAAAAATTGGAACTAGAACTGCCATATGACCCAGCAGTCCCACTGCTGGGCATACACACCGAGGAAACCAGAATTGAAAGAGACACGTGTACCCCAACGTTCATCGCTGCATTGTTTACAATAGCCAGGACATGAAAGCAACCTAGATGTCCATCAACAGATGAATAGATAAGAAAGCTGTGGTACATATACACAATGGAATATTACTCAGCCATTAAAAAAATACATTTGAATCAGTTCTACTGAGGTGGACGAAACTGCAGCCTATTATCCAGAGTGAAGTAAGCCAGAAGGAAAAAAAAACAATACAGTATACTAACACATATATATGGAATTTAGAAAGATGATAACGATAACCCTGTATTCGAGACCGCAAAAGAGACGCAAATGTATAAAACAGTCTTTTGGACTCTATGGGAGAGGGCAAAGGTGGGATGATATGGGAGAACAGCACTGAACCATGTAAGTTATCATATGTGAAATCAATCCCCAGCCCAGGTTTGATGCTTGATACAGGGTGCTCAGGGCTGATGCACCGGGATGACCCAGAGAGATGGAATCAGGAGGGAGGTGGGAGGAGGGTTCTGGAAGGGGAACACATATATACCAATGGTGGATTCATGTCAATGTATGGCAGAACCAACACGATAATGAGAAGAAAATAAATAAATAAATAAGACCAAAAAAAAAATCTTGAAAACAAAATCGAGTTACAGATAAGTAGCCTGGAGACAAAGATTGAGAAGATGCAAGAAAGGTTTAACAAGGACCTAGAAGAAATAAAAATGAGTCAATATATAGTGAATAATGCAATAAATGAGATAAAAGACACTCTGGAGGGAACCAACAGTAGAATATCAGAGGCAGAAGATAGGGTAAGTGAGGCAGAAAATAGAATGATACAATAGACCAGTTAGACCTAATTGATATCTTTAAGACATTTCCCCCCGAAACAATAAATTTCACCTTTTTCTCAGTAGAATAAATGAAGTAGAGAGGAAAAAAGAAAAAAAAATTAAAAGAAATGAGGACAACCTCAGAGACTTCTGGGACCATGTTAAACGCCCCAACATTCAAATCAAAGGAGTACTAGAAGAAGAAGACAAAAAGAAAGGCCATGAGAAAACACTTGAGGAGATAATAGTTGTAAACTTCCCTAAAACGGGAAAGGAAATAGTCACCAAAGTCCAAGAAACCCAGAGAGTCCCAGACAGGATAAACCCAAGGTGAAACACCCCATGACACATATTAATCAAATCAACAAAGCTCAAACACAAAGAATAAATATTAAAAGCAGCAAGGGAAAAACAATAAATAACATACAAGGGGATTCCCATAAGCATAACAGCTGATCTTTCAATAGAAACTCTTCAGGCCAGAAAGGAATGGCAGGACATACTTAGAGTAATGAAAGAGAAAAACCTACAACCCAGATTACTGTACCCAGCAAGGTTCTCATTCAAATATGAAGCAGAAATTAAAAGCTTTACAGACAAGCAAAAGCTGAGAGAATTCAGCACCAACAAACCGGCTCTCCAACAAATGCTAAAGAATCTTCTCTAGACAGGAAACACAGAAAGGGTGTATAAACTCGAACCTAACCAACAAAGTAAATGGCAAGGAGATCATACTTATCAATAATTACCTTAAATGTAAATAGGTTGAATACAAGAAATAGAAGACAAAGACTAGCTGAAGGGATAAAAAAATAAGAGCCCTATATATATTGTCTACAAGAGACTCACCTCAAAACAAGGGACACATACAGACTGAAAGTGAAGGGCTGGAAAAATATATTCCATGCAAATAGAGACCAAAAGAAAGCAAGGGTAGCAATATTAATATCAAATAAATAGACTTTGAAATAAAGGCTATGAAAAGAGACAAAGAAGGACACTACATAATGATCAAAGGATCAATTCAAGAAGAAGATATAACAATTATAAATATATATGTGCCCAACATAGGAGCACTGCAATATGTAAGGCAAATGCTAACAAGTATGAAAGGGGAAATTAACAATAACACAATAATAGTGGGAGGCCTTAATACCCCAATCACACCCATTGCTAGATCAACTAAACAGAAAATTAACAAGGAAACACAAACTTTAAATGATACAATAGACCAGTTAGACCTAATTGATATCTTTAAGACATTTCCCCCCGAAACAATAAATTTCACCTTTTTCTCAAGTGGACATGGAACCTTCTCCAGGATAGATCACATCCTGGGCCATAAATCTATGGTGAATGGGGTGAATTCATGTTTTTGGTGAATTCAAAAAAACTGAAATCATTCCAAGCATATTTTCTGGCCACAATGCAGTAAGATTAGATATCAATTACAGGAGAAAAACTATTAAAAATTCCAACATATGGAGGCTGAACATCACGCTGCTGAATAACCAACAAATCACAGAAGAAATTAAAAAAGAAATCAAAATATCCATAGAAATGAATGAAAATGAAAACACACAACCCAAAACCTATGGGACACTGTAAAAGCAGTGCTAAGGAGAAGGTTCATAGCAATTCAGGCTTACCTCAAGAAACAAGAAAAAAGTCAAATAAATAACCTAACTCTAACCTAAAGCAACTAGAAAAGGAAGAAATGAAGAACCCCAGGGTTAGCAGATGGAAACAAATCTTAAAAATTAGGGCAGAAATAAATTCAAAAGAAACAAAAGCGATAACAGCCAAAATCAACAAAGCTAAAAGCTGGTTCTTTGAGAAGATAAATAAAATTGACAAACCATTAGCCAGACTCATCAAGAAATAAAGGGAGAAGAATCAAATCAACAAAATTAGAAATGAAAATGGAGAAATCACAACAGACAACACAGAAATACAAAGGATCATAAGAGACTACTATCAGCAACTATATGCCAATAAAACGGACAACTTGGAAGAAATGGACAAGTTCTTAGAAAAGTACAACTTTCCAAAACTGAACCAGGAAGAAGTAAATCATCTTAACAGACCTACCACAAGCACAGAAATCGAAACTGTAATCAGAAATCTTCCAACAAACAAAAGCCCAGGACCAGAGGGCTTCACAGCTGAATTCTACCAAAAATTTAGAGAAGAGCTAACATCTATCCTGCTCAAACTCTTCCAGAAAATTGCAGAGGAAGGTAAATTTACAAACTCATTCTATGAGGCCACCATCACCCTAATACCAAAACCAGACAATGAGGCCACAAAAAAAGAAAACTACGGGCCAATATCACTGATGAACATAGATGCAAAAATCTTTAACAAAATTCTAGCAAACAGAATCCAACAACATAGTAAAAAGATCATACAATATGACGGCTTTATCCCAGGGATGCAAGAATTCTTCAATATTCACAAGTCAATCAACGTAATACATCACATTAACGAATTGAAAGATAAAAACCATATGATTATCTCAATAGATGCAGAGAAATCCTTTGACAAAATTCAACATCCATTTATGATTAAAAAATAAACCCTCCAGAAAGCAGGAATAGAAGGAACATACCTCAACATAATAAAAGCTATATATGACAAACCCACAGCAAACATCCTTAATGGTGAAAAATTGAAAGCATTTCCCCTAAAGTCAGGAACAAGACAAGGGTGCCCCTTCTCCCCACTACAATTCAACATAGTTTTGGAACTTTGGGCCACAGCAATCAGAGCAGAAACAAAAATAAAAAGAATCCAGATTGGAAAAGAAGAATTAAAACTCTCACTGTTTGCAGATGACATGATCCTCCGCATAGAAAACCCTAAAGACTCCACCAGAAAATTACTAGAGCTAATCAAAAT
Organism: Antilocapra americana; assembly: GCA_007570785.1. Lineage (NCBI taxonomy): Eukaryota > Metazoa > Chordata > Mammalia > Artiodactyla > Antilocapridae > Antilocapra > Antilocapra americana. Next base: position 13,809,742 of record ML663012.1, on the reverse strand, counting down.
GAATATAGTAAAGCTGCAGGATATAAAATTAACACAGAGAAATCCCTTGCATTCCTATTCACTAACAATGAGAAAACAGAAAGAGAAATTAAGGAAACAATTCTATTCACCATTGCAATGAAAAGAATAAAATACTTAGGAATATATCTACCTAAAGAAAGAATAGACCTATATATAGAAAACTATAAAACATCAATGAAAGAAATCAAAGATGACACAAATAGATGGAGAAATATATCACGTTCATGGATCAGAGGAATCAATATAGTGAAAATGAGTATACTACACAAAGGAATCTATAGATTCAATGCAATCCCTATTAAGCTACCAATGGCATTTTTTAGAGAACTAGAACAAATAATCTCACAATTTGTATGGAAATACAAAAAGCCTCAAATAGCCAAAGCAATCTTGAGAAAGAAGAATGGAACTGGAGGAATCAACCTGCTTGACTTCAGGCTATACTACAAAGCTGCAATCATCAAGACAGTATGGTACTGGCACAAAGACAGACATATAGATCAATGGAACAAAATAGAAAGCCCAGAGATAAATCCACGCACCTATGGAAACCTTATCTTCCACAAAGGAGACAAAAATATACAATGGAGAAAAGACAATCTCTTTAACAAGTTGTGCTGGGAAAACTGGTCAACCACTTGTAAAAGAATGAAACTAGAACACTTTCTAACGCCATTCATAAAAATAAACTCAAAATAGATTAAAGATCTAAACATAAGACCAGAAACTATAAAACTATTAGAGGAAAACATAGGCAAAACACTCTGACATAAATCACATCAGGATCCTCTATGACCCACCTCCAAGATTATTGGAAATAAAAGCAAAAATAAAGAAATGGGACCTAAGTAAACTTAAAAGCTTTTGCACAACGAATGAAACTGTAAGCAAGGTGAAAAGACAGCCTTCAGAATGGGAGAAAATAATAGCCAATGAAGCAATGGACAAACAATTAATCTCAAAAATATACAAGCAATTCTTGCAGTTCAATTCCAGCAAAATAAACGACCCAATCAAAAAATGGGCCAGAGAACTAAACAGACATTTCCCTAAAGAAGACGTACAGATGGCTAACAAACACATGAAAAGATGCTCAACATCACTCATTATCAGAGAAATGAAAATCAAAATCACAGTGAGGTACCATTTCACGCCAGTCAGAATGGCTTCTCTCAAAAAGTCTACAAACAATAAATTCTGGAGAGGGTGTGGAGAAAAGGGAACCCTCTTACATTGTTGGTGGGAATGCAAACTAGTACAGCCACTATGGAGAACAGTGTGGAGATTCCTTAAAAAACTGGAAATAGAACTGCCATACGACATAGCAATCCCACTGCTGGGCATACACACTGAGGAAACCAGAATTGAAAGAGACATGTATACCTCCAATGTTCATCGCAGCACTGTTTTCATAGCCAGGACATGGAAGCAACCTAGATGTCCATCAGCAGATGAATTGATAAGAAAACTGTGATACATATACACAATGGAATATTACTCAGCAATTAAAAACAATACATTTGAATCAGTTCTAATGAGGTGGATGAAACTGGAGCCTATTATACAGAGTGAAGTAAGCCAGAAAGAAAAACATATGGAATTTAGGAAGATGGTAACGATAACCCTATATGCGAGACGGCAAAAGAACCACAGATGTATAGAATAATCTTTGGATTCTGTGGGAGTGGGAGAGGGTGGGATGATTTGGGAGAATGGCATTGAAACATGTATATTATCATGTTTGAAATGGATCGCCAGTCCAGGTTCGATGCATGAGACAGGGTTCTCAGGGCTGGTGCACTGGGATGACCCAGAGGGATGGCATGGGGAAGGAGGTGGGAGGGAGGTTCAGGATGGGGAGCACATGTACACCCATGGTGGATCCATGTCAATGTATGACAAAACCACTACAATATTCTAAAGTAATTAGCCTACATTTAAAATGAATAAACGCATGGTTTTTTGTTTTTAAAGAGATGCATATACATAGAACAGACTTGTGGACACAGTGTGGAGGAGAGGGTGGCATGAATGGAGAGTAGCATGGAAACATATGCATTCCCATATGTAAAATGATAGCCATTGGGAATTTGCTGTATGACTCAGGGAAATCAAACTGGAGCTCTGTGACAACCTAGAGGGGTAAGATGCAGTAGGAGGTGGGAGAAAGGTTCAAGCATGAGGGGACATATGCATACCTATGGCTGATTCATGTTGATGTAGGGCAGGAACCAACACAATATTGTAAAGAAATTATTCTCCAATTAAAGATAAATAAATTTTAAAAATAAATATTTAGAAAAGACACATGTACCCCAATGTCTACTGAAGCACTATTTACAATAGCCAGGACATGGGAGCAACCTAGATGTCCATCAACAAATGACTGGATAAAGAAGTTGTGGTACAACAGTGGGATATCACTCAGTGGAATATTACTTCCCCATGAAAAGGAGTGAATTTGAGTCAGTTGAACTGAAATGGATGAACCTAGAGCCTGTTATACAGAGTGAAGTCGGAAAGAGAAACACAAATATCATCTATTAATACATATGTACAGAATCTAGAAAAAATGATACTGATGAATCTTTTTGCAGGGCAAGAATAGAGATGCAGATAATGGACTTGTGAACACAGTGGGAAAGGAGAAGGTAGAATGAATTTAGAGAGTAGCATTAAAATGTGTACATTATGATATGTAAAATACATAGCTAGTGGGAAATTGCTATGTAACACAGGGAATCAACTCGTGCTCTGTGATAACCTAGAAGGGTAGGATAGGGAGGAGGGAGGTTTAAGAGGGAGAGGGCATATGTATACTTATGGCTGATTCATGTTGTTGTCCAGCAGAAACTAACACAACATTGTAAAGCAATTATCCTCCAATTAAAAATGCATTTTAAAAAGATTACAGAAGACTTCTATCTCTACACATTTGATGGTCTTGAGTTGCTCTTGATCAGCAAGAGTTTCATTTGGGAAGTGAGATGAATTTGGAGCCAAAGAGAGCAAGAACTAGTTAGAATCACATGTGTATCTCTTTATTTGTTCCTGATGGCCTCACAGATTTCAGAAGTGCTGCTTTACTTTCACCTTCCAAAACTTGAAAAAAAAATTCCTGTTTGGGCCAATAATAAAATAACATACAAGATAGGGAATTCTAGTAAACAGTTCTGGCTTAGCCAAGATGACATTTCTAAACACTGCTGCAAGTCAGTTTATTTTCCTTTACTTTAATTTCTTTATTTTCAAAATGTTTGATTTTGCTTTACTTACTTAATGTCATAGGTGTGGGAATTACATGTGAATATACAAAGAAAATAATTAAGCTCTTGAATTTTTTTTGCCAATTTTGAGGAATTTTCAGTCATTATTTTTCAAATACATTTTCTACATTCTTTATCCTTTCTTTTTGGATCTCAGCTCAGTTCAGTCATTCAGTCGTGTCCAACTCTTTGTGACCCCATGAATCACAACACACCAGGCCTCCCTGTGCATCACCAACTCCTGGAGTCCACCCACACCCATGTCTATCGAGTTGGTAATGCCATCCAGCCATCTCACCCTCTGTCACCCCTTCTCCTCCTGCTCCCAATCCTTCCCAGCATTAGGGTCTTTTCCAATGAGTCAACTCTTCTCATGAGGTGGCCAAAGTATTGTAGTTTCAGCTTCGACATCAGTCCTTCTAGTGAACACCCAGGACTGATCTCCTTTAGGATGGACTGGGTGGATCTCCCTGCAGCCTAAGGGACTCTCAAGAGTCTTCTCCAACACCACAGTTCAAAAGCACCAATTCTTTGGTGCTCAGCTTTCTTCATAGTCCAACTCTCACATCCATACATGACTACTGGAAAAACCATAGCCTTGGCTAGACGGACCTTTGTTGGCAAAGTAATATCTCTGCTTTTAAATATGCTATCTAGGTTGGTCATAACCTTCCTTCCAAGGAGAAGGCATCTTTTAATTTCATGGCTGCAGTCACCATCTGCAGTGATTTTGGTGCCCCCAAAAATAAAATCTGACACTGTTTCCCCATCTATTTCCCATGAAGTAATGGTACCAGATGCCATGATCTTAGTTTTCTGAATGTTGAGCTTTAAGCCAACTTTTTCACTCTCCTCATTCACTTTCATCAAGAAGCTTTTTAGTACCTCTTCAGTTTCTGTGGTCTGCATATCTGAGGTTATTGATATTTCTCCAGGAAATCTTTATTCCAGCTTGTGCTTCTTCTAGCCCAGCGTTTCTCATGATGTACTCTGCATATAAGTTAAATAAGCAGGGTGACAATATATAGCCTTGATGTACTCCTTTTCCTATTTGGAACCAGTCTGTTGTTCCATGTCCAGTTCTAACTGTTGCTTCCTGACCTGCATACAGGTTTCTCAGAGACAGGTCAGATGGTCTGGTATTCCCATCTCTAAGAATTTTCCACAGTTTCTTGTGATCCACACAGTAAAAGGCTTTGGCATAGTTAATAAAGCAGAAATAGATATTTCTCTGGAACTCTCTTGCTTTTTTGATCCAGTTATAATGACATAAATGTTAGACCTTTGGTATTGCTCCATAAGTTCTGAAGACTCTGTTCCTTTTTTCTGTTGTTCATTTTGGATAAATTCTATAGATCTATCTTTAGGTTCAGTTACTCCTTTTCTAGTCAGGGAATTTCCTTATTTTGGCTCTTGAATTTTCCAAAGCTAAAATTTCCACTTAGTTCTTTTTGTTGTTGCTGCTGTTCAATTGCAAAGTCGTGTTCAACTCTTTGTGGCCCTACAGACCACAGGACACCAGTCTTCTCTATTCTTCACTATCTCCCAGAGTTTGCTCAAATTCATGTCCATTGAGTTGATAATGCCATCCAACCATCTCATCCTCTGTTGTTCCCCTCCTCCTCCTGATTTCAGTCTTTCTCTGAATTAGGGTCTTTTCCAATGAATCAGTTTTTTTGCATCAGGTGCCAAACTACTGAAGCTTCAACTTCAGCATCAGAACTTCCAATGAATATTCAGGGTTGATTTCCTTTGAGATTGACTGGTTTGATCACCTTAAAGTCCAAGGGAATCTCAAGAGTCTTCTCCAGCACCACAATTCAAAAACATCAATTCTTTGGAGCATAGCCTTTATGGTGTAACTCTCAAATCCATACATGACTACTGGAAAAACCATAGCATTGACTAGATGGACCTTTGTTGGTAAAGTAATGTCTTTGCTTTTTTTAATACAATATCTATGTTTGTCATAGCTTTTCTTCCAAGTAGCAAACAGCTTTTAATTTCATGGCTGCAGTCACCATCAACATTGATTTTGGAGCCCAAGAAAATAAAATTTATCACTGCTTCAACTCTTTCCCCTTCTGTTTGCCATGAAGTGATGGGAGCAGTTGCCTCGATCTTAGTTTTTTTCATATTGAGTTTTAAACCAACTTTTTTACTCTCCACTTTTACCCTCCAGTGGACCACGTTTTGTTGGAACATGATCCATTGGAGAAATGAATGAGAAACCACTTCAGGATTCCTGCCTCAAGAACTCCATGAACAGTATGAAAAGGCAAAAAGATATGATACTGGAACATGAGCCTCCCAGGCCGGTAGGTGTCCAATATGCTACTGGGGAAACATGGAGAAACAGCTCCAGAAAGAATGAAGAGGCTGAGCAAAAGTGGAAATGATGCTAGTCATAGATGTGCCTCATGGTGAAAATCTGATTATATAAAGAACAATATTGCACAGGAAACTGGAATGTTAGCTCCATGAATCAAGTTAAATTGGATGTGGCCAGACAAGAGAAAGCAAAAGTGAACACCGACATTTTAGGAATCAGTTAAATGGATGAGAATGGGAGAATTTAATTTAAATGACCAGGGCTTCCCTGGTGACTCAGATGGTAAAGAACCCACCTGCAATGTGGGTGACCTGGGTTTGATCCCTGGGTTGGGAAGATACCCTGGAGGAGAGCATGGCAACCCATTCTAGTATTCTTGCCTGGAGAATTCCCATGGACAGAGGAGCCTGGTGGACTACAGTCCATGGGGTCACAAAGAATTGGACATGATTGAGTGTCTAAGCACAGCACAGCACAGCACAGCACAGCATACACATATTCCCTCCCTCATCATTCTTGATAGAAAGAACAAAATAGAAGTGTGTGTCCTTCTAAATTAATTCAGATGACCATTACATCTACTACTGTGAGCAAGAATTCCATAGAAGAAATGGAGTATTTCTCACAATCAACAGAAGAGTCTGAAGTGCAGTACTTGGATACAATCTCAAAAACGACAAAATGATCGCAACTATTTTCCAAGGCAAGCCATTCAGCTTCACAGAAATCCAACGCTGCCACAACCACAATGCTGAAGAAGCTGAAGTTGAATAGTTTTATGAAGAAATGCAAGACCTTCTAGAACTAACACCCAAAACAGATGTCCTTTTCTTCATAGAGGATGGGAATGCAAAAATAAGAAGTTACGAGATACCTGGAGTAACAGACAAATCTGGCCTCGGAGTACAAAATGAAGCAGGGCAAAGACTAACAGAGTTCTGCCAAGAGAACACACATAACAAACATTCTCTTCCAACAACACAAGAGATGACCCTAAACATGGACATCATCAGATGGTCAATACCAAAAATCAGATAGATTATATTCTTTGCAACAAAGATGGAGAAGCTCTACATAGTCAGTAAAAACAAGACAGGTACTGACTGTCGCTTAAATCATGAGCTCATGATCACAAAATTCAGACTTAAATTGAAGAAAGTAGGGAAATCTACCAGGTCATTCAGGTATGACCTAAATCAAATCCCTTATGGGGCTTCCAGTTCAAGATGGTAGAGTAGAAGAAAGTATGCTCACCTCCTCCTGAAACAGCACCAAAAGTTCTCCTACTGTTGTGAAGTTTCTGAACCTAGTGTCAAGCTGCCCAGCCTGGGGATTCAGCAAAGGGACTGGGAATACTCAAGGAATCTTACCTTGAAGGCCAGTGTGATTTGATATTGGACTTTCAAAGGATTGAGGGAAACAGGAACTCCAGTCTTGGAGGTCACAAACAAAGTCTTGCATATGCCAAGTCCTAGAGGAGAGGAGCAGTGGCTCCCCAGCAGACAATCAAAACTACCTGCTAACGTTGGAGGGTCTCCTGTGGAGACATGGGTTGTCAGGGGCTCACCACAGAGATGGGAACACTGGCAACAGAAGTCCTGAAAGTCCTTACCCCCTTGGTGTAAGCCCTCTTGGAAATCACCATTAACCCTACCATGGAGCATGCAGACCCCACAGCTGGGTCACCAACTAAAATGTGAGAGCACAACCCCACCTATCAGCAGACAATTGGATTAAAGCTTTACTAAGCAAGGCCCTGCCCACCAGAACAAGACCCAGTTTTTCCCACTGCCAGTCCCTCCCATCAGGAAGCTAACACAAGTCTCTTAGCCTCCTCTATCAGAGGGCAGACAGGAGAAGCAATAAGTACCACAATCTCACAATAAGAACCAAAACCACTTCATAGAAAGTTAATCAGGATGAAAAAGCAGAAAGTCATGTCCCAGCTAAAGGGACAAGGTAAAACCCCAGAAAAACAATGAAAGAAAGTGGAGATAAGCAACCTTCCAGAAAAATAATTCAGAATAATGATAGTGAAGATGATCCAGGATCTTGGGAGAATAATGAAGAAGATGCAAGAAATGTTTACCAAAGACCTTCAAGAACTAAAGCACAAACAAAGATGAATAATACACTAGAAGGAATCCATAGCAGAATAACTGAGGCAGAAGAATAGATAAGTGACCTGGAGGACAGAATGGTGAGATTAACTGCCACAGAACAGAATATTAAAAAAAAGAATTTAAAAAATGAAAACAGCCTAAGAGACATCTGGGACAACATTTAATGAGCCAACGTTCATATTCTAGGGGTCCCAGAAGGAGAAGAAAGGACCTGAGAAAATATTTGAAGAGATACTAGCTGAAAACTTCCTTAACATGGGAAAGAAAATAGTCAACCAAGTCCAAGAAGCACAGAAAATCCCAGGCAGGATAAACCCAAGGAGGAACACACCGAGATACATAGAAATCAAATTGACAAAAATTAAAGGCAAAGAAAAATATTAAAAGCATCAAGGGGAAAATTACAAATAACATACAAGGGAATTCCTATCAGGTTCCCACTGATTTCTCAACAGAAACTTGACAAGCCAGAAAGCATGTAAATTTCTGGCATGATATTTTTTAAGTGATGATAGGGAAGAACACACAACCAAGAATACTCTATCCAGCAAGACTCATTCAGATTTGATAGAGACATCAAAAGCTTTCCAGACAAGCAAAATTTAAGAGAATTCAGCGCCACCAAACAAGCTTTACAACAAATGCTAAAGAAACTTCTCTAGGCAACAAACACAAGAGAAGGAAATGATCTACAGAAAATAAACCCCAAACACTTAGGAAACTGGTAATAGGAACAAACATATTTATAACTACCATAAATGTAAATAGATTAAATGCACCAACAAAAAAACATAGACTAACTGGGCATATATGCACTTACACTCACCACATCACTCTGCTTGACCTATGCACCCCAACTCTATATAGTTATTTTATATTGTTAGGTTAATCATGTTCCCATTATGGCTTGTAATTGTAATTATCTTCTATTTTTTGTCTGGCTATTGATTGTGAAACCTTATAAACATCTTTTACTCTTGTGATTATGTAGCTATTACTCACTTAATACCATAGTATTATGATTGGTCAACAGAAAATAAAAGAATTCTATATCACCAAAACAGCCATTTAATAGAAAAACCTGCAATCATTTTTTAAAATCCAGGTACATATCACAGTCAGCTTGGAATTTTGAAAAATACAAATGGCCAGATACTGTTTTTGTCTCCAAAGTTCCAGATATGTTTCTAATTACAAACATGTTTTAAAGCAACTGGACTATATGATGATCTTTTACTTTTAACTGATTTGTTTCACTTTTTATATTTCATATTCAGTGCTCCTGTTTCATTCAGTTTATGTTTTTTAATTTCTGCATCTATTCCTTTTTTTTTTTTTAATATTCCTTCTCAAGCTTTTATCAGGGCTTGCCTGATAGTTGGTAAAGAATCCGCTTGCAATGCAAGAGACCTCTGTTCAATTCCTGGGTTGGGAAGATCCACTGGAGAAGGCATAGGCTACCCACTACAATATTCTTGGTTTTCCCTTACTGCTCAGCTTGTAAAGAATTGGCCCACAATGCAGGAGACCCCAGTTCAATCCCTGGGCTGGGAAGATCCACTAGGGAAGGGAATAGCTACCTACTCCAGTATTGTGGCCTGGAGAATTCCATGGACACTTTGGAAGGATTATCTTGCAGAACATAGAATTCCAGGTTAGTGAATTTTTCTCTCAAGTCTTTAAAAATATTTCACTCCACTCTTCTTTCTTTCACAGTTTCTGAAGAGAAATCAAATTTAATTATTACATTTGTTCCTTATACGTAAGATTTTTCCCCACCTGCAGTTCTTTTTTAAAGATTTTTTCCCCTTGATCTTTGATTATCTGCAATTTGAACAACATATGCCTAAGTGTATTTTTTGTTTGCCATGTATCCACCTTGCTCTTCTCTGAACTTCCTGGATCTGTGGTTGGCTCTAACACTAATTTGGGAAATTTTCAGTCAATGTTGATTAAAATATTTCTTCAATTTCTTTCTCTCTTTCTTCTGGTATTCTCTTATAATAGTCTTCATTTTAAAGTCTATATTTTGTGTGATATGAATATTGCTACTCCAGCTTTCTTTTGATTTATATTTGCATGGAAAATCTTTTTCCATCCCCTCACTTTCAGTCTGTGTGTGTCCCTAGGTTTGAAGTGGGTCTCTTGTAGACAGCATTTATAGAATCTTGTTTTTATATCCATTCACCTAGTCTATGTCTTTGGGTTGGAGCACTTAATCCATTTTCATTTAAGGTAATTATTGATATCTATGTTCCTATTGCCATTTTCTTTTTTTTTTTCTTGGAATAACTTTTTTTTTTAATTTTCTTTACTTTATTGTGTTGGTTTTGCCATACAATGACATGAAACCGCCATGGGTTTACATATGCTCCCCCTCCAGAACCCCCTCCCTTCTCCCTCCTGATTCCCTCCCCATGGGACATCTTGGTGCACCAGCCCCGAGCATCAAGCCTGGGCTGGCAATTAATTTCACATATGATAATTAACATGTTTCAATGCCATTCTCCCATATCATCCCACCCTTGCCCTCTTCCACAGAGTTCACGAGTCTGTTCTATACATCTGCGTTCCTTTTGCTGTCTCACATACAGGGTTCTCGTTACCATCTTTCTAAATTCCATATATATGCGTTAGTATACTGTATTGTTGTTTTTCCTTCTGGCTTACTTCACTCTGGATAATGGGCTCCAGTTTCATCCATCTGAGTAGAACTGATTCAAATGAATTTTTTTTTAATGCTGAGAAATATTCCATTGTGTATATGTACCACAGCTTTCTTATCCATTCATCAGTTGATGGGCATCTAGGTTGCTTCCATGTCCTGGCTATTGTAAACAATGCAGCGATGAACATTGGGGTACACGTGGCTCTTTCAATTCTGGTTTCCTCTGTGTATATGCCTAGCAGTGGGATTGCTGGGTCATATGGCAGGTCTGTTTGCAGTTTTTTAAGGAATCTCCACACTGTTTTCCATAGTGGCTGTACTAGTTTGCAATCCCACCAACAGTGTAAGAGGGTTCCCTTTTCTCCACATCCTCTCCAGCATTTATTGCTTGTAGATTTTTGGATTGCAGCCATTCTGACTGGTGTAAAGTGGTACCTCATTGTGGTTTTGATTTGCATTTCTCTGATAATGAGTGATGTTGAGCATCTTTTCATGTGTTTGTTAGCCATTTTTATGTCTTCTTTGGAGAAATGTCTGTTAAGTTCTTTGGCCCACTTTTTGATTGGGTCGTTTATTTTTCTAGAATGGAGCTGCAGGAGTTGTTTGTATATTTTTGAGATTAATTGTTTGTCTGTTGCTTCATTGGCTATTATTTTCTCCCATTCTGAAGGCTGTCTTTTCACCTTGCTTATAGTTTCCTTTGTTGTGCAGAAGCTTTTAATTTTAATTAGGTCCCATTTGTTTATTCGTGCTTTTATTTCCGATATTCTGGGAGGTGGGTCATAGAGGATCCTGCTTTGGTTTATGTCGGAGAGTGTTTTGCCTATGTTATCCTCTAGGAGTTTTATAGTTTCTGGTGTTATGATTAGATCTTTGATCCATTTTGAGTTTATTTTTATGTATGGTGTTAGAAAGTGTTCTATTTTCATTCTTTTACAAGTGGCTGTCCAGTTCTCCCAGCACCACTTGTTAAAGAGATTATCTTTTCTCCATTGTATATTCTTGCCTCCTTTGTCAAAGATAAGGTGTCCATAGGTGCGTGGATTTATCTCTGGGCTTTCTATTTTGTTCCATTGATGTATATTTCTGTCTTTGTGCCAGTACCATACTGTCTTAATGACTGTGGATTTGTAGTATAGCCTAAAGTCAGGTAGGTTTATTCCTCCAGTTCCATTCTTCTTTCTCAAGATTGCTTTGGCTATACAAGGTTTTTTGTATTTCGATACAAATTGTGAAATTATTTGTTCTAATTCTCTGAAAAAGACCTCTGGTAGCTTGATAGGAATTGCATTGAATCTATAGATTGCTTTGGGTAGTATACTCATTTCTTCCAATCCACGAACACGGCACATTTCTCCATCTATTTGTGTCCTCTTTGATTTCTTTCATCAGTGTTTTATAGTTTTCTATATACAAGTCTTTTGTTTCTTTAGGTAGAAATACTCCTAAGTATTTTATTCTTTTTGTTTTGATGGTGAATGGAATTGTTTCCTTAATTTCTCTTTCTGTTTTCTCATTGTTAGTGTATAGGAATGCCAGGGATTTCTGTGTGTTGATTTTGTATCCTGAAACTTTACTATATTCACTGATTAGCTCTAGTAATTTTCTGGTAGAGTCTTTAGGGTTTTCTATGTAGAGGATCATGTCATCTGCAAACAGTGAGAGTTTTACTTCTTCTTTTCCAATCTGGATTCCTTTTATTTCTTTATCTGCTCTGATTGCTGTGGCCAAGACTTCCAAAACTATGTTGAATTGTAGTGGGGAGAGTGGGCACCCTTGTCTTGTTCCTGACTACAGGGGAAATGCTTTCAGTTTTTCACCATTGAGGATAATGTTTGCTGTGGGTTTGTCATATATAGCTTTTATTATGTTGAGGTATGTTCCTTCTATTCCTGCTTTTTGGAGGGTTTTTATCATAAGTGGATGTTGAATTTTGTCAAAGGCTTTCTCTGCATCTATTGAGATAATCATGTGGTTTATATTTTTCAATTTGTTAATGTGGTATATTACATTGATTGATTTGCGAATATTGAAGAATCCTTGCATCCCTGTGATAAAGCCTACTTGATCATGATGTATGATCTTTTTAATGTGTTGTTGGATTCTATTTGCTAGAATTTTGTTAAGGATTTTTGCATCTATGTTCATCAGTGATATTGGCCTGTAGTTTTCTTTTTTTGTGGCATCTTTGTCGGGTTTTGGAATTAGGGTGATGGTGGCCTCGTAGAATGAGTTTGGAAGTTTACCTTCCTCTGCAATTTTCTGGAAGAGTCTGAGTAGAATAGGTGTTTCTTATTCACTTTCTTATTCTTATCCACTTTCTTATTCACAGTCCATAGGATCTGTGTGACCTATGCTATTTCCTTCTCCAGGGGATCTTCCCAATCCAGAGATTGAACCTGCGTCTCTTATGCCTCCTGCATTGGCAGGCAGGTTCTTTGCAACTAGCGCCACCTGAGAAGCCTCTTATTCACTTTTTGGTCACTTCCAACATTTCTCTAATGAGTGTATTGCTTGTAAATTAGAAAAAAAGTCATTAAGTGTTCTTAAAATAACTCAGGTAGTAATGAACTCCTATTTAATGGTCAGAATCATTTGTAAGGCATACGTTTTGGACTATTTGGACAGATGGAGAGGTTATATGAAGTACTGTAGTGGGGAAAAGGCAGCATCCAGATAACGTGAACATTCTCATTCCAGCCTTGGATACCACGTCTGCTCAGGAAGAGAGCAAGTGCAGATGCTATCCCTTCCTCTTTCAAGGACAAGATCCCTAAGGCTTTGTTTATTTTACTTTTCACTGTCTATTTTGTATTCCCCAAACATCCCATTATATAATAAAAACATAAAAACCAAGCAAAAGAGTCGTTGCCATAGGCTCTGACATTCTCTTACCCTACTCCCTGGGACTGTGGACACACTTAAAGATACATCTATGCCCAAATCCCTAGAACCTGTGGATATGACCTCATTTACCAAAAAGAGTCTTTGCAGATGTAATTAAGTTAAGGGTCATGAGACGAGGAGCTCATTCTATGTTCTCTGCTGCTGCTGCTACATCGCTTCAGTCATGTCCGACTCTGAGACCACATAGACTGCAGCCCACCAGGCTCCGCCGTGCCTGGGATTCTCCAGGCAAGAGTACTGGAGTGAGGTGCCATTGCCTTCTCTGCTATGTTACCTGGGTGGGCCCTAAATCCAACAACAGATGACTTTGTAAAAGAGGAGACCAACACAAAGGAGAAAGTGACATGAACACAGAGACAGATATTGCAATGACATGGCCAAAAGCCAAGGAAGATGGCAACCACCAATAATTAGAAGAAGCAAACAATGGATTATTTTCTAGAACCTCAGAGGGGAGTGTGTCTCTGTTGGGCCTTGCTTTGGGGTTTCTGGCCTCTAGAACTGTAACAAAATAAATATGGCTTGTTTGTGGCAATTTGTTACAGCAGTCCTAGGGAAAAAATACATCTTTAGAGAGGCCCAACTGTTGGCAGGTAATCCTGCCCAGGCCTTCTCAGTCTAGAAGTCAGACCCCAGGCAGACCGATGAGAAGTCAGTTGCAATCTGCTGTGGGAAGAGCAGAAGAGGGCAGGCAGAGGCCCTAGCAGGAGAGAAGACTTATAACCAGGGAGGAACCCAGTGTCTTCTGAGGAGGTACTTTTGGTACACTTGTGGCACTACCCTTTGGGAAGTATCTCCATCGTGAATGTTATTCAGCTGAATGTTACCTTCTTTGGCAAATGTGAATATCAGTCAGAATAGGGAAAGCCAGGCTGAAATTACAAAGAATCCTAAACTCTTTGTGAATTATAACAACAAAGGTTTATTTTTTCTCTTATTACACATTTATTTTGGGTTATTTTCTGTCTCCATGATTCAGGCTAAAGAAACAGGCACCATTTGAGATATTAATAGTCATCATGACAGAGCGAAGGAGAACATAAGCAATTAAATTTCCAGACTCATTTGTCTGCCTCACTAGTCATTCAAATCAACAAGGGGAGGAAGTGCGACTCTATCATCTGTACAGAAGGTGAAAAGCTGAAAGTATTGAGTTAAACAGTATTAACAACTAACACACTTTCTGTGAATCCAGAGGCAGTATTTTCCTTTCAGTGATCACTACAGAGCAGAGGGCCTGGCTGAGATTATGTATAGTTACTGTCAAATAAAAGAAAGACAGGAGGAAGGAAGGGAAAAAAGGAAGAAGGAAGGGAGAAAGGATAAAGTCCTTGACATGTAGAAAATGTCTTAAGAGTTTTTCCAAACCAGCATGAAAATGGAATACAATAGGAGCACTATAAGCTAGCTGCAATTGAATTGACTTTTATTTTTGTCCCTTCCAGTTTTGACATGTAGATTTTTGTCCAATTCAAGCCCACAGCCAGACAGCCCAGAAAAGCACAGCTTGAAAGCCTGAGGTCAGGAGCAAGGTCAGTGCTGGTGGACCTGACTTAAGCAGTCAGAACAGTGGCTGCGCATCAGAGCGAACCTTGGTACAGGTTCAGTGTCAGAGTGCTCTTCCCTTCCCCATCATTGAAGTGTGTTCCAGGGACCCAGGGCATGCCCAGTTATGCATACTGTATCATTTGTGTACCCATATGACTGCTCTGGCATGCTCTGTCTGGGCCAAAATATGTACTCTACCTGTAACAGGCCACCTGGATGACAACGCAAATCTGCAACCTTGCTTTCATTTCAGGATTACCCTTGAATTATTATATGCAAGTGTCAAAAACCTCACTCAAAATGGTTTTAAAAAGGAGTGCAAGTGGTTACAGATGGTAACTAGATGGTTACAGATGGTGGATCCAGCAGCGTAAATCAATCCTCTGTTCCTCAGCTTGGCTTTTTTCTGTTAGCCTCATTCTCAGACTTGCTGTTCCCCACTGTGTTGTCCTGGCCTATGACCCTAGACTGATGCCAAGAGTATTTTAGGGGTTTGAGAAGTACTTGTGGAATGAATTAATGAATGAATGATGGGCTTAGCATTGCAGCTTTATATCCTATATTAGCTTAGCAATTCCAGGGAAAAGACAGGAAGTAACTCTTTCCAAACAAGTCCTCAGGGTTGACTCTAATTAGTCTGGCCTGGATCTGCGTCATGTATTTGTCAGAGTAGGCTAGACTTTGCTGTGGTATCAGGTCAATCCTAAAGTCACTTACTGCTTATTCATATTATAGTCCAATGTCTTTGAGGGAGGGGGGCTTTGCTCTAAGTAGTTACCAAAGTGTCCAGGCTCCTTCCATGTTGTGACCATTGCAATGTGAGGTTTTATGGTTAACAGGGAAAAGCACAAGAGAGAATATCCCATGTGAGAGATGTGTTAGGGTACAGGTCTACCAGTGGCATCCATCAGTTCTTCCCAATTGCCATCGGCCAGAGCTGGCACAGGAGGAAGATAAAGTAGTGTTACAGATTGCTGAGGGCTATATGACTCCTTGAATTAGTCACTGAGGCCAGGAAGCTCACTGTTCTGATTGGCCAGGTCTAGATTACACTTGTAGCCCTGAAGTCAGGGAAGGAGGTCAGCCCATCAAACCCCCTGGGCTGACTATGGAGGATGCCTGCTTCCCTGCAGGAAAATGAGAGCACAGTTACCATAAGTGGGGAGGACAATGGGCAAGCACAAATAATGCTAACCTCTAATGCCTAAGTGTTGCTTCTTAACCCTCTTCAGCTTCACTCAGAGCCAGCAGACTCCTTCTGATCATCCTCACAGGGTCAGGCTGGCAAAAATCCTCAGAACACTTTGATTTTATCTGAATTATTCTCAAATAAATTTTAGACCCCTGTGGTCCAGTTCAGTTGCTCAGTCGTGTCTGACTCTGCTACCCCATGGATGCAGCATGCCAGACTTCCCTGTCCTTCACTATCTCCCAGAGTCTGCTCAAACTCATGCCCATTGAGTCGATGATGCCATCCAACCATCACATCCTCTGTCACCCCCTTCTCCTGCTGTCAATCTTTCCTAGCATCAGGGTTTTTTCCAGTGAGTCAGCTCCTTCATTAGGTGACAAAAGTATTGGAGCTTCAGCATCAGTCCTTCCAATGAATATTCCAATGATTTACTTTAAGATTGACTGGTTGAATCTCCTTGCAGTCCAAGAGACTCTCAAGAGTCTTCTCCAACACCACATTTCAAAAGCATCAATTCTTCATCACTCAGCTTTCTTTATAGTCCAACTCTCACATCTGTACATGACTACTGGAAAAACCATAGCTTTGACTAGATGGACCTTTGTTGGAAAGGTGATGTCTCTGCTTTTTAATATGCTGTCTACATTCATGTTAGTTTTTTTTCCAAGGAGCAAGCGTCTTTTAATTTCATGGCTGCAGTCACCATCTGCAGTGATTTTGGAGCCCAAGAAAATAAAGTTTCTCACTGTTTCCACTGTTTCCCCATCTATTTGCCATGAAGTGATGGGACCAGATGCCATGATCTTAGTTTTTTGAATGTTGAGCTTTAAGCCAGCTTTTTCACTCTCCCCTTTCACTTTCATCAAGAGTCTCTTCAGTTCCTCTTTGCTTTCTGCCATGAGGATAGTATTATCTGCATATCTGAGGTTATTTATATTTTTCTCTGTATTCTTGATTCCAGCTTGTGCATCCTCCAGTCTTGGCATTTCACATGATGTATTCTGTACATAAGTTAAATAAGCAGGGTGATAATATTGCCATTGACAATATTATCACCTTGACATACTCCTTTCCCAATTTGGAACCAGTCTGTTGCTTCATGTCTGGTTTCTGTTTCTTCTTGATCTGCATATAGGTTTCTCAAGAGGCAGGTAAGGTGGCCTGGTAGTCCCATCTCTTTAAGAATTTTCCACAGTTTGTTACTATCCACAGAGTTGAGGATTTGGCATAGTCAGTTTGGCAGAAGAAACAGACTAATTGATATAGTACTGATGGAGTATGTACTGCATGTCAGATGTTGGTATTTGTTGACTTAATTATGCTGATTTGATTATGTGAAGTGAGTCCAACTGACTTCATAGGTGTGCTATTGTGATTTATAAGAAATATATATACTTGGTTCATTCAGATTAACAGAATATATCATGGTTCCTGGATCACAGGTCCCCAAATCCTTGGAACTTTCTGAATGATAAGAGCAACAGGAGCATCTTTAAAATATTTGACTTCTGGTCCTCACTTCCTGAAAGAGTCATAAAGGTGAAATGAGTGTCTTGTCATTCATAACAAGCCCCTTTCCATCTAAACTGAGTCTGTGTTAATGAGGTGACTTTTGGAAGGCAGCTAAGGACGGGGGCTACTTGCCAAGGGAACCAACTGAAACAGAGGTCTGGAACTTTCAGTACCACTCCTGACTTCCAGGGAGTGAAGAGAGACTGAAGGTTGAGTCAGTCACCAGTAAGCCAATGATTTAATCAACTATGACTGTGCAGTGAAGCCTTCATAAAACCCCCAAAAGTAAGGAGGTTTGAATAACTTCTAGGTTAGTGAACATTTCCCTCTGTGACCACACTTCTCTGTGGAGACAATTCCTTCATTTAGGACCTCCTCTATGTTTCTCTTCATTGGCTTTTGATTTGTATCTTTTAAAATCCTTGGTAATAAACTGGCAATCTAGTAAATAAACAAGTTTCCTAAGCTCTGTGAGCCCTTCAAGCAAATTGATCCAATCCAAGGTGGGAGTCATGGCAACCAATGGCCTGGCAGCTAACCAGTCAAAAGTACAGGTAACAACCTAGACAGAATTGGCATCTGAAGCAGAGGGTATCTTCATGGGACTGAGCAGATGCTATTTCTTGATAGATAGTTTCAGAAATGCATTGAATTGTAGAATATCCAGTTCAAGAATTGCTTAATGGTGTGGGGAAAACTCCTACCCTCCACACATTGGAATTGGAGTCAGATTCTAAGTGTATTTTTTTTAAATGATATCTTATTTTTTATTTTATAACGGTTTCCCTGTGTTGTTAAAAACTTTAGAAAGTTTTCTATGTTCTAAGAACCTTAAAAAAATTTTTGCAAGCACAACTTTAATGACCATGTAAAGTTTTATTGTATGGTTGTGTCATAATCACTAAATCTAAGTCTTAAATATCTTAAATGCTTCTAATGTGTGATATTTAAATAATAAGCTGCTGCAATCTACATATGTGTTTGTAAAATAATCTCTTAACAAAAAACTGACTCATTTTAGGATAGAATATGCAGATAAAATTAAATTGGCCTATAATTTTACCTCCTAGAGATAATCATATGAATATACTTAAATATACACACTTATTTATAAACAAAAGTGAGATCACTTAAAATGAATGTTGTGTGATTTTTTCACTCATCTTCATGCTTGAGTCTCAAGATAAGGGGCGAGAACAGGACAAAGGGTTGATTTAAATCTCTTAATACATTTTGACATCCCAAAATGTTGCCTTAATGTGTACTTACTCCAAAAGTGCTTGAGTGTGTCCTTCTATCCCTTGAACAATACAGACTTGAACAGCATGTATGTACATGTATTTTTTCAATAAATATGTACCAATCTGTAGTTGGTAGAATTGGCAGATGTGAAACCTTGGATACAAAGGGCCAAGTGTAAAGTTACTGGCAAATTTTCAACTGGGCCCTAAAGTCCACATTATTCAAGAGTCAACTATAGAGTCATTGTATTGTGATAATCACTTGTCCTCACCTTGCCAGGAGAGACCTTGGATTGAACCCCAGTGATAGTGGCTGGCAGCTCCCAAAAGACAGGGTGCTTTGGGACACTGTCGGGGTTCTTTGAGACCCCCTGACTATGGCTGTGGGAACAAGCTCTGATCCTTCTCTGGACATGCAGTGGCTTCTGGTCACTGCACTTTTGGCTCTTGTCTCTGCTTGGTGAATTTGGGTGTGAGCATAGCCCTGCAGCTCACTTCATGGGAGGGCTGGACATGCTAATTTGCTCCTAAAAAAATAGAACACAGCAAAAGTGATGGATGTCATTTCTGAGATTAGGCTATGAGAGATGATGACTCTGTCTTGATCACATACTCTTTTTTGCTGGTACTTTTTTCTCTTTTGCTCAATTTGGTGAAATTGGCTGCCATGTTTTGAGCTGCCCTATGGAGAGGCCAATGTGGTACGGAGTTGAGGATAGCCTCAGACCAACAGCCAGTGAGAAACTGAGGCCCTCAGTCTAACAGCCCACAACTTTTGTCAAAAACCTCTTGGAAGTAGATCCTTCCCCAATCAAATGTCTAAAGGCTTGACTGGGAAGGTTCTACTTTGAAAGTGGATCTGAGTCAGTGACAGCAGACTGACTCACAATAACTGCAATATAATAAATATGTATTATTTTAAGTCACTGAACTTTGGACTCATTTGTTACACAGCAATATAAAGTTAAGAAGAGCTCCTACTAGTCAGGGAGTATGAAATGCTTCATTTTTTAATGAAAATAGTCAAAGTGTTGAGAAGCATTGCTCTAGATGAGAGTTTACAAAAAAAACCACAAGCCAAAATCAACCTGCAGATGGATGCTCCTTTTTTCCTTTGGAGGATGGGTATCTACACAGAGTTTAATAAACATTTTGAGTTAACATTTTAAACTTGGGAGATTTCACATGTCCACTAAAATCATTAACCTCTCTTGACAAATTGGAAGCTGGGCAATCGTGGTCCTCATTTCAACCGGGAAACTGACACCCAAGGCTAAGCAGGGTTGTACTTAGTTAGCATATGTATTCACCTGTTTATTGTAGAATGCACTACTCCTAATTTTCTCCAAATCTGAGGCCAGTATCAAATGTAGCCTATTGCTGTATTTCCACCATGTCTTATGGCAGAGTAAGAGAAACTTAAGAGAACATTACAATACAGCAAAATATTGTCGCCATAGAAGAAGATCAGGAGTTCAGACAGAGCACAGTTCCATGTGATGCCTGCTGAGGCCAAATTTTCAGGATGGTTTCTTCATCCATCTGATGGGGCTTCAGTTAGCATGGCTCCAATTGCCAGAAACTGGCTGACCTGGCTTAACTGCAGTCATACTTCTGAAGCCTCCATTCACACTGCTGTTCAGTTTCTTGACCCTCTTCTCTCTCTCAGGGCCTCTCCCTCCACATGGTCTTTCTCAGTAGGCTTTCCAACAAGAAAGCTGGACATTTTACATTCAGCTCTCAAGAGTGCAAAAGTAGAAAAGCCTTCTTAAGACTTAAAACTGTCACTGGCCCAGAGTCACCTCTGACTTCTTCTATTAATATTAGTTAAAACAAGTCACAGGCTCAGCCCACATTCTAAGGAAAGGGACTGCACAAGGATATGCATGTTGAGATGTGTGATTCATTCAGTTCAGTCAGTCAGTTTAGTCGCTCAGTCATGTCCGACTCTTTGCAACCCCATGAATTGCAGCATGCCAGGCCTCCCTGTCCATCACCAACTCCCAGAGTCCACCCAAACCCATGTCCATCGAGTCGGTGATGCCATCCAGCCACCTCATCCTCTGTCGTCCCCTTCTCCTCCTGCTCCCAATCCTTCCCAGCATTAAGGTCTTTTCCAATGAGTCAACTCTTCTCAGCAGGTGGCCAAAGTGTTGAAGTTTCAGCTTCAACATCAGTCCTTCCAATGAACACCCAGGACTGATCTCCTTTAGGATGTACTGGCTGGATCTCCTTGTAGTCCAAAGGACTCTCAAGAGTCTTCTCCAAACATCACAGTCCAAAAGCATCAATTCTTCGGAGCTCAGCTTTCTTCACTGTCCAATTCTCACATCCATACGTGACTAGCGCCAATTTTTAAGATGAGTCTATACCTCCTAAGAATTCCCAGAAATATGCCAGCAGGGACCATCCTATGTTATTTCACTTAGAAATTAAAGGAAGTGGAGAAAGGGGACCCTAGAGAAGAGGAAAACATGGAGTCACTTGGATAACACACCAAGAACATGAAAAATGGCCCAGCGGCTGGAAGCTGCCACAGAGGCTACAATGTTCCTAACTGAATACAAACAACTTCTGTAGAAAACAATAATCAGGCAAGGCAGCCCCATGAATATGATGGAACTAGACAGAGAAAATCATACAATCCTACAAATACCGACAGCACAATCTTAGGATCTCTGAGTGACTACTGATTCTTTACAAATGACGGATCTAAACTTCTCTGGTCCTCCTATCTCCTAAGTCAATGCTATTAAGAATCACCATATTGTTCCTGCACCCAATTTTCAACTGATCTATATTCTCCAAGATGATCCTTAGGACCATCCAGCACAAGCCCACATTCTACAGGCCCCTCCCAGCTCCCACAGTCCTTCTAGATTGTGTGCTCTCCCTTTGCTGTAGACTGTCTCTGACTGTATATTCCTGGTAGTCTTTGACTGGTAGGCTTTGACACCATTTATTCATTCATTAATTTTAACAATGTTTACTGTCTGTCCACATACTTATTCCTTTCTTCCACAGGTTTCAGACCTGCCCCAACCTCCCAGGGCCTGATTCCATTTCCAGTACTCTGGCCCCATATAACTAAATCAGTTAAATTGATTCTTTCTGGGATGCAGAAGTGCTGTCTTAGCACTGGTCCCAGAAGACCATGAAAAGACATGTCCTCATGTGTGAGCATGTGCAAAGGGAAGAGCCTCATCCAATCTCACAGCCTTCTGGACCCTTCCCTTCTCTTGTAGGTCTGCTTTCCTGCCTTTGCAACATATCTTATCACCTCTCAGAGGTAGACTGGGCTGTAGAACTTACTGAGCTCACCTATCCAGTCATGGGTCAGCCTCTTCTCTTTGTATCCCCAGGCAGGGACAGGGCCCAGCCCTGATCTTGGATGCTCTGCTAGAATCTCTCAAGAAGTTATGGGGGAGTGACTGCTAAATTCAGTTAGGAAAGCAAAGAGTAGAGCTTAGGGTCAACGTCAAATCCTACCAGTGGTCAGAGAAGAGGATAAAGTCAATAGGTATGGCTGGAAACAGGTTGAAGTCCAGAAGAGATCATTCTGACCACCATTGCTGAGAACAACTCCATATTCCAGCCATCGTCGACACTTCACATAACTTCCCTCTAAGCTTCTGTTTCCAGAAGTCTCAAGACCATCCTAGAACTCCCAAGACTCAATACCAGGTTATATTCATAAGCTAAGGTTTATTATAGCAAAGGACAGAGAATAAAAGAAAAATGAAAAAGACATGCATTAGATAAGGTCCAGTAAGGTTAGGCTCAGGCTTCCAAGTCCTTCCCCCATTGGGACCACGTAGGACAGAGTTTTCTCTGTAGCAGAGAACTAAGACCTGTGTGAACTATCTCTGCCCATGAAAGCTCACTCAAGTCTTCAGATCCAGATTGTTACAGAGAGCTGGTCACCTAGGCACATCCTGCTCTGACAACCAAAACTCAGGTTTCTAGAGAGGAAACCAGATACATCAGCAGCCTTGACGCTTGCACTGATAAATTCTGGATGGTATGTTTCAGCAATGCCCCATTGATCCAGCCATACACAGCATCATTAATCAGTAGGGAAAAACAATTCTCAGGGCCACATTCCCAGGAATTGACCAAGGGTCAATCTTGAATCTAGGCTCCCCTGAGGATATACAAGGATTGAGCAACTAGACCTGCTGCATTAGTTATTTGCTCACAGTTTCATAATAAGCTTGCACATGGGGATTGCTAGCCTTTACAGAGGAGAAAACTAAGGCTCAGGGATACAAAGTGATGAACTGGGACAGGGACTTGAACCCAGGACTATGTGGGATGGAAAAGTCATTCAGTCATGTCTGACTCTTTGTGACCCCAGTCTATACAGTCTATACAGTCTATACAGTCCATGGAATTCTCTAGGCCAGAATACTGGAGTGGGTAGCCTTTCCCTTCTCCAGGGGATCTTCCCAACCAAGAGATCAAACCCAGGTCTCCTGCATTGCAGGTGGATTCTTTACCAACTGAGCTACAAGGAAAGCCCAAGAATACTGGACTGGGTAGCCTATCCTTTCTTCAGCAGATCTCCCAACCCAGGAATCGAACTGCATTGCAGGCAGATTCTTTACCAACTGAGCTATCAGGGTGTGGGAAGGATGATATATATTATTAGTAAGCAAAGACTCTGAGACTAGATAGACCTGGGTCCCGGATTGATTCTGCCACTAAACTCCAACACTGTCACAGGCAATTTCAGCCCAACTATATAACAAAAGCAAAAATGATGGCTCTCTCAGAGAACCATTGCTAGGAATGCCTGAAATAGAGCAGGAGATGTGCTTAGCACATGTCACAGCACAGCATGAGTGATGGGTAAACTGGAGTGTTCCAGACTGCAGTGACGAGGAGACACAATGCATCACCTGATTCCAGCCAGAAGCACAAAAATTGCTCTAAGCGAAGTGGCAAAAGGTGCGCTTTCAGTCCAAAGAGGCTGCTGCAGCTCAGCTTAGAAACACTAGGCCTTTACCTCCCCTGGACTCTTCTCTGCTCCATCAGGAGCAGCATATAGGAGAGACCCCAGAAGGCAATCCTGGCATCCGCCTTGAGACAGGTCCAAGCTGTGGGTCTCATTGCCGGTATGCCAGCCTCTGATGGGATCCTGGGGGCAGGCCTGGGGCTGGGGCATAGCTTGCACAAGTGCCTGGTGCCTGGCCCAGGGAAGCCTGGCCAGTAAACAGTATGTTCTCTTCTGCACAGAAGAGGAGTCAGAAGATTATTCCAAAGGCCAGGCCTGGTCTTTGGAAGCCCTTTCCTGGGTGTCTATGGGTGGCAGAACTCTGACTAGGTCCTCTGTATCATACACCAAGCAGGGGCAGCAGCAAGCAGCTATCTGGTTTGTGGCCACCTTCAAACCTGCAGACTGGGTAGAGGACCAAGCGATGGTTTAGAATGAACAGACCTAGCTCCCCTTGGGGACAGTCCCTCAGATCTCTGGGTCTCAGTAGCCTCATTTGTAAATTGGGTGCAAAATTTTAACGAAAAGCTGCATGCTTCAAAGGATGTAATGGTCGCTAGAGGCCACACCAGCCCACAGATTTGGCTTATCTGGTACTCACAGAACATCTTAACATTTTAAACTGATTGCCAACATTTTAATGTCAGAAGACATTTGTCTAAAATCTGAATTTACAGCTTCCCTTTAAAGGTAGAAGAGAGCTATGATGTGTCACACGTGGACTGCAGCCCCACAAAGCCACAGGTAGCTAAAGCTGGGCAGCCATTCCTTCAGTCAAGAGCCTCACTCCCTTCCCTGCTCAGTCACAGGCCCAGCTTCTTGCTCCTCTGACAGCCAGTATGTCTGGACCTGCCAACTTTAGAGCATAGGCTGCCAGATGATGCTCCAAGAGTTTCAGGCAGGTTGGGCCAAATGGAGACCTTTTCAGGCTGGATTCTGATCTGCAGCCCCAGCTCCATCATCTGTGTGTCCCCAAGCAGATGCTGTCCCCAGTCCAGCATGGAGGAAGCTACTTTTCCTGCCAGTCACCTGTGGACATGAGCAAGATGACTAGGGGTGAGGTAAGGGGTGACAGTGGAGGACCAGAGAGGGGGCAACACAGCCGGGTACGCTCCTTCTTCCTTCATACCCAGCAGGGCCTGACTCCAGGCAGTGCAGGAGATGTTGGCTCCCTGCCACCTGGCCGGGAAAGAGCAGCCAGAATGTGGGGTCACTTGACCCTTGGGAAAAACTCCCTGTTTCTGCTGTCCCCAGGACCTTGGACATCACCAGGTTGTCCCACCAGCTGCCCATTCTATATTGTGATGGGACAGTCACATAGCTGAGTTCCCCACTAGGCCCTGAAAGCTATTGACAAGGGCCCCCTCCTGTGTCCCCGGTACTCAGGCCAAGAGCTGGCACGGAGTGTCTGCTGCTCCTATGGCTCATGGGGCAGGGTCACTGTGTCCTCTCAGAGCAGCCCACGTGCCTATGGTCCTTGCGCAAGCTGCAGGCCCACTCCTAGAAGTGCGCAGTGTTTCAAGGCCTATGTGCGGCAGGCCCAGGGGACAGGCGGGGTCTGCATGACCTCAGAGGGGTGTGTGCGGGACAAGCCTGAAGTCATGCTTGTTTACGAGGCTCTGACACAGCGCTCGTCATTTCCTCCCCGCTGAGCCACACAGTGCTTTTCCAGCTCAGCCAGCCTCTGACTTATTCTCTGGCATCACACGTTGTCACACTTGCAGCCCACTTCAGCAGCGATGATGGGATGTTTGTCTGCACTTTGGCTTCATGAGGAGAGACCCTCCCAACAGCTGTCTCCTTGGATGTGGCATGGCAAAGTCTGCGAGGTGCCCCAGCTGCTGCTCAGCATGTCTGTGAGGAGCATGGGGCAGGCAGAGCTGGGGGCCCAGCCAGGAGGGCCCAGAAAGGAATGATCACAGGGACAGAGAAAGGGGGATGCCTTCCTGACCATGAATCTCCCAGTGAAGAGCTTGCAGTGTCAAGAGTCAAAAATGAGGAATGCCAAGGAGTAGCCAGAAGGGCCTCAAAGAGAGAGAGGCAGGGAGGGCTAAGAGACCACAAGCATCGGGGCAAGGGGCGGCAGGATCACTAGAGTGCATATGAAGCAAGCTGGTCTGGAGCTTCACGCACTAAGTGAAGCTAATCCTGAGGCAAAATGCCCTGTGGGGCTGGACAACGGAGAGACAGACTTCACAGTCTAGAGTGTGCCTGTCCTACCTAAAGGCATTGACTTTCAAAAAGCTTAAAACATGCTTTGCTGGTCAGAACAGAAATGTGCATAAATAAACAGGCACGCGCACGCACACACACACACACACACACACACACGTGCGCGCATGTGCACCCTCTGTTCCATTTGGCCCATGACCACTTCGAGGTCCCTGGGAAGAAGTCTCAGATCCTCACAGTTTGAGGGCAAGTTATTTTGTCTTCAAGGAAGAGTCACAGACTAGATCTGATCATGCTGAAAAATGAGGGATTTACAGTAAAGATAGCATGGAGATCTAGCTATTTATATTATCTTAGAGAAATACAGTTTGTTGTTGTTCAGTTGCTAAGTCATGTCCAACTCTTTGTGACCCCGTGGACCAGCACATCAGGCTTCCCTGACCTTCACTATCTCCTGGAGTTTGCTCAAAATCATGTCCATTAAGTCAGTGATGCCATCCAACCATCTCATCCTCTGTCATCCCCTTCTCCTCGTGCCTTCAATCCTTTCCAGCATCAGGGTCTTTTCCACTGAGTCATCTCTTTCCGTGAGGTGACCAAAGTATTGGAGTTTCAGCTTCAGCATCAGTCCTTCCAGTGAATATTCAAGGTTGACTGATTTGGTCTCCTTGTAGTCCAAGGGACCGCGACTGATGAAAGCATACATTCTTTGGCCTTCAGTCTTCTTTATGGCCCCACTCTCACACCTGTACATAACTACTGGAAAACCATAGCTTGGACTATACAGACCTTTCTTGGCCAAATGATGTCTTTGCCTTTTAATATGCTGTCTAGGTTAGTCAAAGTTCTCCTTCCAAGGAGCAAGCATCTTCTAATTTGGCTTCTGTCACCTACCGCAGTGATTTTACAGCCCAAGAAAATAAATTCTGTCACTGTTTATACTTCTATTTGCCATGAAGTGATAGGACCAGATCCAAGATCTTAATTTTTTGAATGTTCAGTTTTAAGCCAGCTTTTCCACTCTCTTCTTTCACCCTCATCAAGAAGCTCTCCTCTTTACTTTTTGCCATTAGAGTGGTATCATCTGCATATCTGAGGTTATTGATCTTTCTCTTGATAATGTTGATTCCAGCTTGTGATTCATCAAGTCTAGCATTTCGCATGATGTACTCTGAATAGAAGTTAAATAAGCAGGATGACAAATAAAGCCTTGTACTCTTTTCCCAGTTCCATGTCCTGTTCTAACTCTTGCTTCTTGACCCACATACAGGTTTCTCCGGAGAAGGTGGTCTGTTATTTCCATCTCTTCAAGAATTTACCACAGTTTGTAGTGATCCACACAGTCAAAGGCTTTAGCATAGTCAGTGAAACAGACGTAGATGTTTTTCTGGAATTCCCTTGCTTATTCTATGATCCAACAAATGTTAGCAATTTTACTTCTGGTTCCTCTGCCTTCTCTAAATGCAGCTTATACATCTGGGAGTTCTCAGATCACATGCTGCTAAAGCTTAGCTTGAAGGATTTTGAGCATAATCTTGGTAGCACATGAAAGGAATACAGCTGTGCAGTAGTTTGAACATTCTTTGGCATTTCCCTTGTTTGGGATTGGAATGAAAAGTGACCTTTTCCATTCCTGTGAGCTTTCCAAATTTGTTGGCATATTGAGTGCAACACTTTAACACTATCATTGTTTAAGGTTTTACATAGTTCGGCTTTATGAAAATACAATTTACATACAGTAAAATGCACAAGTCTTTAGTATTCTATGTCTATGGATAGAGGAGCCTGGTGGGCTGCCGTCTATGGGGTCGCAAAGAGTCGGAAATGATTGAAGCGACTTAGCATGCATGCATGCATATCCATGTAACCTCCACCTAGATCAATATAAAAACATTTCCATCACCCCAGACAGCTCCCTCATGCCCATCCCTAGTCAATCCATACCTGTCCCACCCCCACAGGCAACCACTGTTTGCATTCTATAGTCAGACATTAGTTTAAATTGATTTTGAACTTTGTATAAATTGAATCATACTGCATAAACATTCTTGTACAAGTTTGTATGAAGTTGTGGTTTTGTTTTTCTTGGGTAAATGCCTAGAATAAGATTGCTATGTCATAAATTATCAGCATGTTTAAGTTCATCAGAAACTGATAAGCAGTTTTCCAAAGCAATTGGACCATTTACACTCTCACCAGCAATGAGACTTGTTTCATATCTTCATCAGCATTTGGTACTGTCCATTTTGTAAATTTACACAGGCAAAGGGGTGGATAGTGGCATTTTGTTGAATCTGTATTTTCCTGATGAGTAATGAAACTAAGCACATTTTCATATGCCTATTGATCATATTGGA
Source organism: Antilocapra americana (assembly GCA_007570785.1). Lineage (NCBI taxonomy): Eukaryota > Metazoa > Chordata > Mammalia > Artiodactyla > Antilocapridae > Antilocapra > Antilocapra americana. Next base: position 13,781,407 of record ML663012.1, on the reverse strand, counting down.
TATTTGGATATCTTTTGTAAAGTCTTCATGCAAAATTTTCTTTTTGCTTTTTATTGAGTTTCATCATATTCTTTTTTAATTAGCAGAGGCTCTTTATAAATTCTAGCTATTCTATATATTCTAATCCTTTGTAAGATATATGTACTATGAGTATTTTCTCCCAGTCTGTGTCTTGCCTTTTCACTTCCTTAATGGTATTTGAGGGTGAACAGAAGTTTTCTATTTCATTGAAGTCAAATTTATCTTTTTTTTGTTTTATGATTAAGGCTGTTTACAGTTTAAGAAATATTTGTCTACTCTAAGATCATGAAAATATTTTCCTGTTTTCTTCTAGCTGCTTTATTATTTTATCTTTCACATTTATGTCTATGATTTATTTCAAAGTAATTTTTTTTTGTACAATGTAAGGTAAGGGATCAAGGTTCACTGTTGTATATAAATTTCTGGTTGAGTTAGCACCATTTATTTAAAAGGTCTTCTCTTCCACATTACACTGAAGCCTGTGTTGAAAACATATGCGTGAATTTATTTCTGGGCTCTGTATTATTTCCAATGGTCTGTCTGTTTTTATATCAACACAACATCTTGATTACCATAGCCTTGTAGTAATCTTGATCTCACACAGTGTAAATCCTCCAGCTTTGTCCCTGTTCAAGTTTGTCTTAGCTCTTTGTATTTCCATTAAAATAAAATTTATGTTTTATTTTTTATGAAGTAATGTTTTCTTTAATCTTTTCCTAATATAAAAAGTAATGCTTGTTCATTGTATCCATAGATATTTTAGAATAAGCTTATTAAGTTTGCTGAAACTTTCACATTGAACTTATAAATCAACTTAAAGAGAATCAATCTCTTAACAAGAATGACCCTTATAATCCATGAACATGGTGAAAAGTGAAACGTGAAAGTGAAGTCGCTCAGTCATGTCCAACTCTTTGCGACCCCATGGACTGTAACCTGCCAGGCTCCTCCGTCCATGGGATTTTCCAGGCAAGAATACTGGAATGGGGTGCCATTTCCTTCTCCAGGAGATCTTCCCCACCCAGGGATCGAACCTGAGTCTCCCACATTGTAGACAGACGCTTCACCGTCTGAGCCAGCAGGGAAGTCAACTTCATTAATCTCCTTCAGTGCATCTATGCTAAGTCAAGTCAGCTGTGTCCACCTCTTTGTGACCCTATGGAGTGTAGCCCACCAGGCTCCTCTGTCCATGGGGATTCTCCAGGCAAGAGTACTGGCGTGGGTTGCCGTGCCTTCCTCCTGGAGATCTTGCTGACCCAGGGACTGATCCCTCATCTCTAACGTCTCCCATGTTGGCATGTGGGTTCTTTACCACTAGAGCTGCCTGGAAAGCCCAGTTTCCTTTAATAATGTTTTGCATTTTTAAGTGTATAAATCTTATGCATTTATCATTAAAAATTTTAATATTATTGTATTGAGCATTTTTTGTACCACTTTGGTCTCTTTCTAATGACAACTCTATTCTTTTCTTCCTCTCAACCATTGTGTACATACTCTCAATCTAAATTTTGAAAGGAGCCATCTGATTGAACTATTCATCACTACCATCTTCCTAAGGAGAGGACTGCCCTTGAGTCTGATAACTAACCTGAGCTGGAGTCTTCAAATACAACTCTTTTTTTTTTTCACAGAAAAGAGAAACTGTGTGACAGTCACTGTGACTGACATGCCTACAACAATTCTATAGTGCATTGAATGGTGGACCCTCTCCCAAAGATTTATCTACTTAGAACCTCAGAATGTGATCTTGTTGTTCTTGTTCAATTGCTAAATCATGTCCGACTCTGAGACCCCATGGGCTGCCAAGCTTCCCTGTCCCTCACCATCTCCTGGAGTTCACCCAAAATCAGGCCCAGTGAATCAGTGATGCCATCCAACCATCTCACACTCTGCTGCCCTCTTCTCCTTTTGCCTTCAATCTTCCCCAGCATCGAGGTCTTTTTCAATGAGTCGGCTCCTAGTATCAGGTGGCCAAAGTATTGATGCTTCAGCATTAGTCCTTCCAATGAGTATTCAGGGTTGATTTCCTTAGTATTAACTGGTTTGATCTCCTTGCTGTCCAAGGGACTCTCAAGAGTCTTCTTCAACACCATAATTCAAAAGCATCAATTCAACAGCCTTGTTTATGGTCCCTCTCTCACATCCATACATGACTACTGGAAAAACCATAGCTTTGATTAATGGGCTTTTGTCAGCAGAGTGATGTCTTTGCTTTTTAATATACTGTCTAGGCTTATCATAGCCTTCCTTCCAAGAAGCAAGCATCTTCTAATTTCATGGCTAGAGTCACCATCTGCAGTGATTTTGGAGCCCAAGAAGGGAAAATCTGTCACTGTTTCCACTTTTTCCCCTTCTATTTGCCATAAAGTGATGGGACCAGATGCCACAATCTTAGTTTTTTCAATGTTGAGTTTTAAGCCAGGTATTTCACTTTCTTTCTTCACCTTCATCAAGAGGCTCTGTAGTTCCTTTTCACTTTCTGCCATTAGAGTGGTATCATCTGCATATCTGAGGTCGTTGATATTTCTCCTGATAACCTTGATTCTAGCTTATGCTTCATCCAGCCAGGCATTTCATACTATGTACTCTGCATGTAAGGTAAATGAGCAGGGTGACAATAAACCAGTTTTTCCATGTCCGGTTCTAACTGTTGCTTCTTGACCTGCATACAGATTTCTCAGGAGACAGGTGGTATTCCCATCTTTTTAAGAACTTTCCACAGTTTGTTGTGATTCACACAGTCAAAGGCTTTCAGTGAAGCAGAAACAGATGTTTTTCTGGAATTCCCTTGCTTTCTCTACGATCCACCAAATATTGGCAACTTGATCTCTGATTCCTCAGCCTTTTCTAAACCCGCCTTGGACATCTGGAAGTTCTCGATCAAAGTACTGCTGAAGCCTATGTTGAACGATTCTGAGCATATCCTTACTAGCATGGGAAGTAAGCACAATTGTCTGGTAGTTTGAACATTCTTTAGCTTGCCCTTCTTAGGAACTGGGATGAAAACTGACATTTTCCAGTCCTGTGGCCACTAAATTAGGTTTTCCAAATTTGCTGACATATTGAGTGCATCACTTTAACACCATCATCTTTTAGTATTTTAAATAGCTCAGCTAAGATTCCATCATTTCCACTAGCTTTTTTTGTGGTAATGCTTCCTAAGGCCCATTCCAGGATATCTGGCTCTAGATGAGTGATCACACCATCATGGTTATCCAGGTCATCAAGACCTTTTTTGTATAGTTCTTCTACATATTCTTGCCACCTCTTGTTAATCTCTTATACCTGTTAAGTCTTTATCATTTCTGTACTTTATCATACCCATCCTTGCATGAAATATTCCTTTGATATATTCAGCTTTATTGAAGAGATCTCTAGTCTTTCCCATTCTATTGTTTTCCCCTCTTTCTTTGACTTTAATTTAAATAAAAACCTTTGATTGTGTAATTAAGGTAAAGCTCTTGAGAAGAGTACACCTTGGAATAAGGTAAGCCTTAAATCCATTGACAGGTATCCTTGTAAAAGACAAAAAGGAGAAGATACACAGAGAGTGCACAGAGGGGAGAAAGTCATATGAAGACAGAGGAACTGGAATGATGCTTCTCCAAGGCAAGGAACCCAGGACTGCCCACAGGCACCAGAAGCTGGAAGGGGCAACAGGATGGATTCTCCCTCATGGTCTCCAGAAGGAGCCAGCCCTGCTGACATCTTTATTTCAGGCTTCTGTCCTCCAGAACTGAGAGAGAATAAATTTATGTTATCCTTAGTCGTCCAGATTGTGGTAAATTGTTGTGCCAGCCCTAAGAAACTATAAAACATACACAGACTGGTAACCGATACATAATAGACACCTGAACTGATGGATGATTTCCTCCAGTGTACCTGATTGAATGAAAGAGATGCAGAGAGAAGCACCTTCTTCTTTCACACCTTTCCCCCCATGATCTGGAGACTGACCCTGAGCTTCAGTGGGGCCAGCCCCATACTGGGATTCCTGCGGTGGAAAATGAGGGGCCTGGCCAGGTCTTTCACTGTCCTGTACCATGTTCTTCTGATCTCCTGGCTTGGAGAGGTGGGAGAGGAGGGAGGAGAAGTATTGTTTCTTACTTTATGTTCACGCCTTCTGTATGTGGCAGATATCCGAATGCGAATTCGTTCCTTGGCTGAGTGCTTCTGGGATTCTCTCAGCAACCTTTGGCTACAGTTTCCTTACACTGGCAATGCTTCCTTGTTTGGCTATGAAAGACCCTCTCTCTGCCCCTGATCTGGAAATTCATCTGGCAGACACTATCTTGGGGCTTGGCAACCCAAGGCCATCCACCTTTCAGATATCTGGTGACCTCAGGAAGCTCACTCATTGTGCTGTGCCAGACTACAAATACGAGCCTTTCCCTACATGGTGCTTTACTTAAGGGACTTCAGAGTGAGAGTTAACATCTGGTAGGTCAGTTTTTCCTAACTCTTTTATTTTAATAATATTCTTGCATACTTACTCTCTGCTATAAGCTTTTTAAAATTTTAATTTTATTTTTGGTTGTGCTGGGTCTTTGTTGCTGCACTCGGGCTTTCTCTAGCTGCAGTGTTCAGTTCAGTTCAGTTCAGTCGCTCAGTTGTGTTTGACTCTTTGCGACTCCACGAATCACAGCAGGCCAAGCCTCCCTGTCCATCACCAACTCCTGGAGTCTACCCAAACCCATGTCCATCAAGTCGGTGATGCCATCCAGCCATCTCATCTCTGTCGTCCGCTTCTCCTCCTGCCCCCAATCCTTCCCAGCATCAGGGTCTTTTCCAGTGAGTCAACTCTTCGCATGAGGTGGCCAAAGTACTGGAGTTCCAGCTTCAAAATCAGTCTTTCCAATGAACACCCAGGACTGATCTCCTTTAGGATGGACTGGTGGGATCTCCTTGCAGTCCAAAGGACTCTCAAGAGTCTTCTTCAACATCAAGTTCAAAAGCATCAGTTCTTCAGCACTGAGCTTTCTTCACAACCAACTCTCACATCCACACATGACCACTGGAAAAACCATAGCCTTGACTAGACAGATCTTTGGTGGCAAAGTAATGTCTCTGCTTTTCAATATGCTATCTAGGTTGGTCATAATTTTCCTTCCAAGAAGTAAGCGTCTTTTAATTTCATAGCTGCAATCACCATCTGCAGTGATTTTGGAGCTCCAAAACATAAAGTCTGACACTGTTTCAACTGTTATTTACCATGAAGTGATGCGACAAGATGCCATGATCTTTGTTTTATGAATGTTGAGCCTTAAGCCAACTCTTTCACTCTCCTCTTTCACTTTCATCAAGAGGCTTTTTAGTTCCTCTTCACTTTCTGCCATAAGGATGGTGTCATCTGCATATCTGAGGTTATTTATATTTCTCCCAGCAATCTTAATTTCAGCTTGTGCTTCTTCCAGCCCAATGTTTCTCATGATGTACTCTGCATATAAGTTAAATAAGCAGGGTGACAATATACAGCCTTGACGTACTCCTTTTCCTATTTGGAACCAGTCTGTTGTTCCATGTCCAGTTCTAACTGTTGCTTCCTGACCTGCATACAGGTTTCTCAAGAGACAGGTCAGATGGTCCGGTATTCCCATCTCTAAGAATTTTCCACAGTTATTTTCCACTGTGATCCACACAGTCAAAGGCCTTGGCATAGTCAACAAAGCAGAAGTAGATGTTTTTCTGGAACTCTCTTGCTTTTTCGATAATCCAGCAGATGTTGGCAATTTGATTTCTGGTTCCTCTGCCTTTTCTAAAACCAACTTGAACATATGGAAGTTCACGGTTCACATATTGCTTAAGCGTAGCTTGGAGAATTTTGAGCATTACTTTACTAGCATGTGAGATGAGTGCAATTGTGCAGTAGTCTGAACAATCTTTGGCATTGCCTTACTTTGGGATTGGAATGAAAACTGACCTTTTCCAGTCCTGTGGCCATTGCTGAGTTTTCCAAATTTGCTGGCATATTGAGTGCAGCACTTTCACAGCATCATCTTTCCAGATTTGAAATAGCTCAACTGGAATTCTATCACCTCCACTCGCTTTGTTTGTAGTGATGCTTTCTAAGGCCCACTTGACTTCACATTCTAGGATATCTGGCCCTAGGTGAGTGATCACACCATCGTGATTATCTGAGACGCGAAGATCTTTTTTGTATAGTTCTTCTGTGTATTCTTGCCACCTCTTCTTAATATCTTCTGCTGCTGTTAGGTCTATACCATTTCTCTCCTTTATCGAGCCCATCTTTTCATGACATGTTCCCTTGGTATCCCTCATTTTCTTGAAGAGATCTCTTATCTTTCCCATTCTGTTGTTTTTCTCTATTTTTTTTGTGTGTTGATCGCTAAGGAAGGCTTCCTTATCTCTCCTTGCTATTCTTTGGAACTCTGCATTCAGATGAGAATATCTTTCCTTTTCTCCTTTGCCTTTCACTTCTCTTCTTTTCACAGCTATTTGTAAGGCCTCCACAGACAGACATTTTGCTTTTTTGCATTTCTTTTCCTTGGGAATGGTCTTAATCCCTGTCTCCTGTACAATGTCACAAACCTCCAGCCATAGTTCTTCAGACACTCTGTCTATCAGATCTAGTCCCTTAAATCTATTTCTCACTTCCACTGTATAATCATAAGGGATTTGATTTAGGTCATAACTGAATGGTCTAGTGGTTTTCCCTACTTTCTTCAATTTCAGTCTGAATTTGGCAATAAGGAGTTCATGATCCCAGCCACAGTCAGCTCCCGGTCTTGTTTTAGCTGACTGTATAGCGCGTCTCCATCCTTGGCTGAAAATAATATAATCAATCTGATTTCGGTAGTGACCATCTGGTGATGTCCATGTGTAGAGTCTTCTCTCGTGTTGTTGGAAAAGGATTTTGCTATGACCAGTGCATTCTCTTGGCAAAACTCTATTAACTTTTTCTCTGCTTCATTCTGTACTCCAAGGACAAATTTGCCTGTTACTCCAGGTGATTCCTGACTGCCTACTTTTGCATTCCAATCCCCTATAATGGAAAGGACATCTTTTGGGGGTGTTAGTTCTAAAAGATCTTGTAGGTCTTCACAGAGCCATTCAACTTCAGCTTCTTCAGCATTACTGGTTGAGGCATAGGCTTGGATTACCATAATATTGAATGGTTTGCCTTGGAAACGAACAGAGATCATTCTGTCATTTTTGAGATTGCATCCAAGTACTGCATTTTGGATTCTTTTGTTGACTATGATGGCTACTCCTTTTCTTCTAAGGGATTCCTGCCCACAGTAGTAGACATAATGGTCATCTAGTTAAATTCACCCATTCCAGTCCATCTTAGTTCGCTGATTCCTAGAATGTTGACATTCACTCTTGCCATCTCCTGTTTGACCACTTCCAATTTGCATTGATTCATGGACCTAACATTCCAGGTTCCTATGCAATATTGCTCTTTACAGCATTGGACCTTGGTTCTATCACCAGTCACATACACAACTGGGCATCGATTTTCCTTTGGCTCCATCCCTTCATTCTTTCTGGAGTTATTTCTCCAATGATCTCCAGTAGCATATTGGGCACCTACTGACCTGGGGCGTCCATCTTTCAGTGTCCTATCTTTTTGCCTTTTCATACTTCATGGGGTTCTCAAGGCAAGAATACTGAAGTGGTTTGTCATTCCCTTCTCCAGTGGACCACGTTCTGTCAGACCTCTCCACCATGACCCATCCATCTTGGGTGGCCCCACATGTCATGGCTTAGTTTCTTTGAGTTAGACAAGGCCGTGGTCCATGTGATCAGATTGGCTAGTTTTCTACGATTATGAGTTTCAGTGGGTCTGCTCTCTGATGCCCTTTCACAACACCTACTGTCTTGCTTGGGTTTCTCTTACTTTGGACGTGGGGTATCTCTTCATGGCTGCTCCAGAAAAGCGCAGCCACTGTTCCTTACCTTGGACAAGTATCTCCTCACAGTGCCCCTCCTGACCTTGAACATGGAGTAGCTCCTCTCCTCCCTCCTGCACCCGCACAGCCGCCACTCCTCAGGCGTGGGGTAGCTCCTCTCACCCGCGCTCCTGGGTTTCTCTTACCTTGGACACAGTAAAGAAAGGAGCTGCGCTTTGCTTTCTGCTCCAGCAAAGCGCAGCTGCCGCCCCTGATTTCGGACACGGGTAGCTCCTCTCGGCCGCTGCCCCTGACCTCGGGCCCGAGGTAGCTCCTCTCAAGGGGTAGCTGCTGTGAGCATGGGGCTATTCTTTCCTGGGGTGCAAAGGCTTCTCATTGTGGTGGCATCTCTAGTTGCAGAGCACAGGCTCTAGGCACACCAGCTTCAGTAGTTGCAGCATGAAGGTTCAGTAGTTGTGGCTTACGAGCTCTAGCAAGCAGGCTCAGTAGTTAATGGTGCATGGCTGAGTTGCTCCAAGACATGTGGAATCTTCCTGGACCAGGGATTGAACCCATGTCCCTTGGAGGTGAATTCTTATCCACTATACCACCAGGAAAGTCCCTACTCTTTGTGATTATACTTTTAAAGCATTTGCCTAGCTCCCTATCTCTCTTCCCATCTCTTTCCCTAGTCCTCAGAAGCCAAAACATGTTAAGCTATTCCAGTTTGAGAAGAAAAGCATTTCTATGGTATTGCATTTTTTCCATCCAAGAACATAAATTTTCTTTATTTGTTAAATTTTGAGTCTTTCTATTCAGTTTCATGGGTTTTCTCATATAGGTTTTGTATCTTTCTTTTTAAAATTATTTCTAAGATTTCACAGCTGTTGTGAAAACACTTTGACTTTCATTTCTAGCTGGTTAAGAAGAAAAGATTTTTATATATCATATTTTCAGCAACTTAAATTATCTTATCAGTCTTAGTAGTCTGTTTCTAAAATGTATTGGAAACACATTTTCTGGATTCCAACCATTTTGTTTGTAAATAAATGTAATTTTGTCCTTTTTCTCTAATGTAACCAATTATTTTCTTTTCTTGCACTATTTCTTTAGCACCTCAAAAATAGACTTGAATTTAATGGTGACAGTAGAAGTATACTTTTTGCTGGCAATTTTAATGAAAGTGATTTCAATCTACCAATAAATAGTATGATATTTGCTATTGGTTTTGATTAATATCTTGTTCTTTGTTAACATTTTTTCATTTCATCTTCACTTAATTTGAATTCTTTAAGGACTTATTACTAAATTGTATTAAATGCCTTGTTACATGTCTTGACATAGTCACATACTTTTTCACCTTTATGTAAATATTTGCCAGTCTTGAATAAATTTTCATTTTTGGAATAAGCCCTGTTTGGTCATTGTGTGTGTGTGTGTGTGTGTTTGTGTGTGTGTGTGTGTATGTAATAGTTTAAAATATTATATATTGTATTAAATTTTATATGTAATATCTTATTATATAAAATGATATATAAGTTTCATATATATATATATATATATATATATATATATATATAATACATGTCTGCATGTAAGCCAAGTCGCTTTGGTTGTGTCTGACTCTTTGTGACCCTATGGACTGTAGCTTGCCAGTCCCTTCTGTCCATGGGATTTTCCAGACTAGAATACTATAGTGTGTTTTCATGCCCTCCTCCAGGGGATCTTCCCAACCCAGGGATCAAACCCACATCTCTTATGTCTCCTGTATTGGCTGGCAGGTTCTTTACCACTAGTGCCACCCAGGAAGCCCCATATACTGCATATGTTATTAGAAATAGAGTTTATAAAAAATGAAGTTGTTCAAAATAAGGGAACATTTACAAAAAACAGTAAAAGTATAGGAGTGTATATATACATATGTGTGTGTGTGTGTGTATATACACATGTCATGTATATATAGTATACATATACATATCATGTATATATAGCATATATATGTGTGTGTGTATATATATAATTGGTTTCAATTTTCTATCACCCTGTCATGAAACAACTGTAGTCATAAATCATAGTGCACCAAGACCCAGGAGAGAGGAGCAGTGAGCCACAAGAAACTGAATCCTACTTGCCTGTGAGTGTCCAGGAGTCTCCAGTGGAGGTGTGGGCCTGCAGTGGCCTGCTGAGGGGTCAGGAGCACTAAACACAACAGTGCTGGCCTAAGTCCTTTTGAAGGAGGGCACCATGAACGCCATTACACCTCCCACAGTTTGGCCTCAGTCCAAAGAACAGGGAGGGAACACAGTCAGGCCCATCAACAGAAAATTGGATTAAACATTTACTGACCATGGCCCCATAATCCCTCACAGCCACTTCCTCCCATCAGGAAGCTTCCACAAGCCTCTTACCCTTATCCATCAGAGGGGAGACAGAATAAAAATCACAATCACAGAAAATGAACCAAACTGATCACATGGACCACAGCCTTGTCTAACTCAATGAAACTATGAGCCATGCCCTGTAGGGCCACCCAAGACAAATGGGTCATGGTGAAGATTTTGAACAAAACATGGTCCACTGGAGAAGGGAAATGCAAATCACTTCAGTGATTTGAGAACCTGATTTGATTCAGTGCCTTGAGAGCCCCATGAACAGTATGAAAAGGCAAAAAGATAGGACACTTAAAGATGAACTCTCCGGATAGACCAGTGTCCAATATGCTACTGGAGAAGAATGGAGAAATAATTTCAGAAAGAATGAAAAGACAGGGCCAAAATGAAAACAACATTCAGTTGTGGATATGACTGGGGATGGAACTAAAGTCTGATGCTGTAAAGAACATATTGCATAGGAACATGGAGTGTTAAGACCATGAATCAAGGTAAATTGGAAGTGATCAAACAGGAGATGGCAAGAATGATCATCAACATCTTAGGAATCAGCAAATTAAAATGGACTGGAAGGAAGAATTTAATTCAGATGATCATTATATCTACTACTGTGGGCAAGAAATCCTCAGAAGAACTGGAATAGCCCTCATAGTCAACAAAAGAGTCTGAAATGCAGTTCTTGAGTGCAATCTCAAAAACAACAAAATGATCTCTGTTCGTTTCCAGGACAAACCACTCAATATCACAGTAATCCAAGTCTATGCCTCAACCCTAATGCCAAAGAAGCTGAAGTTGAATGGTTCTATGATGACCTACAAGAACTTCTAGAACTAACACCAAAAAAGGATATTCTTTTCATCACAGGGAACTGGAATGCAAAAATAGGAAGTCAAGAGATACCTGCAGTAACAGGCAAGTTTGGCCTTGGAGTACAAAATGAAGAAGTGCAAAGGCTAATAGAGTTTTGCTAAAGGAATGCACTGGTCATAACAAGCCCTCTTCCAAAAACACAAGAGATGACTTTACACGTGGGCATCACCAGATGGTCAATACCAAAATCGGATTGATTATATTCTTTGCAGCTGAAGATAGAGAAGCTCTATACAGTCAGCAAAAACAAGACCAGGAGCTGACTATGGCTCAGATCATGAACTCCTTATTACCAAATTCAGATTTAAATTGAAGAAAGGAAGGAAAACCATTAAACCATTCACATATCACTTAAATCAAATCCCTTATGATTATACAGTGGAAGTGACAAATAGATTCAAGGGATTAGTTCTGATAGACAGAGTGCCTGAAGAACAATGGACATAGGTTTGTGACATTGTAAAAGAGGCAGTGATCAAACCCATCCCCAAGAAGAAGAAATGCAACAAGGCAAAAGGGTTATCTGAGGAGGCCTTACAAATAGCTGAGAAAAGAAGAGAAGCAAAAGGCAAAGGAGAAAAGGAAAGATATACCCATCTGAATGCAGAGTTCCAAAGAATAGCAAGGAGAGATAAGAAAGCCTTCCTCAGTGATCAGTGCAAAGAAGTAGAAAAAAACAATAGAATGGAAAAGACTAGAGATCTCTTCAAGAAAATCAGAGATATCAAGGGGACATTCCATGCAAAGATGGGCACAATAAAAGACAGAACCAGTATCAACTTAACAGAAGCAGAAGATATTAAAAAGAGATGGCAAGACTACACAGAAGAACTGTACAAAAAAAGATCTTCATGACCCAGATAATCATGATGGTGTGAGCACTCACCTAGAGCCAGCATCCTGGAATATGAGGTCAAAGTGGGCCTTAGGAAGTATCACTGCAAACAAAGCTAGTTAAAGTGATATAATTCCAGTTGAGCTATTTCTAATTCTACAAAACGATGCTATGAAAGTGCTGCACTCAATATGCCAGCAAATTTGGAAAATCAGCAGTGGCCACAGGACTGGAAAAGATCAGTTTTCGTTCCAATCCCAAAGAAAGGCAATGCCAAAGAATGTTCACACTACCACACAATTGCACTCATCTCACATGCTAGCAAAGTAATGCTCAAAATTCTCCAAGCTAGTGTCTTCAACAATACATGAATGGAGAACTTCCAGATGTTCAAAATAGATTTAGAAAAGGCAGAGGAATCAGAGATCAAATTGCCAACATCTGTTGGCTCATAGAAAAAGCAAAAGAATTCCAGAAAAACATCTACTTCTGCTTCATTGACTATGCCAAAGCCTTTGACTATGTGGATCACAACAAACTGTGGAAAATTAGTCAAGAGATGGGAATACCAGACCACCTTACCTTACCTCCTTCTTCATCTGTATGCAGATCAAGAAGCAACAGTTAGAACCGGACATGGGACAAAAGACTGGTTCCAAATTGGGGAAGAGGTACATCAAAGTTGTATATTGTCACCCTGCTTATTTAACTTAATGCAGAGTACAACATGCAAAATGTGGGGCTGGATGAAGCACAAGCTGGAATCAAGATTGCAGGGAGAAATATCAATAACCTCAGATATGCAGATGACACCACCCTTATGGCAGAAAGCAAAGAGGAACTAAAGAGCCCCTTGATGAAGGTGAAAGAGGAGAGTGAAAAAGTTGGCTTAAAACTCAATATTCAGAAAACTAAGATCATGGCATCTGGTCCCATCACTTCATGGCAAATAGATGGGGAAACAATGGAAACAGTGACAGACTTTATTTTCTTGGGCTCCAAAATCACTGCAGATGGTGGCTGCAGCCATGAAATAAAAAGAGGCTTGCTCCTTGGAAGAAAAGCTATGACAAGTATGACAGCATATTAAAAAGCAGAGACATTACTTTGCCAACAAAAGTCCATATAATCAAAGCTATGGTTTTTCCAGTAGTCATGTATGGATGTGAGAGCTGGACCATAAAGAGAGCTGAGCACCAAAGAATTGATCCTGTTGAACTGTATGTTGGATAAGACACTTGAGAGTCCCTTGGACTGCAAGGAGATCCAACCAGAAAATCCTAAAGGAAATCAATCCTGAATATGCACTGGAAGGACTGATGCTGAAGCTGAAACTCTAGTACTTTGGCCACCTGAGGCGAAGAACTGACTCCCTGGAAAAGACCCTGATGCTGGGAAAGATTGAAGGTGGGAGGAGAAGGGGACAACAGGGGATGAGACGGTTGGGTGACATCACTAACTCAATGGATGTGAATATTAGAAAGTTCCAGGGCTTCATGATGAACCAGAAAGCTGGGCGTGCTGCAGTCATATAGTCGCAAAGAGTCAGACACGACTGAGCGACTGAACTGAACAGAATCATGAAAACAAAGTGAAAGCAAATCGAAAATATTGAACTCGAGTTACACCATTGCCTCTGGAAGGCCGCACAGTGTAGTAGTCAGAGCACAGGCTCGGGGCCAGCCTTGTGGTGCAGGGAGCCACCGCTTCCCGCACCCAGATGGGGACTTGCATTTTCCAGCTTCCCTTACAGATGGAGGTAAGCAAGGAGTTGTAACCGGGCCTTTTGAAGACGGTAGACTTTTTATAATCCTGTTCCTTACCTTTCCTCCCCCTTGTTTTCGACTTAGACTCTCATTATGATAGCTGGAGATTTAGCAGCCACGTTTTGAGCATGAGGATGATTCCTACAGACTGAGAATGGTGGAACAGGAAAGTGGGAGAAATCTGTGCCCCGGTGACGTCGTGGAGCCATCCCACTAACTGTAGCCTGCCTAGGCCCAGGCTGCATTTACATGGACAGAAATGCACTTGTCTTGTTTAGGCCACTGTCATTTCCTGAATATAATTTCCAGCTGAAAGAAGTGACAACGGAGCCAGCTCACTCCACTGCAAGAGTCTTGCATACAATAAGCCTCTCCTAGCCTCTCCTGCCTGCTGCAGGTCAATCCTGAGAAAAGCAGGAGAGGGGGCCTCAGGGGAGACACAGGCCTATGCTTTCCAGCCATGCAGCCTACATGGAAACGTATGAGGCATCAGCCATGTGGTTCTGGGAGCCCCACACTACAGATATCTTCAAGTCCATCAAGACTCAGTTTTCCTGTGCTCTCCTCCCTGCTGGCTAGCAGCTCGGCCAAAACCAGTGCCTTGCACTCTGAAGTGGGAAACTTTCTACCCCGAAACCTAGCCTCGTTTCATAGAGGACTCATGGTTGGAGGCCCCTTCCTGAGGCCACAGGACAACACCCATCACCATTTGCAGCCAGAGCTGCTGGGCACTGGTCAGAATAGGCCTGCCTTATGAGAGCTCTTCAAGTTCCCTGTATCTTGTGTTCAGTTTTCGGAACCACTGGGCAGACCCTTTCCCCCTGAGGCCTGTGGGTCGGGGGCCTTCTGTGGCCTTTCACAGCCCCGTATACCCCATAATACTGTTGACTGGGAGTTTGTCCAGGTCCGCTTGCTCACAAGCACTGCTGCCTTTCTGTGGGAACGAAGCAGGTGTCTTCTCCCTTGCCCAGTGCTCCCAGCAACAATGGCCCTGCTTTCCACTCCTCGGTAAGAGCTTCTGCTTCATTTGGCTTCTTGCACACGTCATTTCCCACCTTGGCCCATATTTGTCTCCTGGTTTGAGAGGGCAAGATTCTCTCTGTAAGGGATGCAAATGGTATCAAATGGACTTAAATAGCAAAGGAATGTATTGGATCATGCATCTGTAAACTCCAAGGGTGGATTTCAGGTGAGACTTGCTCCAGCTGTTCAGACAGTGTCACCAAGAATCTAACTCTGTTCTATCTGCTCTTCCTTCCATGGCAATGGCACCTTCCTAATGACCTCAGTTCCTCTAGGTTCTTCTCTCATGTTAGCAAACCAGCTGTGACAGTTCTGTACTCATTATCTTTTCCCCACACAGAGCTGGAGGCTGGGGCATGACAGGGTTCCAAGCCCCAGGCCCAGAACTAAAAGGAGAGAGATACAGAAGGATAGGCAGATTTGAGGGATGTGGATGTTTTTGCAAAGAGGAAAGGGGCTGGAGCCAGTCCCCACAGGAGCTGGTGGTGGGGACCACAATGATGAGGATTACATAGGTTACCATGGCTACAGCTCTCTGAAGTGGGCCTAGCCATCCTTCCCTCAGAGGAGGATGGAAGGCTCAGGGAGGTTAAGGAACATCCCCAGGTAGACGTGGGTAGAAATGGAGCAGGCTCTGTTGGCTTTCCTAAGGCTCTTCTCTGGCCCTTGGATACTGAGGCCTTGGAGTAGGTGACCCACCATGAAGATGGAGTAGAAAGGCAGCTGCAGGAGTGGAACGCAAGGGACCAAGCTGAGAAAGGACCTGGGGAGGAGCCCTGAGGTCTGGTCTGCAGTGGCTGGAGGTAGGCACACATCTCAGACCCTTTTATTGCCCTGAGAAACTCTCTTGCTGTGCAAGAAATCCAAAGGTTCTGGTTGCCAAACCAAGTTCATGTTTAAAGAAATACACAGGAATGGAGCAGGAGCAAGACTCTAGCCTGGCTAGAGGGCTATCCTGAAGCAAGTGCCTTTTATGCAAGGCTTACTGAATTGACACCACCACCTGGGGTACTATTAACCCACTGTACACATGGGAGGCTGTAACATGGAAATTAGGTCACCTGTTCCAGGTCACAAGCCAGGGGCTCCTGCTGCAAAGTCTCTTGGCCTCAGGCTTGCCAGTCCCAGGAAAGATGGGGAGGAAGCAGTAGTACAAGTGTGTTCCTTCAGAGCCTTCTTCAAGAACCCAGGAGGGTAGGGAAAGGCCAGACTGCCAGGCTGGCTGCAGAGTAGATGTTTTACCCCAGCATATAAAAGCCCCGTACCTCCTTACTCTCCTTTTCCCCAGGATGCTGGCCTATTTCTCCAGTACATTCTTGGCAGCATCTTATTCCTGTCCCCCTAGAGACACAGACCTCTCCCAGTGCCTTCCTATTCAGACACACAGTTGAAAGGACCAGGTGTGCAAATTTAACTGAACAAAGTTTCTTTTCTTTCTCACAGGAAGAGTGAAGGCCAGACCTCGGGCTCCTACCAGCGAGGGGAAGGGTTTGGCCCAGCCATCGGCTCAGCTGGAAAAAAAGAGCACAGCATTCTCAGACAGGGACCTTCTCTATTTCAGGGACTCAGAGATCCAAGTTTCAAAGCAGTCTCTGTGTTCATCTCTGAATTTTGGCAAGGACTGACTTCGAGTCCCCAGGACAGGAGGCCCCACATGTGTTACCAAGGTGGCTCCAGTGTTCTCTGAGCTGCTTCCCTGGCTCACAGCTACCACCCCAAGGACACAGCACAGGAAGCAGAAAAGCACACTGCAGTTCTCTCTGAAAAGACTCTTTAGAGTACTTTATGAGTTTATTCTTTATTGTTACTTGTCTTGCTTTAATTTATTGTCATGAATAATACTTTCCTAAAACATAATTTAAAATGAAGTTATTTTAAAAGGTAAGTTCTGATTGGGTTATTTAGAGCTTTGCCTAAAATGAAGCACAGGGCAACCACTAAGAAGTATCTTAATGTGTAAGAAAGAGACAAAAATCTCTTCCTTCTTTCTACTTTCAGAAAAATAAAAGACATGAGATTTGGGGAAAAAGTAGACAGAGAGCCTGTTGCAGATCAGCACAGAGACAGGAGCAGTTAGAAGGGGCATGTGACCAGACTCTGTGGATCCTGGGTCTCTGCCCGCATTCATGAAGCTTGGATGGGCCTAAGGGCCCCTCAGTATCACTTTACCCTCCTTCCTATCCCCAATGCACTTTTCAGCCAACACAAACAGTTGCTACACATCAGGCACTGTTCTAGAATCTAAGGCTATAGCAGTGGGCACAACAGACAAAATTCCCTCCCCTTGTGAAGGCCATTCTCATGAGGGAGACGGACAAGTGACACACACCCGGTGGGTGGCCTGCTGACAAAAGATCTATTCTGCAGAGAAACAGAGCCAGAAAAGAGGAAGGGAGATGCTGGGATATGGGGTGTGCAGGGGGCTGGTGGTAGGGAAAGGTGCTTCATTATTAAGCACCATGTTCAGGGAAAAGCTTCTCTGGGAAAGTGACAGGAGAGCCTAGACCTAAAGAAGCGAGAGAGGCTCCCGCAGGATTCTGGACGAGAAGACTACCAAGAAAAGGGGACAGTGTGAGAGGAAACAAGCTTACAAGTTCCAGAAGCAAAGAGGGCCTGCCATTCTGTGTGACTGGATGAAGTGATGGGTGGGAGAGTGGCAGGAAGTGGAGGGGGCCTGAAACAGTGAAGAAAGGAAGGACCCACTGGTAGGGGGTTCCCCCTAAAAAGATATGTTCCAGAATCTGTGAATGTGACCTTCTTTGGAAAATAAGTCTTTACAGACATAACTAATTAAGGATCTCAATGGCACCCCACTCCAGTACTCTTGCCTGGAAAATCCCATGGATGGAAGAGCCTGGTCGGCTGCAGTCCATGGGGTTGCTAAGAGTCAGACATGACTGAGCGACTTCACTTCACTTTTCACTTCCATGCATTGGAGAAGGAAACGGCAACCCACCCCAGTGTTCTTGCCTGGAGAATCCCAGGGATGGAGGAGACTGGTGGGCTGCCGTCTATGGGGTCACACAGAGTCAGACAAGACTGAAGCGACTTAGTAGCAGCAGCAGCAGCAGCAGCAAGATGAGATCATCCTGGATTATCCAGGTGGACCCTAATCCCAGTGATAAGCATCTGTAAGAGAAGCAGGAGAGATGCAGACACAGAGGAAAGGCCATGGTGAGAATAATGCACTCTTAAGCCAAGGAATGTTTGGAGCCACCAGAAGCTGGCAGAGGAAAGGGAGGATCCTCCCCTAGAGCCTTCAGAGAAACAGTGGTCCTGCTGACTTCTTCATTTCAGCCCACTGAAGTTGATTTTGGACTACTAGCCTCCAGAATTGTGTGCTGTGTGACTGCGGGTTGTTTTATAGTCACTGACTTTGTTATGGCAGTCACAGAAATGGGCCAGGATCAAGGTGGGGAGACCAAGGTGGGGGTCCCTCCAAGACGCAATCATCCAGGTGACTCCCAGGTCCATCAAGTCCACCCATACCCAGGGTTTGCCATGTTTACCCACTGCCTCCTGATTTTTTCTAAAAAAAAAAAAAAAATGTCTCTTTGTTTAAATTTAAATAAACATCTCAAAATGCAATATTAGATCAGTAAGTTAAATATAAAGCTAGATTCATTTTCCATAAATAGAAGGTAGCCATGAAAATAAATTCAAGGAAAGCCAAACTGTTACCACATTCTAATGACATACTCCACTACCTACTGAGCTCTCTGAGTCTGTAGGCACCTCTTTGCGTCTGAAAACATAAAATAGATCTAGTGTCAGAGAAGCAGCAAAGGCCTTCAGCCTCAGAGGCAGCTGCTCCAGTGGCCTCCTTGTGGTCTGCACGGCACACTCACACGTGGGCCACCACGGCCTACACCCCTCAAGTCGCTAAGCCACCACCAGCAGCAGCTTGGGTGGTGTTGGTTTCTGTCAAACCCAGTGTGTGGGTAAAAGGGTTTCCATGAGCGGGGCAGGGACTTGCACCTTAGAGAGGCTGCAACAGAGCTCATTCCCTGAAAATGAATGGTTAAACTGATGTGAGCTTCTCCCTTGGACAATGAACAGTCTGGGGATGAGCCCAGTTTTATTGGTATTTTTAAATGTTGAAGTATCAGATGAAGTGCATCAATATTCAGTTACAGATTTATTTTGCTCCACATGGGTTTTTGGGGGGTATTCAAGGTGACAGAGTGACAAAGAATCTACCTGCCAATGCAGGAGGCACAAGAGACATAAGTTCAAATCCCTGGGTTGAGAAGATCCCCTGGAGAAGGAAATGGCAACCCACTCCAGTATTCTTGCCTAGAAAATACCACAGACAGAGGAGCCTGGCGGGCTATAGTCCATAGAGTCGCAAAGAGGCAGACACGATATATCAACTAAAAGCAGAGCCACTCTGCACCCTGATTTGTGCTCCAAGAGCCTGACCTCTGAGTAAGTCATAAACCCACATGCCTTCCTCAGCAGGGAGTGAAGGTCAAGGTGTTTCTTCCCCAGAGCTGTCTGTGTTCTTTTGTTAGAGGTTATAGTTCCTGGCTGGCAGCCCTTCCACATACCCAACCTTCCCCTTCTGAGTTTCTGATCCTGTGTATTGCTTCTGTCCCTGCAGGCAGACGGTGGTGGCAGAACGTCACCATTACAAAGCCTTGGGGCTCTGCACTGTCCCTCAAGGTTTTCCTACATCCTCCCCATACCTCAGTGGAGTCTTCTGTTAAATGCTTCTTAAATTACCCTATTGGAATGTGCCCCAGGAAACACATCCTCAGAATGATCCCTGGGACTCAGTTGTTCGCATATTCGACCAACACTAACCACACCTCCTTGCCAAGGGGAATGGGGCTGTGGGATATCTGGCATGCAGGGACATCATGAGTCCCCAAAGGACAGCTGGTGGTGGCATGAGATAAGTGCAGGTAGATGGCAAGGCATCAAGTGACTGTGATACTCATGGTCCAGGGAACAGTGACAACCCTAGAGCATCATTTGTCAGATGTGGCTTCTGTTCATGGACTGGCGCCATCCATCAGAAATCAGATAAATTCAGAAACTGAGTGAGTTTGGAAATTCTTATGGCATTTGGATCGAGCCGCAGCACTCAAGTACATCTGAGAGCACAAGCAGTGTTCTCACTGCACATGGCACGAAACTGTTGGGGGATTGTCAAAGACTCACGGTGGTCACACGTAGCGCAGGAGTGTCCTTAATGAGGGCTGCAGGACTGTGACACCATATGTGTTACCAAGTGTGGGGTTTCAGAGGTAGTCTTTTCCATAACACAAAATTATTTAAATGATGGGATTCATTTTTTCCTTTGAAAGGTAATTTAATCATAACTTACAGAATTACTTGAAGAAAGTAGGGAAAACCACTAGACCATTTCAGGTATTACCTAAATCAAATCCCTTATGATTATACAGTGGAAGTGAGAAATAGAGTTAAAGGACTAGATCTGATAGACAGAGTGCCTGATGATCTATGGACAGAGGTTCATGACATAGTACAGGAAACAGGGATTAAGATGATCTCCATGGAAAAGAAATACAAAAAAGCAAAATGGCTGTTTGAGGAGGCCTTAAATAGCTGAGAAAAGAAGAGAAGTGAAAAGCAAAGGAGAAAAAGAAAGATAGTCCCACCTGAATTCAGAGTTCCAAAGAAGAGCAAGAAGAGATAAGAAAGCCTTCCTCAGTGATCAGTGCAAAGAAACAGAGGAAAACAACAGAATGGGAAAGACTAGAGATCTCTTTAAGAAAATGAGAGATACCAAGGGGACATTTCATGCAAAAATGGGCTCGATAAAGGACAGAAATGGTATGGACCTAGCAGCAGCAGAAGATATTAAGAAGAGGTGGCAAGAATACACAGAAGAACTGCACAAAAAAGATCTTCATGACTCACATAATCACAAAGGTGTGATCACTAATCTAGAGCCAGACTTCTTGAAATGTAAAGTCAAGTGGGCCTTAGGAAGCATCCCTACGAACAAAGCTAGTGGTGTTGATGAAATTCCAGTTGAGCTATTTCAAATCCTGAAAGATGATGCTGTGAAAGCGCTGCACTCAATATGCCAGCATTTTTGAAAACTCAGCAAGGGCCACAGAACTGGAAAAGATCAGTTTTCATTCCAATCCCAAAGAAAGGCAATGCCAAAGAATGCTCGACCTACTCCACAATTGTACTCACCTCACACGCTAGTAAAGTGATGCTCAAAATTCTCTAAGCCAGGCTTCAGCAATACGTGAACCGTGAACTTCCATATGTTCAAGTTGGTTTTAGAAAAGGCAGAGGAATCAGAGATCAAATTGCCAACATCTGCTGGATCATCAAAAAGCAAGAGAGTTCCAGGAAAACATCTATTTCTGCTTTATTGACTATGCCAAAGCCTTTGACTGTGTGGATCACAAGAAACTATGAATTCTGAAAGAGATGGGAATACCAGACCACCTGACCTGCCTCTTGAGAAATCGGTATGCAGCTCAGGAAGCAACAGTTAGAACTGGACATGGAACAACAGACTGGTTCCAAATAGGAAAAGGAGTACATCAAGGCTGTTCATTGTCACTGTGCTTATTTAACTTATATGCAGAGTACATCATGAGAAACGCTGGGCTGGAGGAAGCACAAACTGGAATCAAGATAGCCGGGAGAAATATCAATAACCTCAGATATGCAGATGACACCACCCTATGGCAGAAAGTAAAGAAGAATTAAAGAGCCTCTTGATGGAAGTGAAAGAGAGAGTCAAAAAGTTGGCTTAAAGCTCAACATTCAGAAAACAAAGATCATGGCATCTGGTTCCATCACTTCATGGCAAATAAATGGGGAAACACTGGAAGCAGTGTCAGACTTTATTTTTTTTTTTTGGACTCCACAATCACTGCAGATGGAGATTTCAGCCATGAAATTAAAAGATGCTTACTCTTTGGAAGAAAAATATGAACAACCTAGATAGCATATTAAAAAGCAGAGACATTACTTTGCCAACAAATGTCAATCTCGTCAAGGCTATAGTTTATCCAGTGGTCATGTATGGATGTGAGAGCTGGAGAAAGCTGAGCACTGAATAGTTGATGCTTTTGAACTGTGGTGTTGGAGAAGACTCTTGAGAGTCCCTTGGACTGCAAGGAGATCCAACTAGTCCATCCTAAAGGAGATCAGTCCTGGGTGTTCATTGGTAGGACTGATGTTGAAGCTGAAACTCCAATACTTTGGTCATCTGATGCAAACAGCTGACTTATTTGAAAAGACTCTGATGGTGGGAAAGATTGAAGGCAGGAGGAGAAAGGGATGACAGAGAAGGAGATGGTTGGATGGCAATACTGACTCAATGGACATGAGTTTTAGTAGACTCTGGGAGTTGGTGATGGACAGGGAGGCCTGGCGTGCTGTGGTTCATGGGGTTGCAAGGAGTTGGACACAACTGAGTGACTGAACTGAATGGAACAGAACTAATTGTGATTGTTATTAATAGAGATTAGTTTTTAAAATATGACAAGACTTCTTCATTTTAGAGAAGTTTAAAATGGATATCTTGAGCTTGCTCACTTTAAAATCTCTGCATTCATTTCTGCCAACATACCTCTGTGTAAGATGGCTTTGGTTTCCCTACTACTGAAATTATGATGGACTTCCCTGGTGGTCCAGTTAAGAATTGCACTTCCACTGCAGAGAGCATGGGTTCAGTCCCTGGTCAGGGGAACTAAGATCCTGTATGCCATGTATCCTGAGACACAGCTCCCCCCTAATTTTTAATAAATAAAATTACTAAAGCAAGAATAGAAAAAGCTTTAAACAATGTATTATTCCCTGAGTGTAGCACTGTGTCAATTCAGTCTATTAAATAAATTATTAAGTGATTTGTGGCCTCTTACCAAGTTCCTAAACCACGAGTGCCTAGACAAGAGGAGAGGCCATGCTCTTGAAAGAATACCCTAAAACCAGCATTTTATTTTAAATCTTCCCTTATGCTTTCCCCGGTGGGACCTACTGTCATTTTCCAGAGTAACTGTGCACCCTGGGAAAGTACCTAGGTCTTTCCAGGAACTGAAAGCTGCCTGTGAAATGATGCTAATCCTTGGAAACCTGAAATGGCCCATTGATCAGAGTGGGGCTTATGGAGGTGAAGTGATAGGTGGAGTCCTTTTATTTATTTATTTTTTATGAAAACATATTTACTGTCAGTTTGAAGACAATGACTATGTTATTACATTCAGTTCATGGATTTTGTTATTTTTTTTAATTGGTGTATAATTACTTTACAATGCTATGTTAGTTTCTGGCACACAAGAATATAACTCTGGTATATGTACACAAATGTCCCCTCCTTACGGAGCCCCCCTCCCAGCCCCCCATCCCACCCCCCTAGGTCATCACAGAGCCCCTTCCCACTAGCTAGCTATTTTACACACTGTAGTGTATATATATCAATGCTATTCTCTCAATTCATCCCACCCTCTCTTTCTCCCAAACCCCATGTCCACAAGTTCATTCTGTACGTCTGTGTCTCTGTTCCTACCCTGCAAATAGGTACATCAATAGGTAGGTGGAGACTTGACTAGATCCATAGTGGGCCCAATCACTATTTCATAAGTCCTGGCACGCATGGAGCGACAGTAACCTGCTTCATACTAGATGAATCCTTCCATTGATTCCCTGACTTGAGGCCTTTATGAACACAAAGAATGGAGCCTTGGCATACTCCCTTATCCCACCAGGAGAGTAAAGTGAAAGCAGTGTTGTATCACTGGGGTGTGCAGGGACTGGCCCACCCCCGAAGACTCGAAAAATGCAGAGTGGAGACTCCCATCCCACAACATCGTCACTTAACTCGCCTGTGTGTTCAGTGCAAATGCTGGGGGGGGTGGTGAATGCAGTTCTACACGTGGTAACTTTTCCAGGGCAAATAAACTCAGCTCCTGGCACCTATTACCCAGCTAGTGAATTTGTTCTTCCTATTCCTGTCAGTAAAGAAAATCCGAAGCACTTTGTCCTCACATATCTTGGGGCCGTGTCATTGCTTCTTGAAATCTCCCCAAACAAAATACTGGTCCATTGCACTGACCACATTGTACTATGCAGGGAGCAGCAAGCATCCTAGAAGCCTTAGTGAGGAAACACTCCTGCCAGAGGCAAACCATGGGAAACTTCAGGGACCTCCACAAAGGCAAAGTTTCTAAGGGTCTGATGATCTTGGAAATGCCTCCAAAGAGAGAGATAAGATGCTCTACACCGCTCCACCCATCAGAAAAAGAGAGGCGAAAATCTTCAGGTTTTGGAGGCAACAATATGCCACCTTTGAATATCCGTTTCAACCATCTCCTAGGTAACCTGTGATTGTGAGTAAGGCCTGGAACAAGAAAGAGCCCTCCCTAGCACAGATGCCAGGTTCCTGGAGAAAGCCATGCCCTCTCCTGCGAACACGATTCTCTACTTGAAAATAGCTTTCTGACCTACTGCTGAGCCCTAGTAGAGCATGTCCATTTGACCTTGGGATAGCGAATGTTCTGCATGACCTGAAACACCCACCAGGAACTGACTGCTATCTGACCCAACAAACCACAAAACTGTATGTGCAAAATAGTCTTCCATCTTAAAATAGAAACAGTAGGTGCAAGCAGGTCTAGAAGGCACAGTGCGCTATAGACACGGTTGCTACAGAAGGCTGGGGTCCCCAGTGGACTCAGCCCAGTGCTTTCCTGCTTCTTTCCCAACTCACTTCAGTGTCTCAGGGAGCTGCTCCAAGATCAGTTAACAGGGAGTAAAAGGTCCTGTCTCATGCAAGCCAGCCTCAGAACAAAGGGAAAGGCAGCTCCTGTAGAACCCCCTCCCCCAGATGACCCAGAAAGAACATGGTGAAAGGAAATCCTCTCTTTGGAGGCCCTGAATAAGGTGGCTTTGGTGACAGGGACAGAGGCATGCATGGGCTCGACAGCATGGACTTTGCTGCACCAAGGTTAATCTGGGCACTGTCACTGCTGAGTACCTACCTGCCAACAGCAGGAGCCAGGACAAACCCCCTGGCATGGCACCACTCCTGAGGGACCAGTTGGCCACTTGTTGGCAGTATCATAATGTTGGAGCCCTGTCATTATGGAAGGAAAACTGTTTTGTCCTACTGGGATGTTGCATATTCCACATTTATGTTTGCTTCCCCAGCCTGTAGAGTTTCGGCAGCACCATCATGTCTAGACTCAGAGATCATCTTATTCACCATATAGTATCCCCATGCAACATCGTCTCCAGCCAAGGGACACATTTTATGACAAAGGACTGTGCCAGGGCTACGTCCCTTCACTGAAAAGCAGCTGGCTCATAAAAGTGGTGGAAGAGCCTGCTGAAGGTTCCATTTTGGGCATCATCTGTGAGGAAATGGCTTTTGAGGTTGGAGTACTGGCCTGCAAAGTGTTGTATATGCCTCACACTGCTGACTAATTATGCTGCCATCTCCTTCTTAAGCAGAATTTACAAGCCTGGGAACCAGCTGTGGAAGTGGGAGTGCCCCCCCCCACCGCCCACCACTATTTCACCAATATTCACTTAAAGAAATTTTGCTTCTTATTTAAGTCACCTTAGGCTCTGTGAGAGCTTACCTGTCCTGGCACCTAGAGGAGGAAATAGCATACTTATTATTCTTCCTGCTGGAAGTTAAGAGTGTCCCCTGGCCACCTGAGCTCTCTACTTACTGCATCAACAAATAAATGGAAGAGGACACTGTACTGGGTAGGAAACTGGCTCCAATTCCTAGAAAGATATTGGGGTTTTGCTGTACAGTGGGAACAAGAAGGACACTGTGTGAGCCCAGGTGATTCCCTGGAGTGCATCCCAGGACCCCCGGCCCAATAGTACTGACTATCAGTTTAGATCTCCTGGCAGCTACAAAGTCAGAACTCAGGCATCTATGTTTTAATCAGTTCTTTCTCCACTGCCCCACCACCCACTTTTCCCCTGCTCTCTCTCTCTCTCTCTCTCTCTCTCACACACACACACACACACACACACAAACACACACACACAAAACAGTGGTGATGATGAGCATTTTAGATTTCTTGTGGGACCAAATTAAAGAACCAAAGTCACTCCATAACGATACTATAGCTGAGAAGTTGATAAACTATAGCCTGTGGACCCATCTAATTTGTTACCTGCTTTTGTAAATAAAATTTAAATAGGGGCACACCCACACTCATTGTTCATGTATCATCAGTGGCTGCTATAGCAGAGTTGAGTTCCAACAAAGAGAGTATGGCTTCACAAGGCTTCAGTTCAGTTCAGTCACTCAGTCATGTCCGACTCTTTGGGACCCCATGAACCGCAGCAAGCCAGGCCTCCCTGCCCATCACCAACTCCCAGAGTCCACCCACGCCCATGTCCATCGGGTCAGTGGTGCCATCCAGCCATCTCATCCTCTGTTGTCCCCTTCTCCTCCTACCCTCAGTCTTTCCCAACATTAGGGTCTTTTCCAATGAGTCAGCTCTTTGCATCAGGTGGCCAAAGTATTGGAGTTTCAGCTTCAACATCAGTCCTTCCAATGAACACCCAGGATTGATCTCGTTTAGGATGGACTTGTTGGATCTCCTTGCAGTCCAAGGGACTCTCAAGAGTCTTCTCCAACACAGCAGTTCAAAAGGATCAATTCTTGGCGCTTTATAGTCCAACTCTCACATTCATACATGACCACTGGAAAAACCATAGCCTCGACGAGCTCGACCTTTGTTGGCAAAGTAATGTCTCTGCTTTTTAATATGCAGTCTAGGTTAGTCATAATTTTCCTTTCAAGGAGTAAGCATCTTTTAATTTCATGGCTGCAATCACCATCTGCAGTGATTTTGGAGCCCAGAAAAATAAAGTCAGCCACTATTTCCACTGTTTCCCCATCTATTTGCCATGAAGTGATGGGACCAGATGCCATGATCTTTGTTTTCTGAATGTTGAGCTTTAAGCCAACTTTTTCACTCTCCTCTTTCACTTTCATCAAGAGGCTTTTTAGTTCTTCTTCACTTTATGCCATAAGGGTGGTGTCATCTGCATAGCTGAGGTTATTGATATTTCTCCTGGCAATCTTGATCCAGCTTGTGCTTCCTCCAGCCCAGCGTTTCTCATGATGTACTCTGCATATATGTTGAATAATCAGGGTGACAATAAACAGCCTTGACATACTCCTTTTCCTATTTGGAACCAGTCTGTTGTTCCACGTCATAAGGTTTAAATATTTACTATTTGGTCCCTGATAGAAGAAGTTGTGTTGGGAAGGATATGCAAAGAAAGGAAGCTTTGTACACTTTGGTGAGAAAATGAAGCCACTATGGAAAACTACAGAAGTTCTTAAGAAAAATATTAAAACTAGAACTACCATATGATCCAGCAATTTCACTTCTGGGTTCAAAGGAAATAGAAACACTACTTGAAAATATATCTGCACCCCTATGTTCATTGTAGCATTATTTACAACAGTCAAGACATGGAAGTAATACAATAGAATATTATTCAGCAATGATAAAAAATGCAGTCTTGCCATCTGTGACAACACAGATAACCCTTGAGGGCATTATGGTAAGTGAAGTCAGACAGAGCAAGACAAATATTGTATGATCTCATTTATGTGTGAATCTATACAAACAAACGGAAAACCAACTTTTATAAAACATATTAGTGGTTGCCGATACACTGGAGGGAGGAGGTAAGCAGTGTGCAAAATGGATGAAGGTGGTCGAAAGGTATTAATACTAACTTCCAGTTACAAAATATGTAAGGCCTGGGATGTAATATCTATCACGGTGACTATAGTTAATAATACCATATTGTATATTTGAAAGTTGAAAGGGACTTCCCAGGTGGTGCCAGTGGTAAAGAACCCGCCTGCCAGTTCAGGAGACATAAGAGACGTGAGTTTGATCCTTGGGGCAGGAAGCTCCCCTGGAGAAGGGAATGGCAACCCACTCCAGTATTCTTGCCTGGAGAATCCCATGGACAGAGGAGTCTGGTGGCTACAGCCCATAGGATTGCAAAGAGTCGGACAGCAACTTAGCATGCATGCAAGAGAGTAAATCTTTAAAATTCTCAGCATGAGAAAAACTGTAACTGATGTGATGTGATGGGTGTTAAGTAGGCTTATTGTGATCATTTTGCATT
Source organism: Antilocapra americana (assembly GCA_007570785.1). Lineage (NCBI taxonomy): Eukaryota > Metazoa > Chordata > Mammalia > Artiodactyla > Antilocapridae > Antilocapra > Antilocapra americana. The sequence goes on along the minus strand of ML663012.1, from coordinate 13,753,530 downwards.
CCAGTATATACAACTATGAATCATTGTACTGTACACCTGAAACTAAAATGATATTTTATGTCAATTATCTCTCAATGAAAAAGAAAGCGTTGGCCAATACCTACTATCATTATGATGAAATGTTGGACCCCTCACAGTCACAAGAAATTTTCTCTGAAAAAATAGATGTTGAGGGCAGTCTTTCATTTGCCCCTCCAGATTCACTCTCTACTGTCCTTCAGCCTATTGTATGCCCCAGGAGGCTGGTCTGTATGGACAACCTCAAAGGGCTCTCTTTCTCTTTGGCTTCCATTTGAGTTCAGCAGGTGGAGACATTTAGCAGGAGACTAGAGGGAGCAAGGAGAGAGACTTCCTGCCAGGCCACCTGCCTCCCAGAACCCAAGAACACAGCTTCTGTCAGACAGTCTTCTCCACATCACCCACTCTGTCTCAAAGTTCCAGAGGTTTCCTCCCTTTCCTTGTTCCTTCATGTCAAGGAACAGTAACATCCCCTGCAGTTAATAGCACAAGAGCACTGCCTGTGATTTCCCTACACCCTGTCCACACCTTTCCAGTGGGTTCTTTTATGAAAATCTTCTCCAACCACCCAACTTAAGGGTGGCATCTTATCCTGCAGAAACTTTGAGTGGTACAAAATATAACTGCTTATTTTTCTCTACAATGAAACAATTTGAATCCTACAGGATTGTGTTCAATTTTAGTAGATTCCTCCTAATCCTCACTGATTCAGGGTTTCCCTTATGCATACATCACACACCACTGCCCCTGCCTTCTTTGGGGTTGTGTGTAAGTAGAGAGACCCTACAACTGATTTGCAGGCTATAGTTTCAGTTGACACCTGTTGTGTCAACATTGCTATTAATCATGCCCTTCTTCACATCCCCCTGCAATGCAGGAGACCCCTGTTCGATTCCTCAGTCAGGAAGATATACTGGAGAAGGGATAGGCTACCCACTCCAGTATTCTTGGGCTTCCCTGGTGGCTCAGCTGGTAAAGAATCCACCTGTAGTGTGGGAGACCTGGGTTCAATTCCTGGGTTGAGAAGATCCCCTGAAGAAGGCAATGGCTACCCACTCCATTATTCTGGCCTAGAGAATTCCATGGACTGTATAGTCCATGAGGTCGCAAAAAGTCATGACTGAGTGGCTTTCACTTTCACTTCTGGAGTCCCCAGTTTAGATAGTCAATAATGCAGTGACCCTACACAGACAGTGCCGGGTCTAGACAGGAGGTGATGTGGCGACCTCTTTAGAAAGTGCTGGGCTAGTCTAGGGGACAGTCTCATTCTTTGTCCAGACTCTCCAGCTGGCATAAACCCCTTTACCTAGTCTGGCACGAACTTCCAATCCTTGCAGTTTCCAGTGGCATCCTCACCTTCCCTGAAAACAGAGCCTTCCCCATCCTTCTTTTCTTTCAGCCTCTTCTGCCCGCTGTTATAGCCACTTGGGATTTGTTAGTAAACAAAATGGAGGTGAGAGGTCAGGGGTGGGGAAAGCGCTGCTTGCAAGGATTTTTCTTCTTTCTGATTTTTGAAAGGTGCTTGTAAAGCTATAAACTTTCCTCTGAATACCACTCTGTATCCCCCAGGTTTTAATATGTACATTCTTACGCAATTTCTGCTCTAATTCCTCTTCTTCTAGGGTTATTTAGGACTAAATAACCTTTTTATTTTCAAGTAGGTTTTTTTAAAAAACTATCCTTTTATTGTACTCAGAAAAACATTCCTGTCACTTTCTCTTATTCAACCCTCATAACAACTCATCAAGCTAGAATATCATTCCCATTTCACATGAGAAAATGGAGGTCCATAAATGGCAAGTAGTTAAGGGTCTTAGGGGTAGAGCAGAGATTCAACTCTAACCCAGCAGGCTGAACGTTGTCTCCCTGCCACAAGAGGCGTCCACAGGGGGCTCTCAGCAGGGAGTAGCCTACTTGGCAGCTGCTCCTTGGCACTGACCTGAGCTTTGCCTCCTCTCAGTGGTGGCAGCAGAGAAACAAGGCGGCCTAGTCAGAGATGCGTCGTTCCCCTCTCAAGCCTGAGAAGCCGCCCCTCAGATCTCAGCAGCAGAGGCCCCACTTAGCTCTCCCTCCAGCACAGCAGAGGAAGCAAGACACCGGCGGGGAGGCTCCCTACAGCCTTGCCCACTCAGTCCTGTACTCCCAGAGGCATCACGGTGAGCAGAGGGCATGCAGTGGGTGTCAGGCTAGTAGCCAGGACCATTGGGCAGCCACTTTTTACCAGGGGGGCAGTCAGGAGAGGCATCACTGAGGGGAGGGACATGAGCCAGCCCTGTGTAGCAAGTAGGGCAAACGAGGGGATGGCAAAGGCCAAGGCCTCGAAGACGGAACGGGTGACTTCTTGGGCTGTCTGCTCCTTACCACATCTGAGCATAGCCCTCGGGGTCCTTCACACTATCTCCTTGCCTCTGCTTTGCTCTTTGTTCACACATAAACATACATGCGTCCATATATTTATAGTTACACACTTTGAAACACATATACACAAGTTCCCACGAGCACACGCTTCTGCACCCACCTCAACACACAAACTCCCCAGCACATGGAGGACCTCTCTGGGAACAGTCTGGATTAATGTGGGCCATGGAGAGTTCTGATGAGCGATGGAGCATATGCCAAACCTGAGAAGGCCACCCCACCTGAAGAACCAGTGTCAGCACCAGCCTGTGGTCACTCTAGGGCCCCCCGACAGCCAGATGACTCTGCACAGCGCACTGAGCTTCCCTGGCTCCTCTTTCCATCTGTCCACTGGGTGGACTGGCCCAGAAGGCCTCGGAGTTCTTGTAGCCAGCTGTAGCCTGACTCACCCGAACTCTGCAAAAAAGCAACACACAGTTTATTTTCTTCTCCTGTTAGAGACAAGATGAAAATCTAAAAATCCTGTTGTTCTGGGAAGGGTGACAGAAAGGCCATCTGGCCAACACCCATTCCTATTGCCAGTGATCTTTCATTCCCAGCTGTGTTTTTAGGAGAAAATAAATAAGACTCCAAAAGCTGCCAGCAGGGTGACTCTGTGGTTGTCCTTGGCAGAGGCCCAGCAGAGAGCCCACAGGGATTACAGTCCCTTGCCCTGGTTGGAGCTCCACCCATTGGTCCCTGCTGGGCCCACTTTAGTTCCAAGCACAGGGCTCAGGAGCAGTAGTCTGCTTTCCATGGATGGCGCCGCCTCTGCCTGGGCTACAGCTCTCAGACTCTTTCTGGCCTTCTCCACTATCTTCTGAGCCCCTACTCTGTGCTTCATGGTTTGCAGAGGACATCCTCATCTATCCTCATCATTGACAGAAGCTAGGATTTCTCAGCCCCATTTAACAGATGAGAAAACCAAGGCTCAGGAAGATGAAGGGGTTTACAGGGCCACAGGCCAGCAAGAGGGAGAACCAGAAGTCTGATCAAACCTCTGGACTTGAACTCCTTAGCGTTCTCTCCCACTCCCTCTATACCTCCCATCTCTTCAAACCTGGGTCCCCAACTTCAAACACTGTCTCCAGCATAGTCCCCTCCCTGAGCTTCAGACTCATGTCCAACAGACTGTGGACCCCTCTGGTGGGATGGGTGTCTACAGTCACCTCTGTTTCAACCGGGCCCAAGCAGTAGTCCTCACCCCACTCAGCCTGATACCATGTTGTCTTCCAGCAAATGGCTCTTCTGCTGCCTCTGGAGCTGGACACTGCGGGGCCATGCTATGGCTCTCTTTCTTCTTACTGCCCGCTTCTGGTATCTCTGCCTGGGCAACCTCCCAGGTCTCCTGTTCACCTCCTCTCTCACCCCAGGCCTGTCCCAGTCTCCTCCTGCTCCAGAAATCTTTCTAAAGTGCAATACCCATCAGGTGACTTCTCCATAAGGACTTATACTAAGACTCTGTGAAGTTCTGAAGTTCTAATTAAACTTCAGAAAGCATTTTTATGATTCTCGATTGATTGAAGATCTTATTTATATTTTTCACTTGTTTATTTTTTTCCAAGCTGAGGAAAGCATTGGCCATCTAGGAAATGGCCAATCGTACAGCTTAAGTACAGATGGGGTGTTTGATATCACTTTACTTGGAGCTGGAAGCATTTGTTTTGAAGTTGTACATAGGAATAATGTACATGTCGAAAGGTTTCCATGGTACTGATTTATCAAAATTGAATTCTTAAAGAAAATAGTCAGACACTAAAATAAACTTTTCTTCTTGTCAAAAATACAAAGAAAGAAGGAACCCCAGCCTCACTAGCTCAACCTGAGGTCTGGTTCCACCTGGGTGGGCTTCCAACTTATCTCTCTTCTGCCTGACCTTATCTGTCCCACTGATTTGTGAGAGATGAAAGATTACCCCATTAACAATGCCCTTAGTCTGGTAACAGCACCTCAGGTTTTACTTGAGGATGTCCACTCCCACCTTCCCTGGTGGCTCAGTAGTAAAGAATCTGCCTACCAAGGTGAGAGACACAGGAGATGAGGGTTCCATCCCTGAGTTAGGAAGGTCCCCTGGAGAAGGAAATAGCAACCCACTCCAGTATTCTTGCCCAGAGAATATCATGGACAGAGGAGCCTGGTGGGGTCTATAGTCCATCAGGTCACAAAAGAGTTGGGCATGACAGTGATTAAGCAACAACGGCCACCTTTATCCCCTTAGACACTCAGAAAGTTTGATGGGCCGATATGGACCACTCAGCATCTTCCTCCTTCCTTCATCTCTCATTCCAGGTGGTTCTTGGGGGGAACTCCAGTCTCTAGCTCCCAGTTCAGTTCCCTGACTGGGAAAGTAAGTTCACTTCTCACCCCTCACCAGGATGGCTTATTGTATAGATGCCAGCCACAGGGAGGGGAACATGCCTAAGACCTGAGACAACCCCGTGTCACGTCCGTCATCCTCGGTTAGCCAGCTATGGGTGGTACCTGGCACAAAGCCACATGTAGCCAGGCCCCTGGCATCCACAATCACCACCACCTGCCTATGTGCTCAGGGAGCTAAGACAGGATTAGCAGGTCCCTTCCAGGAAAAGCTTCTGAGTTCTCTTATTACCACTGTCTTTGCCATTCCACATATACCCATGGACATGTAAGACTGGGAGCAATGGGTTCTGATGTCAACCTGTTCTCAGTTATTTTTGTTCACAAATGTGGGTCTGCAGACCCATGAAAATTTCCAAAGTATTTCACTTCATAGACTGAACTCAGTCAGCCTGAGGACATGGGATGGTTTGTACCCCTGTAGGACAAACAGCTCCTTGTTCTCCTTGTCCCAGCTTCTCTGCTGAGGAGCTGGCCAGCCAGGCAAGGCCAAGAAGGCCAAGATCTCAGCTCAGCCAGTGCACAGGTGTGGGAGGTGCCAGCGGCCACTGCGGAGAGCTGGTGCTGTAGGGGATGCTGAGCCCAGCACTCCTCCATGGACACTGTCCGTCCCCAATGAGCCTGTGGGGGCCCAGAACTCAGGCCTGCGTGCAGCCCTCAGCCTCACAGCACCAACTAGCCCTGAGCCACGGGCTTGCCGTCAGCCACTTTCCAGGCCAGACAGAAGACCCACACTGCTACTCCCTGGCGAGGAGCCAGCCTCTCTGCTCCCCAGGAGCACATGAGCCTTAAAGGACAAGGAGCCTTTTCCCACTAGCCTTGGAGGCTCTTGATTTTTTTTCAGGAGAATGATGAAAACGAATTGATTTTGGTAATGGTTGCACAACTCTGTGAGTATGCCTAAAACCATTGAACTGCAAGCTTTATGTAAGCGAGTTGCATGGTGTATGAATTCTATCTCAATAAAACTGTCACCTGTGAAACCAAGCACAATGAGGATTACATGCTCCATAACGTCTTTGGAGCCCTCTTTTCTACTGGATAACATATCTGTGCTGTGTTTCTTGGTGGCACTTTCCACTCTTCATGAAACCAGTCTCCTGTCGGTACATATCGCCACTTTTCTCTCTAGAAAGTTGTACCCATTGACACTTTCTCAGACATTGTGTGAGAGGGTCTGCTGTCTTCATCTTACGGAAGGAGAGACTGCCTTGTTCAAGACCACACCACAAGTTTGCAGGACGCCCGGGTTCAAACCTGACCAGCCCGACGCTGGGGCCAGTGTCCTCTCTGCTGTCACAGCTGCCTCTGGCTTGCACCAGGGAATCCATCCCCTCCTGGTCTCTACATCTCCTGCCTGCTTCAGGCCCTGGAGATGCTGGTTTTCCAGTACCACGTGGCCCCAACATAGGCTGCTCTGTCTGCTCTGAGACAGGCAGGAGACAGATTTCCAAAGAAACAGTATGAAGGGCCTCGTGGGGTACAAAAACATCATCCCAAATGGTTCAGGCAGTGGTGTGGGGGCGGTTGTGTATGCTTTATGGATAAGAAAAGTCTTATCACATAAAGGCACTGTGTCAACATTGTTAACGTCCTGATTTGAATCAAGTTATTAAAAAAAAAACTTTGAGACAATTGAGGAATACTGAATATATTCCAATATATATTAATGAAAATGAGTATCTGATAATATTAAGATATTATTATTAGTTTTGTTTGTTTGGATCATAGAATTGAAGTCATAAGAGCCTTTATTTATAAATACACATAATAAATTATTAACAAATTGAATCATGTCAGGATTTGTGGGGGTTTTTTAGTCTTTTTTTTAATTATTATTATTTTTTTAATTGTTTTTGCCATACAATGCCATGATATCACCATGGGTTTACATATGCTCCCCCTCCAGAACCCCCCTCCCTCCTCCCTCCCTCCTCCCTCCCCCCGGGCCATCTCGATACACCAGCCCCGAGCATCAATCCTGGGCTGGCGATTGATTAGACATATGATAATTAACATGTTTCAATGCCATTCTCCCATATCATCCCACCCTTACCCTCATCCACAGAGTCCACGAGTCTATTCTATACATCTGCGTTCCTTTTGCTGTCTCGCATGTTGGGTTCTCGTTACCGTCTTTCTAAATTCCATATATATGTGTTAATATACTGTATTGTTGTTTTTGCTTCTGGCTTACCTCACTCTGGATAATGGGCTCCAGTTTCATCCATCTGAGTAGAATTGCTTCAAATGAATTTTTTTTTAATGCTGAGTAATATTCCATTGTGTATATGTACCACAGCTTTCTTATCCATTCGTCAGTTGATGGGCATCTAGGTTGCTTCCATGTCTTAGCTATTGTAAACAATGCAGCGATGAACATTGGGGTACACGTGGCTCTTTCAATTCTGGTTTCCTCGGTGTATATGCCCAGCAGTGGGATTGCTGGGTCATATGGCAGGACTATTTGCAGCTTTTTAAGGAACCTCCACACTGTTTTCCATAGTGGCTGTACTAGTTTGCATTCCCACCAACAGTGTAAGAGAGTTCCCTTTTCTCCACATCCTCTCCAGCATTTATTGCTTGTAGATTTTTGGATTACAGCCTCATGTCAGGATTTGTTCCAGCAAAACAGAAAACTCATCAGATTATTTTTTAAATTCATCATAATGAAAATATATGTACATGTGTTCATAACTGCTAAGATCAAAAAGATTTTCTAAAGATAGTATTGTTAAAGAGAGGAAGTTTAAAAAAGTGCACAATCTGATTTCCACTTGCAAGAAAAGGAAGAGGGTTTTTGTAGAAGGGTTATTTCAGAACACGTGAAAGGCCTTGCCATGCCAGCACAACAGGGAGACGTGTTTTATTGTCCCACTTGTCCTGTCTCTGAAGGAAGTGTTTTTACCATCAGAGGCATCACGGTCTTCCTTGATGTCAGCTCATGCTGGGTAGAGTGAATTTCTGTCCCAACAACAGAGCCGCTTCACTGATGCAAAGGTGGACAGATGCTCAGCCAGGGCTCCTGAATTCTCTGGCAGCTGACTTCCTGGAGTATTGTAAGGCATGAGACCCCCCCAGGTCCCCACCTTCCACAGAAGGCTGAAGCTTCAGTGACAGCTGCCTCACAGGTTATATAAACAGGGGGTAATGCTACCTGCATCCTGTGAGGGCCCTCGGTACATTTTACAAAGATCAGCACTTGAAGGACCAAGTCCAGTTCCTGGAGGACAGAATGACTGATCCCCGAAGTGTAGTGAACAGAGAGGGAGTGAATGCCTACTCCGTGAATAGGCAGCCTCACGGGGGCCAAGAAGAGGGCACACAGGGCAGTAGTTCCTGTGGGCAAGGGTCAATCTTATCAGGGAAGGCAAGGCCCCTACTCAAGCAAATACAAAGTGCCTCAGAAATCCAGGCAGGCATGATTTCAAGACTGGGTCCGTGTGTACAAATCTCCTTTCCTCCAGTTTTATTTCCACTCCTGGATTTCCCCCACTGGAGTCAAGCTGATTACAAATGACATCCAGTCTTACATTCCGATACCCTAGTAACTTCACCAGAAAGAAAGGCCCTCTTTTCTGATAGGTCCAGAGAAACCCCTCCAGGATGGCACTCACTGGTTCTCATAGACCTGATTTAGGCCCCTCGCCTGGCCCAGACCCAACCCCCACGTTCAGAGTATGGTCCTCTCATTGTCCAGGCCTGGGTCATGTGCTCACCCCAGGGGTCAGGGGGCAAACCAGCCTCTGTGCTCCAACAGGCTGAGAGGAGGGAAGTGGGAACTCCATAGAGGAATCCATTCTGTTGTCCCCAGAGGGGAAGGAAACAGGCCCGGATGTCTCCTGCCCATCAGTTACTCCAGAAGGTACATGTGCCTGCCTGCCTAGTGAACACCCAGATGGTGTTCACTCTCTGAAGCCTTCTTCCTGCATCAGCAGGGGCTGGGAAGATCTCACATTCCACTGCCTCATTAAACATGAAACGAAGCCACATGTGGGTCAAGAGGAGCTCCAGGAATGCTCCGGTGCACAGGCCCCTGCCTGGTAGAACTCACCTTTATGGAGGATGCCCTCCATTGTCCTTCAGGGTAGCCCACCCAGAAGCACACCCTCTCCGCTCACTGGAGAAGGAAACCAGAGGGTTCTGGACCCCAAACCTCCACCTTCTGTCTTTTCCCTGGGCTCTAAGAATCACAACCAAATTCTGCTTCTAGACTGAACAACTTGGAGGGGACACTTGTGCTATGCTTGGAGAGCCCCTTCTCCACTCCCTCGCCCAGGAGTCTGTATGATGCCAGCAGTATGAAGGAGTAGGTGGCCCAGCTGCCTCGGGGGCCAGGCAGGTAGAACAGGCAGCACCAGCCTCGGAGGGGAGACAGGGAGAAAATGGGAGTCAGGTTCTTCTTAGGACATTGCAACACTTGGTGATGGGCAGCCACTGCCCCTCAGGTGGAGCCAGGATCGCCAGTTCTCCTAACTGGTCACAAGGAACTGGAAGTCTGAGGCACAGCCTGGGCCCTTTTAAATCTCACCTTGGTAGAGGGGAAAATAAGGAGACAAGAATGCAGGTCAGTCTCTGCAGGGATGAATGGCAGCAGAATGACCAATGGTCAGAGTTTGCCCAGGACTGAGGGGTTCCTGGAATGCTGGAACTTCAGTGCTGAAACCAGAACAGTCCCAGGCAAACTCAGACAGCTCACGTCACCCTGAGTTACGCCCTTCGACAGAGGGATTTAGAGCATTTTCTAAAGGAAATGTGTAGAGTTTAGGAGACCAACAGGGCTAGGTCAGCATCAGGGGGTGCTCAGCCCAAGCATAACCACTCAGAAACCTTTTTATGTCACCTCCCCATGCCCTCACTACAAACTCTATTTTTTTTTTTTTTGCATATACAGTCATTATTTAAACAACATTATGGTCCTACTATAAAAACTGTTTTGTAGCTGATGTTTGAATTCTGATTAGAAAAAATTTCAAATTGTCTTGCAAAGCTTGGATTTGGGCCAGGAACGCCAGCTTTGTCCCTGATGTCCCACTGGTACCACTGTACCCAGAGAAAGCTGGGCCTCTGTTCTTCCTGGCCAGGAGAGGGTGTGTGTCTACGTGGGATGAGCAGAAATCTGACATTGCATCAGGCATGGGATGTGGGATGGTGGTGAGTGGGGGGCAGCAGGCCCAGCCCATGGAGGCTCTATGGTCAAGATAACGGGACTGGTGATGATAACCCCCGCATGGCACTACCCAAGTTCAACTCGTGCCAAGCAACGCAGTGTTTCAAGCTCCACATTTCAGACAAGCATCTCCTCAGCAACAAAAGGGTACCAGACTCACCTTCACTCTTCTGCTGCTCTGTGCCCTGGAAAGCTGGCCTTCATCTAGGATCCCAGGCCCTCTGACTTCTGGTTGGCTCTAGAAATCCAGCAGGAGGCCTGGAGTTGGGGGGTGCAGACAGGACAGCCATCCTCTCCCCCACAAGGCCTTAAGTTCTGTCTGGCAGTCTCTCCCACAGCTGCCCTCTCTGACACCTGCTCTTTCATCAACAATGGTTAACCTTTAAAATTGTTTTTATCCTGTATTTCCTAAATGAATATATATTTCTTCTGGAAGAACAAAACTATAAAGATTTATAATTAGCCCTATTTAAAAAAAATTAACTTACAATTCTTAACGAATACACAAGTTCACCCATGCGGCAGACCTCTTCTGGCAGGGGAGAGAAGGTGAAACAAGTTCTCCAAGGAATTCTCTCAGAAAGTCGCCTCTGTGTAGGCCTAGCCTGTGCTAAAAGGGTGTTCTTCTCTTTCCTCAGAGCTGGGGTGTAGTGGGGCGGGGAGCAGGGATGGGGGTTGGAGTAGAGACACCTGGTGGCCAAAGCTTGAGCTACATGTTTTGAATTCCCCTTTCCCCAGCCCCAGCCAAACTTCTGAGGCCTTCCTACCCCAGGCCCTTATTCTGTAGAAAGATTCCGACCTCACTTTCCCTCCTGGCTCAAGGTTTCGGCTGTCCTTGAACCCTGGTCCCAGGTCAGTCTCTTAGATTCTTCCTAGACGCGGGCCTTTTGCACCCCACTCATCAGTTCAGTTCAGTTCAGTCGTTCAGTCTCATCTGACTCTGTGACCACATAGAGTGCAGCACACCAGGCTTACCAAACCCCGGAGCTTACTCTAACTCATGTCCGTTGAGTCGGTGATGACATCCAACCATTTCATCTTCTGCCATCCTCTTCTCCTGAATTCAATCTTTCCCAGCATCAGGGACTTTTCCAATGAGTCAGTACTTCTCATCAGGTGGCCAAAGTATTGGAGCTTCAGCTTCAGGAATAGCCCTTCCAATGAATATTTAAGGCTGATTTCCTTTAGGATGGACTGGTTTGATCTCCTTGCAGTCCAAGGGATTCTCAAGGGTCTTCTCCAGCACCACAGTTCAAAAGCATCAATTCTTTGGCACTCAGCTTTCCTTATGGTCAAATTCTCACATCCGTACATGACTACTGGAGAAATCATAGCTTTAACTAGATGGACCTTTGTTACCAAAGTAATGTCTCTGCTTTTTAATATGCTGCCTAGGTTGGTTATCCCTTTTCTTCCAAGGAGCAAGCATCTTTTAATTTCATGGCTGCAGTCACCATCAGCAGTGATTTTGGAGCCCAAGAAAATAAAGTCTGTCACTGTTTCCACATCTATTTGCCATGAAGTGATGGGACTGGATGCCATGATCTTAGTTTTTTGAATGCTGAGTTTTAAGCCAGCTTTTTAACTCTCTCCTTCCACCTTCATTAAGAGCCTGTTTACCGAAGAAGTTCCTCTTTGCTTTCTACCATAAGGGTGGTGTCATCTGAATATCTGAAGTTATTGATATTTCTCCACCCCACTCACACCCCATCCGCATATCCCAGCCTAACAGGAGGGAGGTGATGAAAGGTTGGTGGGTGACTACCTGCCCCACCACCAGGTCTGATTTCATCTCTTGCTGTTCCTTGTTCTCCTCACCTCAAAGCTGAGCTAAGGCTCAGCCAGCCCTGAGGGAGGGTACTCCATCTAAGTCATGACATCTGGGTTGTCCAGTCCATGCTCCCTGAACCCCATCTGCTGTGGAGATCACTCAAGGTCCCCCTAGAATCTCATGCTTTCCCCGCAATGGAGTGAGTGATGCCATGCAGGGCTCCCAGCTGCAAGCACATCCCTAGCTTCCTGCACCTTCCCCTGAGGCCTGGGAAGCAGTATATTCCACAGCTCTGGGTAGGATTGGGTCTCTGGGCAAAAGGAGCCAATATCGAGTTTTGCTTGGCATTTCTGCCCCCAGAAGGGCACAAAGAAATAAGGAGGAAGAGGTTATCACTCCAAGCTGTCCAGGGGCCACAGCCCAGCTGGGGCAGTTGGAGACTGGTAATAAGGTCCTTGATGGAAGTCCCTGGGAGCTGGTGACAGCCCAGTCGGGACATCTGCTGGAGTTGGAGGGTGGCTTTCATCACACCATGGACCCTGCGATCCTCTCTAGGCTCTGGCAGAAATGTCATAGCTGGGAAAACAGCTGAACAGGACTGGTGGCCAAGAGATAGTAGGTACCTTCTATGTCCCCCAGAACAGCCACAGGACTCAGATGAACTGTGTATAGGGTGCAGGAGAGCAGATCTTTGGGCTGTTTGGAAGAAATCAGATCAATGAGCAAATCAGCTGACTTTAAAAGTTGACTTGAGGTTGAAAAAAATGGTGCAAGAAAAGAAGCCCTGTCTGTGGTTGCTGTTTGCAATGCCAGTGTAAGCTCCCTGCTGGCCACAGGGGTCACTCCTAGAAAGAGCTGGCCATGGTGATCAGCCTGGGCACTAGATAACCAGCACTCACTGGGAGTAGGCTCAGCGCCCTGCTCCACCAGGCCCCGTGGGCTTCTGGCTCCAGCTACCCAGGCTCACCCTTCTGGAAGCACAAGGACAGGGCCAGGCTGAGGAAGGTATCTATGAAGGGTCTCATATCCTCCCTCCTCTGAGAGGGACCAAGTTGAGTCTCTGGATCCAGACCAGCCCCCCGGCTCCTGGCTTTGTGACTTTGGTCAGATTGCTTAATTTCACCAAACCTCAGGGCCTCCTGAGCTGCCCTCACCCAGAGAGGTCCTGGAAAAGGTGAGACCAGGGAGGGGTTCCAGTCAGCAAGACCTTATGTGCTCGGGCCACCAGCTACCTAATTGTTCTCCTGAACCTCCTCTGGATCCCAGTTCCAACAGGTTGAAGGAATTAGGATTAGACTTGGTTGCAAAAGACAAAAGTCACTTCAGAGTGCCTCAAGTGAAGACAGGGATTTACTGAGCCCTGATATTAAGAAGCTTAGGGATAGATTGTGGCTTCAGGCTGAGCTGAAACTGTGGGCTCCAAAAATATGCCTTTCTCCATCCTAGGGATCTGCTTTGCTCTGGGTCCTTTGCTTTCAGAGAGTCCCTCCCCACTCAACCCTGAAGGTGACAAGAGGGTTCCTGGCATCACCAGTCTACCCTCTAGCCAGCTAGACAAGGGACAAGCTCATCTTTTCTGTTGACCTCTCTCATGTCCATAAGCAGATTGTCAAGGGCCCAGCAAGGGCCACACATTGATCCCTGAACCAACACCAGAGTTATCTAGTGGTTATGTGGCCAGCCCCAGGCCACTGTCCTCCCAAAAGTCTCTTAAGGACTGGTACCCAAAGCAGGGCAGCACTGCAGATATCTCTTCAGGGATTCTAGCATTCATGCCGTTCGCCAGAGGGAGCTGTGAATTCCTGGGGAGGATAGGTGACAGATGTGGATCCTGCTAGGACCTCAGGGCTCCTGGTGTCTTGGTTCTAGCAGCGGGCCTAATAATATCACTCTATTCCCACCTCAGTTACAGAGGGTGGAGGTCAGTCTGGGGCAGAACAGCCTCATCTCCCAACCCAAGGTCTAGCCCTCAGCCACGGGATCTTTGCACATATCAGGATCCCCCTTCTTGAGTCTGTTGACTTCCTCTGGCAACTGCCCTGGTTCTATACTGACTTGCACCAGCTCCAGCCCCTGCCTAGTTCCAGGCAGCCTGACACCCTCCACATCAGCCAGGTCTGTCCCCCTCCCTATATCCCACCTGGAACTGCCCGGCTCTCTGTGACACTGGACTAAGTGTCTGCCTCCCCACCACTTTGTAAGAGCCAGGAGGGCCCAAGCTAGATCTATTTTTACTCATCTTTAGGTCCTTACTACTAGGACAGGCATGAAGCCAGCTGCTCAGAAAGAGGGAAGGAGTGAGTGAAAGTGACAGTGCACTGTGGAGGGGGAAAAGCAAATGTGGCAGCTCCTGAAAACCACCTGTTTCCCAGCAGCTTTACTCAACCAACCCCCTCCTTACTGTTGCTCAGCCTCAGTTTTCTCGAAGGTCCAATGGGTACAATAAACACTTCCTCCTGCCAGGGCCTGCAGAGTCTTGTGAGGCTAGAGACAGATTACATCAGGAAAACCGTTCTAGACAAGACATTAAAAGCTTCGTTTTTTTCTCCCCTCTAATACGACTGAAGAGTATGTTTAGAATTTCAGGATTTTCTTTTTTTTTTTTTTTAAGTAAAATAAAAAACACCAGATGGCCTCAAAGTACGCAAATGCTGGGCCAGTTCTCGTGACCTTCCTCGGGAGACCAGGCTGAAAGCGCAGAGGGGAGAGGAGGGGACGGCCAGGAACTCAGGCCTCGGTGACTCACGGCGGGGCCAGATTAGGGTTCCCGAGATTAGACCGGCCGAGCGCAGGCCAGCTGCGCCGCGAAGTGGGCCAGCACACCTCCGGGACTGGGCGGCTTCCCGGGCTCCCCTAGCTTTGCTCAATTCTTGGGGAATCCCGGCCTCCGATTTCCGGCTCTGCAGTAAATCCCAGGTTCAAGTTCTGACAGCTCCCCGGCTGCCGGATTTTGGCAAAGTCCCGTTCCATCTCTGAGCCTACCCGTGCGCTGAGAGGAGTCTAGCACGCAGAGGGACGCACACTCGAAACGCGTTTTATTATGCGGGACATAGGGCTCTGTGACTTGTACTGGAAAGCGCATTACGTCGCGGGAGGTAGGTTTCATTGCTATGCCCATTCTACAGACGGGGAAACCGACGCAGAGAGCGATTCAGACTCACACCTACTCTGGGGCTGAGTCTCGATCTGAACTCTGGAAGCTCGCTGCGACCACCAGCCGGTTTCCTGCAGCCACGTGTTTCAGCCCGGGAGCCGCCCCTCGCAGGCGGCGGGCAGACTCCCGGGGCCGCGGCCCGCCGTTGTCATGACAACCGGAGGCCAATGGGCGGCGGACAGGCGGGAGGCGGCCCCGCCCCGGCCCCGCCCCCGGTGGCGGCTCCAGCTATAAGAGCCGAGGCCCGGCTCGCTTGGGGTGTCGGCGGGAGGCGGCGAACGGAGGCTGGGCCCGGCGAGGGCGCGCGGGGCGGCCGAGATGTGCGGTGAGTGCAGCGCCCCGCGCCGCGGCGGCCGCGGGCTCCGGGGTCCCAGCCTCTCGGAGCCTGGGCCCGAGCGCCGGGCGCCTGGGACCGGCGGCGGCGCGAAGTGGGGGCGCCGACTGAGGAGGGGCTCTGGCGGGCTGGGCCCGCCGCCGAGCTGGCCGGCCCACCGCGGGGTGAAGGAGGGGCCGCCTCACCCCAGTCTGCAGCCCACGGCGGGGAGGGCGTTGGTGCTGCCCTGGGCCCTCGAGACACGGAGGTGTGTTTGCTCTGCACCTCACGTCCAGTGAGGAAAGCGCCCCCAGGTCTCCCACAAAGGCGGCCAAAGGCAAGCTAGCGCGCCTCCCGGGCTCGGGGTGCCCACCCCGGCTCTCCCTCTCCAGCACGTGAGGAGAGGCGACCGCACCTGCTCCTCCCCGGCGGTGTGGGGAGCGGCCCCTGGGGCGCCCGGGAGGGGTCTGTGCATCCTCCTCGCGTCCCAGAGTGAACTTTTTGTCCCTAGAAGGGTGGATTCCGTATTGCCGCCCCTTTAGTGCAAAAGGCGCTCGACGAGGCGCGGGGAAGGAGCAACACCAACCGCCGAGCGTCGGGCGGAATCTGGGAGGAGAAGCCCTAGACTAGGAGAGGGCTGGGGCCCCCGCCCTTTGAGTACCGCGGTGACCCCTTAACGGCCCGGCCCGGCGCGCGCGTCAAGGATTCCTTACTCTTTGCTGGGTCGCCTCCCTGCTGGGGACAGGGCTGAGAACTTCTGCTGGGACAAAAGGTCACTGTGCCTTTTTTTTTTTTTAATCGAGTGGGATTCAGTTACCCATTTCAGCCTCCTGTGGGTGGAGGACCTGTTGGAACGTTTGAAGCCATGAAAGGCCTCTGTCTGACTTTGCTGAGGGCTCCTGGGGTGGAGTGTGCCAGCGGTGAGCTGTGGGCCAAAGTCTGTACAGGCCTTGTTTTTGAGGCCAGGCGCTCCTGTAAAAGTGAAAAAGGACCGACTGAGGAGGAGCAGGCAGCTGACTATGGGGATGCAGCCTGCCCCAGACCAAGCAGACATCAATCTAAATTCCTGAACGCTCAGCAAGAATGTCAAGATTCCTGGGCATCATTGATATTGTATATAATGGGCTCCTGCAGGCCATTCCTGGGGAGAGAGAGAAGGCAAAGGTGGCAATTTTGCCAAAAGGCTTTGAGTTCCAAACTCCTTAGTGTGGCATTCAAGGCCCTTGGCCCCCTGGTGGTCTTAAAGCCCTACCCTACACTGAGATCCTCCCACTGGGTCTGCCCCTCTAGCATGAGCAGCTTCCCTCCTTCTTCCTCTCAGATGCCCTTCTGCCCTTACAACCACCTTAACTTTCCATCCCAACTTTGGTTCGTAACTAACCCATCAGGGCACCGCACTGGTACACCCCACCCTCCAGCCCTCGGTGAAGTCAAGTCCTGTAGAGTTCCTGCATGGGAAAGTTATTTCCTTTTCTTGTAACCAAGAGAAAGTCTTAGTTGGGCGCTAATGTGTCTTTTACATATTTCTGATACTTGCACAGAGGAACCTGTCCTGGGCTCTGAGCTTACAGCAATCGTTGGCTGGAATTGGTGTGGTTTGTTAGTGTTTTTTTGGATTACTGTATGGTCTGTATATATATGGCAAGTGATACTGTTTTTCTTTTATGTCTGTTTTCCTTTTATAATGAATTTATTTATTTAAGTTTTAGAACTTTTGTCAAATTTATAGAAGAATCTGGTGCATTTGATACCAGGATAGTACAAAAATCGTGAAGGTGCTCCTGGAATAAACCAATTACCCTCTTCACTTTACATTCTGGGAAATTGAGGCCCAGGGAAATCTGTGCACATCTTTGAGCAGTTGTTTTCTCTGGACTAGCTGTGGCTCCACTGGGATCTGCCACCTCCAAGCCATCTCAGAGCTCAGACCTCTGGAGCTGGTTCTACAGGGGTCAGCAGGAGTTAAACTGGAGGTCTTTCCTTATCAGTTGCTGATGACCAGGCTCACAGTGGCTCCTGATCCCCCTTCTCTTTGCTGCTTCTCCCACAGGAAGCTAGACCCAGTTTTAGTTGCCCCTTCGCACACTATGCAGTTGACTCTCAAAGTTTCAATGAACTGAGAAGTTTAGCCTGGCAGCCCCATGCCAAACCAGCAGACGGACATCTTTCTGTTTGCTGCAGAAACAGAAACTTTATTTTTTTAATTCCTGTACTTACCAAGCTACACAATTGGGAGATTTCACATAATTAGGTAGGATTTTGACTTCCCTTGAAAAAAATCCAAAGATGAGTAACTCTTGAGTCCATGATTCTGAATAGTTTACAGTGGCCCCTGGAATGACAGGTGCAAACTCCCTTGTTCTTCCATGCTGACTCAGCTGCCTCACTCACAGATGTTACCTGATGGTCCACATGCAGTCTGAGCTTGGGACCCTAGCATAGTGGAGACAGGGACACTGACTTTCCCCAGAAGAGAGGGAGGGACCTGGGACAGTGCCACAGGCCTGATTTCAAGAATGAGCTCTGCAGAGAGAAGAGGGTGATAGGCATACAGACTGAAGGTGCAGCATAGGCAAGGGCATGGTGGTGTGCATGCATGGGGATCTGACAGAAAGAATTGCATATCCTGCCTGTGAATTCTTAACTCTTCCCTGTCCTTCACGTATATGTCTGTTTGTGCTCAGTCATGTCTGACTCTTTGCATCTCCATGGACAGTAGTGCTCAGTCATGTCTGACTCTTTGCATCTCCATGGACAGTAGCCCTCCAGGCTCCTCTGTCCATAGAATTTCCCAGGCAAGTGTACTAGAGAGGGTTGCCACTTCCTACTGTAACTATATATGTTTAGTAACTTTTTTGTGGGCCATTATTCATCCTACTACAGTTGGATTCCTGCTTTCAGATGCTTTCCCTAAGAACAGTCCAGTGTTGCCAATCCCACATGGCCACAGATTGTCCAGATAGCCAGAAGCATGTTGACTAAACGGCTTCTGGTCAACCCCCGACTCCTCTGGTCCCAGCACTCCACTCTCAAACTAGAGCCACTGCAGTCAGAAGGTGAACACGAGCATCAGTTAAATACCCCTTCCTTTACTGGCATCATGCTACATACCCAGTTGGACCAAGTAGTTTTCATACTTTTCTCTAAAAGTCAGTTCCCGTGTCATATAAATAATGTGCATCTTGCTCTCCACGCATGTAGGTGATACCCTTTCCACTTATCTCATTCTACAAGACACAGGCATGGTTTTATTCCCCAGAATCAAGACAGGCCAGGACACACACACCATCTGCTTACTGCACAGTGGTCTTTCAGGAGAGTTTGTCAGGTGCTTTTGGGGGTTTGCTTGCCTTTTGTCTTAGCTGAGGAAACAGCAAGTCAGGGAGATTACTAGACTCAGGAGAGCTCATCTTTTTTGTCCCAAACTTCTTTCGGCTCTCAGAACCCTGTCATATTTGACACTCCCTTCCTCCTTGTAACAGTTCAGTTCATGAATGGATGCCTCAGAAGAGACTGGGCTTGAGTTGATAGAGCACAGACCCAGGGATCAAGTCACCCAGCTTGTTGCCTCTCCAAGTTACAGGAATCTTGAGAAACAGAACCCCTTACCCAGTGATGTGCAGATAAGTGTTAAACAGCTCTTTAGCTCTTTAGTTCATCAGTTTCTGTGGTATGAATACTCTTACCATGACTGATTTCAGGTAGGTTGTCAAATGTGAGGGCCCTGAGCATAGCCCTGGGAAGAGGTACACACAGTGAGTTCTTAGGAGCCAGTCTTGGCAGCTTCTGAACACCAGCGAGCGGCCCTGCTTGCGGGACGTTTTTGGTACTCTCATGTGGAGGGCTGCACGGAGCCAGCAGAGCAGGGACTCTGCACAGGCTGCTACCCTCCTCCTCCTCCTCCTGCTCCTCCTCCTCCCCATCATCATGCCATTTCCCCATCCGTCTTATTCATCAGGAGTTTCCCAAGGTCTGAGAAACCTTCTGGAGATTTTATGACATAAGATTAGTAAATCGGGCTTTTAAATTGAGTTTACTTTTATATTTAGCAAAATTTGCTTATAAAGGAATAGGAACTTGAGGTTACAAACACTCTTGGGAGAAAGTTCTGAAGATACATTAGGTGCAGAGCCAAGTAATTTCATCTAGTCATCTGCCTCTTTAATTTTCAGAGGAAATATTTCACTGTAAAGAAAGAAAAAAAACAGTCTAGCCTTAATATGGCAGTTTGAACTTTTTTCCTTGAAAATTTTTTAAGTACAGTTTAGAGTATTTATCTGTTGCTTCCCCTTTGTTTTGGTGAAATGGTGAAATGCTAATGTCTCACACTTACTACAGGAAGCAGAGTCTCCTGTTATTCCAGGGGCTTAACCCTTGAAGCCCCGAGGAGGCCTGAAAGCAGGGTAAGGCTGTCCCCAGCGGAGCCAACCTCTCCTGATCCTGAGCCAGGCCTAGGGGCTTCTCTGCCTCTGCTCGAGGACCCAGCTGTGGGATCTCGCGCTTCCTCCACACCTCCATCTTTACTCACTTTACTCTCACGCTGCAGGGAAGCAACAGGAATTGTCCTCCCTGCTTCATGAATAAAGTAGCCGCCCCTGGTCTGCAGGAGGGAGGCCGTGACATCCAGAGAGGTCAAAGCCCCCTCTCGCAGCCCTCGCTCTTGGCCTGGTGGCCTCCATCCTGGGGGGCCTCACCTGGAAGAGTATACTCCTACCTCCCCTAGCATGCCACACACACATACACATCTGACACTCAAGCACAAACTCACACACAGGTACTCACTCACACAATACACACCCAACACACATACCTGACACTCAAATACACACATACATATACTCTCTTACACACACACACCACACACACAGGAATTCTATGAGGCAGAGATCTCACTGGCTGTGTCTTCCAATTTAGGACTCAGAATATTATCTAATCTCTACAAGGCTCATGGACTAAGGACATCAGATGCTTCAATTGGTCATGGAAAGAGCAACCTCTGACTGGAGGGTGCCAGCCTGGCTGGGTGGTGACATAGCCCTAATGGAGTAAGCCCCTACAATGTGTGAGGTGCAGGTGGTACTCTGCCTGGGACTGTCCACCCTCAATCATAGTGAGGGCAGTGCTTTCCATTGGTAAGCTGATGGAGACGTTTTCCTAAACTATAGCCACAGAATCAGAATATGGACCCCAATCCACCCTCTGTGAACTTAGGCCTTCTTCCCTCATCGTCCAAGCCCCAGATGACCCCCTCCCCATCTGGTACCCCTACGCCCCAGGGGTGGTAGGTTCCAGGAGTTCAGTGATCCTAGTTTCTGGCTAGAAATCCAGAGATGTTGCCCCTCCATCTAGTCATTGTTGTAATAACAAATTCACCTGAAGGTTTGAAGCACCCCTGCCTTCATGGATGGACTCTGTGGTACCTTTGGTCCTGAGTGCCTAGATGATCTCTCAAGCCGTTTGAAGGGAACATTAGAGTTCCCAGACCCCCAGGATGGGCTGGGCCAAGGGGCCACAGTCCCCTCTCAAAGGGTTTGTCTCTGTCTGACATCACATGTGCAGTCTCTTCTGGAGTCCCTCTGTGTTTATCTGTGTTTTTCTTCCTTTAGAACCTTTTCTCACTCTTCTCATCAGTTTTAAGAGTGGGACCCTGAAAACACAAAAAGCCTCAAATAGCCAAAGCAATCTTGAGAAAGAATGGAACTGGAGGAGTCAACCTTCCTGACTTCAGACTATACTACAAAGCTACAGCCATCAGGACAGTATGGTACTGGCACAAAGACAGAAATATAGATCAGTGGAACAAAATATAAAGCCCAGAGATAAATCCACACACCTATGGACACCTTTTCTTTGACAGAGGGGTCTAAAATATACAACGGAGAAAAGACAATCTCTTTAACCAGTGGTGCTGGGAAAACTGGTCAACCACCTGTAAAATAATGAAACTATAATACTTTCTAACACCATACAGAAAAAGTAAACTCAAAATGGATTAAAGATCTAAATGTAAGGCCAGAAACTATAAAACTCTTAGAGGAAAACATAGGTAGAATACTCTGACATAAATCACAGCAAGATCTTCCATGACCCACCTCCCAGAGTAATGGAAATAAAAGCAAAAATAAACAGATTGGACGTAATTAAACTTAAAAGCTTTTGTACAATGAAGGAAGCTATAAGCTAGGTGAAAAGGCAGCCTCCAGAATGGGAGAAAATAATAGCAAAAGAAGCAACTGACAAAGAATTAATCTCAAAAGTGTACAAGCAGCTCAATACCAGAAAAATGAACAACCCAATCAAAAAGTGGGCCAAAGAACTAAACAGACATTTCTCCAAAGAAGACATACAGATGGCTAAGAAGCACGTGAAAAGATGCTCAACATCATTATCAGAGAAAGTGAAAGTGAAGTCTCTCAGTCGTGTCCGACTCTTTGCGACTCCATGGACTGTAGCCTACCAGGCTCCTCCATCCATGGGATTTTCCAGACAAGAGTACCGGAGTGGGTTGCCATTTCCTTCTCCAGCGGATCTTCCCAACCCAGGGATCGAACCCAGGTCTCCGGCATTGTAGGCAGACGCTTTACCATCTGAGCCACCAGGAACGTCCATTATCAGAGAAATGCAAATCAAAACCACAATGAGGTACCATCTCAGGCTGGTCAGAATCGCTGCTATCCAAAAACCTACAAACAATGAATGCTGGAGAGGGTGTGGATAAAAGGGAACCCTCTTGCACTGGTGGTGGGAATGCGAACTAGTACAGTCACTATGGAGAACAGTGTAGAGATTCCTTAAAATACTGGAAATAAAACTGCCATATGACCCAGCAATCCCACTGCCGGGCATACACACTGAGGAAACCAGAATTGAAAGAACACATGTGTACCCCAATGTTCATCGCAGCATTGTTTACAATAGCCAGGACATGGAAGCAACCTAGATGTCCATCAGCAGATGAATGGATAAGGAAGCTGTGGTACATATACACAGTGGAATATTACTCAGCTATAAAAACGAATACATTTGAGTCAGTTCTAATGACATGGATGAAACTGGAGCCTATTATACAAGAGTGAAGTAAGTCAGAAAGAGAAACACCAATACAGTATATTAACACACACACATATATATATGGAATTTAGAAAGACAGTAACAACAACCCTATGTGCAAAATAGCAAAAGAGACACAGATGTAAAGAACAGATTTTTGGACTCTGTGGGAGAAGGCGAGGTGAGATGATTTGAGAGAATAGCATTGAGACAAGTATATTATCATATGTAAAATAGATGACCAGTGCAAGTTTGATGCATGAAGCAGAGCACTCAAAGCTGGTGCTCTGGGGCCACCCAGAGGGATAGGGTGGGGAGGGAGCAGGGAGGGGGTTCAGAATGGGGGGCCACATGTGCACATGTGGCTGATTCATGTCAATGTATGGCAAAAACCATCACAATATTGTAAAGTAATTATCCTCCAATTAAAATAAATAAATTTTTTTAAAAAACAGTGGGACTCTGAAAAGCTGTTTGGAGGCTCTGGATGCCAGGATGGCAGAGTGGACACAGAGTATACCCTGAGCTGCAGTGGTTGGGCCAAGGCAATCTCTGCCCTAGGACCGGGCATTTCTCCAACCAGCTTAGAGGGATTTTGCCATCCATCTTGGGCAAGAGAGGGAGGTATGTAGTGGGAACCAGCCTAGCTGTGGCTTGCCTCTGCCCTGTGGGGAGGGGGCTGGATGGGGAGAGAAAGCTAGAGTAAGAAAAAGGAGTGTCCTGGAAAGTGGTTGACCTCCTAGGGGTAAGGGGAGGGTGTATCAAGATGGCCTGGACCCCACCAGGGAGTGCGGAGTGTGTCCATCAGCAGCAAGGTGGGCGTCTTCCCACGGGCCAAATCCCATCTGCTAACTATTTCTCATCCCTTTCGGTAGGATTCTGAGACAGGCCTTAAGCTCATTTGGAGGACAGCAGTGCTGAGCTGCCCACAGTCAGGTACACCTGGTTGTGAATTACTCGACTCTTTGGCCTTGGAGCCAGAAATGCCCTGTCTGTCCCTGGGAGCCACAACCTGAGCATAGGCATTGTGAGGTTTAGATAAAGTGAGATTGACACAGGGCAAGGCTTCATAGCTGATTGCGGTAATGGTTGTGACTTATTCTGCAGCCCTGCCCAGTGTCGTTCTGGGATCCTTCCCCAGGACATGGTCCATTTATCTAGAAGGCTCTCCACTCCAGCCCTAAGATGTTCGTGGTACACGATAGCTGGGGGTGGGTAATGCTGGAGCATATGCCTTTGTGCTTAAGTGTCTGGGGATTACCGCTTAAGCAGTGCCTTCCTTCTCTGGTGAAAGGGGCTAACACACAGGGACATCAGGCTCGGCACTACCTACCTCTCTGGCCTTTCTGGCCCCAGTGTTTGCACTTGGGGTTCTCACTGCTTCTGCATCGAGAGGGGCTGTCTCCAGCCCAGCTCAAAGGTCACTTTCTCTAAGATCAACTCCCTAAGCCTGTTCATTTATTGATGCATTTATTCATTCAAAAGAATAGTTACTGAGCATCTAAAATGTACCA
Source organism: Antilocapra americana (assembly GCA_007570785.1). Lineage (NCBI taxonomy): Eukaryota > Metazoa > Chordata > Mammalia > Artiodactyla > Antilocapridae > Antilocapra > Antilocapra americana. Next base: position 13,729,767 of record ML663012.1, on the reverse strand, counting down.
GGCTCTGCTTTGGGTTCTGGGCAATGAATTAGCAATGGATAAGACTTCCTGCCATAAGGGTGGTGTCGTCTGAATAACCTCAGCTATGCAGACGACACCACCCTTATGGCAGAAAGTGAAGAGGAACTAAAAAGCCTCTTGATGAAAGTGAAAGAGGAGAGTGAAAAAGTTGGCTTAAGGCTCAACATTAAGAAAACTAAGATCATGGCCTCCGGTCCCATCACTTCATGGGAAACAGATGAGGAAACAGTGGAAACAGTGTCAGACTTTGTTTTTTTGGGGCTCCAAAATCACTGTAGATGGTGACTGCAGCCATGAAATCAAAAGACGCTTACTCCTTAGAAGGAAAGTTATGGCCAACCTGGATAGCATATTAAAAAGCAGAGACATTACTTTACCAACAAAGGTCCGTCTAGTCAAGGCTATGGTTTTTCCAGTAGTCATGTATGGATGTGAGAGTTGAACAGTGAAGAAGGCTGTGCGTCAAAGAATTGATGCTTTTGGAATGTGGTGTTGGAGAAGACTCTTGAAAGCCCCTTGGATTGCAAGGAGATCCAACAAGTCCATCCTAAAGGAGATCAGTCCTGGGTGTTCATTGGAAAGACTGTTGTTGAAGCTGAAATTCCAATACTTTGGCCACCTGATGCAAAGAGTTGACTCATTG
>ML663012.1:13686589-13729003 GCA_007570785.1 Antilocapra americana | reverse complement strand
GTTGAAGCTGAAATTCCAATACTTTGGCCACCTGATGCGAAGAGTTGACTCATTGTAAAAGACCCTGATGCTGGGAAGGATTGGGGGCAGGAGGAGAAGGGGACGACAGAGGATGAGATGGCTGGATGGCATCACCGACTCAATGGACATGAGTTTGGGTAGATTCTGGGAGTTGGTAATGGACAAGGAGGCCTGGCATGCTGCAGTTAATGGGGTCGCAAAGAGTCGGACATGACTGAGTGACTGAACTGAAAACAGATAGACAAGACATGTGTGGTCTCCATCATCATGAAGATTCTAATATGGCAGGGAGTCAGACAGGAAGTGCTATACAGGAAATCAAGGGCTATGTGACTTTTTAAAGTTGGGAGAGGGGACAGCCTGCAATAGGCCATGTGGGTGACCTGTCAGCTGGCACCTGCAGGATGAATTGAAGCCACCTCTTCAGAGAGCCAGTCCAAGAGTCCTCTGCCCCTTTCCCACCTCTCAGCATCTAGCCTCTCTGCCTGCAAATCTCCTGAGCAGGGTGGTGGTGGGGGTCGGGGTGGTCCCTCTGTACCACATCCTCTGATGACTCGCCCTGCAAGGCTCCCTGACTGGTCCATCTCAGCAGCATGTCATTCAGGGATGTGGCCCCTGAGGGTCAGAGGAATGTGTATGGGATGATTTACATCTTAATCAAGCTGTCACCAGATCACACATTTGGTTTAACCATCATTTCCCCAAGGAGAAAGCCAAAAACAAAAAACAGTAAAATAGTACTATTTTCCTTGTGGTTTTACTTAATCATTTCTCAAGAGTTTCTTGTGTGCCGTATGCATACCTGCATTTGTGCCGCATGCTCCACAGGAGGAAGAAGCTCCTTGCCTGCTCTGTTTTCACAGACACGGACCCTCCTATGCAGCAGGCACTGTTCCTCTTGCTTCACAAAGACTCCTGTGAATTCTCTCAACAACAATGGGAAGTAGGTGCTGCCATCACCACGCCCCGCTGGGAGCTCAGTGACTTGCTCCGGGCCGCACAGACAGAACCAGGGGTGGGCTGGGATTTGAAGTCAGTGTTTGGCGAAGGCAGCAGGTGTAGCTGCAACCTTCTGTGCTGCTCGCTGTCACGGGCTAGTGAGCAGGTGAAAGAGGAGTCGCTCCGGTGGGGTGACCCTAGGCCTGTCTTTTTCCATATCAGACTGGCTGCTAAGCCGGTGCTTTCTCCCCTGCTGAGGCTACCGTTCCTCCAGGTGAGCAGAGCTGGGGAGCTACAGTGAGGTCAAACTGGGCTAGATGACAATCCTGTACCCACCCCTCTCTAGTTATATATGTACAATATATATGGCAGCACATAGTAAAATACTATATGCAGGCACATGGCAAGATATCTTGAGTGTGCAAAAAGGACATATACAGTGGAAAATAAATTTCTGCCTTTTGTCCAGCATCTTCATGAGAGGCCACCACTGTTCCCTGGGTCTCCCAGAAATATTCTATATGTTTTCCTGCCCCACCTTAGATAATTTACACATACTCTGCAGGCCACTCTTTCACTTGATGCATCTTAGAGAGGTAGCTTGTTTTCCAAGAGAACACGCAGCTTTACCTTATGCTCCGTATCAGCTGCCTGCCTGTGGCTCTGCAGTGGCCGGGTGCGGCTGCGCCCTCACTTCCTTGGGCCCTGCCAGGCATCAGACTGCCCCCAGTCTTCAGCTCCCGCAGGCAACACTGAACAGTGATCTCCACGCGTGCACACTTGAATCTCGGCGCAGATGTGTACATTTTAATTTGAGAGACTGCAAATTGCCTTCCAAGAGAGTGCACAAATTTAAACTCTTTTTGTCAAAAAACTGCTTGATCTTAACTGATTTCATAGGTAAAAAATGGATTCTCTCTGCAGCTCTTATTGCTGATGGAAGGGAATCCAGAAGGGAAATCTGGCATGAATAGCAAGCAAGATTCCTGAGAAAGCAGCATTGTATTCTATTTCATTATTTTTGAAACAGTGAGCACCTCATGTAGGCGCTGGTTTATTCATTCTCATCTGGTAGCATGCAGGGAGAATGCAGCCAAGAGCAGAGGAGAGAAACAGTGCTTAAAAGAACTTACTGAACACATGTTGGTATGCTAGAGATTTCATGTTAAAAATTAGATTTATGGCTTCTTGCGCAAAAACCTTAAAAACCACTTCTTGGCAACCCCTCTCACCACAGTAATCAAACAGTGTCTGAGTGGCTGCCAAGCCTCCCAACTGGGTGTGGACACAGCTGGTGCTCCCGAGGGCCAGGACCCTTTAGCGGTTCCAGCTTGTTCCAGCCCATCAGGGACTGTGGAGCAGCAGTCAAAGCAGATGCAAACAAGGAGGCTGTTGCGGGTCTCAGAGCCAGAGATGTGTATGTGCCTACATGAGTTCAGAGGTGAAGTGAGGCCCAGAGGAAGGGGAATGACGGGAGAATTGGAGAGCTGAGCCATACAGCACTCTTTCAGAAGAGTATTTTGGATTTAAAAGAACTGGCTTGTGGGTGGGCCTTTGTGTCATTTGCAATGGCTGTTAGCTCCATTTTGTGAGGTCCAGGTATAATTCCAGAACAATTCCCAAGGTGCCAGGAACGTTTTGCAATTTAAAAGATACAAAAATGGTTTGTGAGTTGCTCCGTCCTTCATATAACCATCTCTCATAGCCATGTGCTCTTTACATTGACTGGAATTTCACCATATCCCTCCAGAGAACTCCCTGCTTTTTTTTTTTTTTTTTTTTTGCAGAGAAGTTAATATTATGAAAAGTTTTACCTAATCATAGATTTTGGTGATGGCTATACAACTCTGTGAATATACTTAAAAAACATTGTATTGTGTACTATTTCAAATGTATAATATTATGGTATGTGACTTAGGAGAAATGCTGGGCTGGATGAGGTACAAACTGGAATCAAGATAGGTGGGAAAAACATCAACAACCTCCAATAGGCGGATGATACCAGTCTAACGGCAGAAAGTGAAGAGGAACTAAAGAGCCTCTTGATGAAGGAGAAGGAGGAGGGTGAAAGAGCTGGCTTAAGATTAAATATTTTAAAAAACTAAGGTCATGGCATCTACTCCCATTACTACGTGGTGAATAGAAGGGGAAAAGTGGAAGTACTGACAGATTTCCTCTTCTTGGGCTCCAAAATCATGGTGGACTGTGACTGCAGCCATGAAATCAGAAGACAGTTGCTTCTTGGCAGGAAAGCAATGACAAACCTAGGCAATGTGTTGAAAAGCAGAGACATTACTCTACTGATGAAAGCCCGTATAGTCAAGTCTGTGGTCTTCCCAGTGGTCAGGTACAGTTGTGTGAACTGGACTGTAAAGAAGGCAAAACGCTGAAGTATTGATGCGTTTAACTGTGGTGCTGGAAGAGACTGCTCTAAGTCCCTTGGACAGCAAGGAGATCAAATCAGTCAATCTTCAGGGAGATCAATCCTGAATATTCACTGCTAGGACTGATACTGAAGCTCTAGTATTTTGGTCATCTGATGTGAACAGACAACTCATTGGAAAAGTCCCTGATGCTGGGAAGGATTGCGAACAGAAGGAAAATAGATGGCTGGATGGCATCACCAGTGCAATGAATGTGAATTTGGTCAAACTCAGGAGATGGTGAGGGACAGGGAGGCCTGGTATGCTGCAGTCCATGGGGTTGCAAAGAGTCAATCAGACATGACTGGGCAACTGAACAACAACAACATATGACTTGTTTCCCAGTGGTGGTGGTTTAGTTGCTCAGTCATGTCCAATTCTGTGCAACCCTGTGGACTGTAGCCCGCCAGGCTCCTCTGCCCATGGGGTTTCCCAGGCAAGAATACTGGAGTTGGTTGTCATTTTCTTCTCCAGGGGATATTCCCAAACCAGGAATTGAACCTGGGTCTCCTGCATCATAGGCAGATTCTTTATCAACTGAGCCATCAGGGAAGCCCCTGTATCCTAATAGAGCTATTAAAAATTTACATTAAAAAGTAATGGTCTTTTTTTATGTTTAAGTAAGTTGACAAAAATACATCTTCTGGCCAGACATGTTTAGGTTTGAAGTGTAGGATAAATTGTGAGCTCTTGAAGCACAGATGCTTAGCTGGGGAAGTGTTTCTCACCTGACCTAGAAGACAAAAATAACTGACTACCAAAATCATCCTTGGCCGTTTTTTTTTTTTAATATAAACATTTTTTTTATTAGTTTTGCCAAACAATGACATGATATCACCATGGGCTTACATATGCTCCCCCTCCAGAACCCCCCTCCCTCCTCCCTCCCCCCGGGAAATCTCGATGCACCAGTCCCAAGCATCAATCCTGGGCCGGCTATTGCTTAGACATATGATAATTAACATGTTTCAATGCCATTCTCCCATATCATCCCACCCTTTCCCTCATCCACAGAGGCCCTGAGTCTATTCTATACATCTGCATTCCTTTTGCTGTCTCGCATGCTGGGTTCTCGTTACCGTCTTTCTAAATTCCATATATATGCGTTAATATACTGTATTGTTGTTTTTGCTTCTGGCTTACTTCACTCTGGATAATGGGCTCCAGTTTCGTCCATCTGAGTAGAACTGATTCAAATGAATTTTTCCTTAATGCTGAGTAATATTCCATTGTGTATATGTACCACAGCTTTCTTATCCATTCGTCAGTTGATGGGCATCTAGGTTGGTTCCATGTCCTGGCTATTGTAAATAAAGCAGCGATGAACATTGGGGTACACGTGTCTCTTTCAATTCTGGTTTCCTCGGTGTATATGCCCAACAGTGGGATTGCTGGGTCATATGGCAGGACTATTTGCAGTTTTTTAAGGAACCTCCACACTGTTTTCCATAAAAGAAAACATCTGTAACTGCTCAGAAAGCACACTGCGCATGTTTTAAAATATAAATTCTGCATCTTAATACTTGTGTGCAAATATACCCTGTATATAGTAGCATATAGAACCTAGAAATGCAAAATATAATTTTTAGCACTGTATAATTTTATCATCTTTTTTTGACTGAGTGTGTCTAGATTAATTTTAGCAAGTTAAATTGTGATGTGACCCTTGTTACTGCTTCAGTTCAGTTCAGTTCAGTTGCTCAGTCATTTCTAACTCTTTGCAACCCCGTGGACTGCAGCATACCAGGCCTCCCTGTCCCTCACCATCTTCCGTAGTTTGCCCAAGTTCATGTTCATTGAATCTCTAATGCTGTCCAGCCGTCTTCCCTGTCCATCGCCAACTCCCAGAGCTTGCTCAACCTCATGTCCATCAAGTCGGTGGAATACAATATTTACTTAATTGAAATGTAATCATTCATTCAATTATACAGTATTAAATTGAATATAATCTAGAAACATTACAGAAATATCACATGAGTGGTTTGCTATATAATCATTACCAGTCCTCAGTTATATACTGGCAGGTTGCTCTCTCCAAGGTTTATCTTTGGCAAATTTTTTCTCCAGTTTTATTGAGATATAGTTGACATACAACATTGTATAAGTTTAAGGTACACAGCATCAGTTCAGTTCAGTTGCTCAGTTGTGTCTGACTCTTTGTGACCCCATGGACTGCAGCACGCCAGGTATCCCTGTCCATCACCAAGTCCTGGAGCTTGCTCAAACTCATATCCATTGAATCAGTGATGTCATCCAACCACCTTATCCTCTGTCATCTGCTTCTCCTCCTGCCTTCAGTCTTTCACAGCATCAGGGTCTTTTCCAGTGAGTCAGTTCTTCGGATCAGTTGGCCAAAGTATTGGAGCTTCAGCTTCAGCATCAGTGTTTCCAATGAATATTTAGGACTGACTGGTACACAACATAGTGATTTGTATATGTATATATGTATTGGTATGTGTTATATATGTAGTGTTTATGTATATACATGGGCTTCCAAGATGGTGCTAGCGGTAAAGAACCTGCCTGCCAATGCAGGAGACATGAGAAATGTGGGTTCCCTCCCTGGGTCAGGAAGAGCATCTGGAGGAGGGCATGGCAAAACCCACCCCTGTATTCTTACCTGGAGAATCAGCATGGACAGAGGAGCCTGGTAGGCTGCAGTCCATGGAGTTGCAAAGAGCCAGACACAACTGAAGCGACTCAGCACACATTCATGCATGTGTGTACAGACTGCAGAATGATTGCCCCCAGTAAGATTGGTTAACATTCGTCACCTCACATAGTTAAAATTTTTTCACTGTGATAAGAGCATTTAAGATCCACTGTCTTAGCAACTTTGAAATATACAATAGAATATTATTAACTGTAGTCACCATGCTGTACGTTACATCCACAGAATTAACCTTATAACTGGAAGTTTGTACCTATGGACCACCTTCACCTAATTCCCTCACCCCTTACCCCTACCACTGGCAACCACTAATCTGATTTCTTTATTCACAAGTTAGTTTTTTTTAGATTCTATATATAAATGAGATCATACAATATTTGCCTTTCTCTGTCTGATATATTTCAGTTAGCATATTGCCCTTTAGATTCATGTATATTGTCACAAATGGCAGGATTTCTTTCTTTTTTTATGGCTGGATGATATTCCATTAATATTACATATATGTATTCCATGGTTCCTTTATTCATTCATCCATCAATGGACTCTTAAGTTAATACAGATTTGTGGTCATTTTTTTCAGCGCCCCTGGTGGATCAGACAGTAAAAGAATTCACCTGCAATGCAGGAGACTTGTGTTCAGTCCCTGGATTGGGAAGATCCCCTGGAGAAGGGAATGGCAATCACTCCAGTAGTCTTTCCTGGAGAATTCCACAGACAGAGGAATCTGGCAGCCTACAGTCCATGGGGTCCCAAAGAGTCGGACACAACTGAGCAACTAACCCTTACTTCCTTACTTAACACTATTCCACGTACATTTATAGAACAAGGACCATGTGCCAAGACACAGTAAGAAATATAAAGATAGAAGCACCTGCCTGTGACTTTGCCAGGGGATTTACATGTCTCAGGATATAAGAGCCCTGGGCAGCCACCAGAGCAGGCGAACACTTCTGGCCAGGGCCCAGATAAGCCTGCCCCAGAAGGTGGCGTTGGAGCTGAACTGTGAGAAAGGCAAGGTTTCCTATGTAGGGCAAGAGGACAGAAAGATGATGTTTGGGAACACTCCCAGAGCAAGATAGAGACAGACCTAGGGTTCATAGTCTCAAGCACTGGAGTGGAGGAGTGTGAAAAAAACCAACATGATAATAGGAAAATCTTGTGTTGATATATGAATGCTGAAAATAAAGCCAAACAAAATCTTCTTGGCTGGTCGGCCTTCCTTGATGATAAGGATTCTCTGTGGGGCCAAGAGATGATTTTATGCTTGCTATTGTTTAACAGTAGTGCTTTTTGAATGTAATGTTCCAAGCCGCAAGGCCAAGTGGAAAGTGGAACTAAGGCCCCAGCCCCTGTTCCTACCTGTGGCAGGAGGCTGGGGCGACCTCCTTATCACTCTTCCTAGGAGTGTTCGGTGTAAACCGAGGCGTTCACATAGCAGGGACTTCCGGGTGTCCCTCGGTAGTTGCTTTGTTTTGCTGATCTTTTCTGTTATAAATGCTGCCACAGTGAACGACGTCTTCTGTAAGTATGTCCATCGGAGAAATGGTGGAATTGCAAGGCCATGCTGTGTGTGTGTGTGTTCCTCACAGGCTTCATGAGTCCTTTAGTCACTGCAGGAGGACTGCATACCATGCCCTTCTAGAAGCAGGAAGGGAGTTCGGCTCTTCTTTCATTGTGTCTGGGAAGGCAGAGGAAGCTCTCCGGGGATGCACCTCGAGTGGTGTCTGTGTCCGCAGAAGTGTTTTCTTCTAAACATGAACCAAATGTTTTGTAAATGTATGATTTTCCCCCTCTTTTAACAGGAATCTTTGCCTACATGAATTACAGAGTCCCCCGGACAAGGAAGGAGATTTTTGAAACCCTCATCAAGGGCCTGCAGCGGCTTGAGTACAGAGGCTATGACTCAGCGGGTAAGCTCTGCAGGAGACCACCATGTAAACATAATGCTTGTTCATTAAAGAAATTTGAAAATTTCTGTAGAAAAATGGAAAGGAAAAACAAGGGTAAAAAAAAAAATCCATCAAAAGCGCCCATGCCATCAATATCAGTACCTCTTCGGTCACCTAGGGTCTGGGGACAGTAGAGGTGTCATGCAGTTATTGACTGTTTTTACCTAACTACAATTATGCAGTTCTGTAGTTTTGGATTCTTCTTTCACTTGCCTTGTCATTTTCCATTATCCTCAATGCTTCCTAACATAATCTAAGTGACTGCACAGCACTCTTCTGGATGGCTATCTCACAGTTCACTTCTCCATCCACGTAAGAAGTGGCTATTTAGTCTGTTCCCGTTTTTAATTAAGCAGCCTTAGGAGAAAAAGAAGAGCCCGATAATTATATATCCCTATAAATTCTTAATTGGAGAAGGAAAAGGCAACCCACTCCAGCATTCTTGCCTGGAGAATCCCATGGACAGAGGAGCCTGGCAGGCTACAGTTGCATGGGGTTGCAAGAGTCGGACACGACTTAGCGATTAAACCACTGCCAACACCATACGTTCTTAATAGAAAGCAAGTAAGATGAAATATTGCAGGAACACTAGTGCAGTGGAAACACTGTTGCTAAAGCGGCAGAATGCAAAGAACAGAAACATTCTTAAATGAGCCCACCGCCTTTGGTGGCAGGCATGGTGGCACGTCTCCTGCAGGCAGGCTTCCAGGAGTTATCCTGGGTCAGGCCGCTGCAGCAGGGGCTCTGGGCATGCGTTCCCTGCTTGCTGGCAAGCACTGCCACAGTCATAGCCTCTTCTTTCCAAGTTGATGTTCTAACACTGTCTGGTTCTCTTCTGGGCTGCAGGCCTAAAGAAGGAGAACTAATAAATTCACAGTTCTATAGCCCTCACCCTGGGTTGCTCCCTATAATGAAGTGTGAGAGACAAAACAAATTCCAATATAAAAATCATGTTTATTTGACAGGTGTGGCAATTGATGGAAATAATAACGAAGTCAAAGAAAGGCATATCCAGCTAGTCAAGAAAAGAGGAAATGTCAAGGCTCTTGATGAAGAACTTTACAGTAAGTGGGAGACTTGCCAAGTGAGAGTGATAAATACAGCCTGTTCATTCCAACAGCATTGGAGACTAAAGATATTAACCTATTCAAGCATGGAAAAATGAAAGGAGAGTTAAATCCATGTTGCAAAACTGTTGCCCAGAACATGGAATGGTTTATTTCAGGTGATGCTGCTCTGAGAATTATTTTTCAATATTTAGTACTTATGTATTTTAATTTTTCTGGCAAATGATACTGCTTTCCCATTTATAGTAGGAACCTATAATTTTCTTTTTCAAGTAAGTTTATTTCAAGTAAGTGAGTTAACTTATTGATAAGTACTAAGTAACACAAGGGTCTGGCAGAAACCTCCAGAATGGGGCCTTTGTGGTTTATGATGGAATGTACTTTTGGTGTGGCTGATGTGTCTCCATTTAATGAAGCCACCTTAGGTAAGAGCATCATGTCAATGCTTATTTTTAAAGTGTGGCAAACATTTTTCCTTCATCTAGAACAAGACAGCATGGACTTAAAAGTGGAGTTTGAGACCCACTTTGGCATTGCCCACACACGCTGGGCCACCCACGGGGTCCCCAACGCTGTCAACAGCCACCCACAGCGTTCAGACAAAGGCAACGGTATGTAGTACAGCCTTGCTCCCCTGTCCCCGGGGTTGTGACTGGCTTCTCAGCAGCCCTGTCTTCCCTGAGTATGCAAACTGGTGGCCCTGGGCCCTGGACAGGAGGCACACTCAGCCTGGCGTCCTGCCTGCAGATGCCCGACCCCACAGGCATCCACAGGAAGACAGTGGCCCTTCCCACAAGTTCTGTTGGCTCTGGGGACCCAGCCTCAGAGGAACTTGGTGGTGCAGAGGGTTGAAGACCTGGGCATTGTTTCTCAATTAGGGACCAGGGTGTTCCAGAGGGCAGAGTGCTTGAGGGAAGATTTGAGTTCGTTTCTCATCCAGCTGTGCCCACCCCTGCCTCTGAAGAGAGTGCTCCGAGCTAGGGCAGGTAGAAGGGCTGATCTTGTTTAGCATCTGAGGTGCCTGCTCCAATCCTGATCTTCCACCTCCCCCTCACCATATCAGCCCCCAGCTGAACTGGGTCCACATAACTTGCCTGAGCCCCCAGGATAGTTCTTTGTGTGGTAGTTCTCTTAAATGATGCCCCAGTTCCCTCTCATGCGGGCAGGACTTTAGGTTTGGGGCTACCACTGGAAGCTCTCAGAGACTCTGGTCGGCCCCCAAGGGTGTCAGGGCCTCTGGGAGTAGGACACATGGGCATATGAGAAGGAGAAAGGGAATAATCCCTGACTCCTTCCAGTGCTTCAAGGGCAACAAAGGTCTAAGACATCATCTGGGTCTTCTAGGGGTCTCCACTCTGGTTTGGGCCTGGTCAGGTCAGAAGGCCCCACAGCCCACACCCGGTCATGATGGGAAGAGTGTCTGGTAGAGAGAATGATTTCTGCAGTCAGCCAGGGCCCCCCAACCCCAGGCTGATTCCCAAACGCAGCATAATGCAAGTTCTTGCCATGCATCGTATTAGAGTAGGAATCGGATACATAAGAGCAGTAGGGTATGTACTGAACATGGTGAACATGTTGGTCCCTCAGTTGTGTCCGACTTTGGGTGACCCCATGGACTGTAGCCCGCCAGGCCCCTCTGTCCCTGGGGGTTCCCCAGGCAATCACACTGAGGTGGCTTGCCATTTCCTTGTCCAGGGAATCTTCCTGACCCAGGGATCAAACCCTGGTCTCCAGCACTGCAGGCAGATTCTTTACCATCTGAGCCACCAAGGGTATTTATTGTGCTGGCCGAAAAATTTGTTCTATAACATCTTAGGGGAAAACTCCAAACGAACTTTTTGGCCCACTCAATAGCATTAACTAAACACTTGACAAGCTTCACTTGCTGTTAACTGTTGTGGAAGTCAGGCCACAGGAGATAGCACCTCCCTGGTGCTTCTGTGCCTGTTCACGCTGTGGTGCCTGGAGGCAGCTCACCCTGCCAGTTTGGAAGGGTGAAGCCTCTTCCAGAGAACGGGAAAGCACAGCACATGCCTCTCAGCAGAGCAGCCACATCAGCCCCAGCCTGCTGCCCACTCATATGATAGGGTGGACCCTCACGTCACTGCAGACAGTGGTTCTGTGTCCCCAAAGCAGGGAGGCTCCAAGGAGATCCCCCCACACCCAAACTTGGAAATGCCTGCCCTGACTCAGGATGAGTAATTGAAAATAAAACAACTGGGAAATAAGATTTGTAGATTTCTCTAACTCACCAGTGATAGCTGAAGAGCACACTTTCAAGGAAGACTTATACCCAACAGCTGCATTGCATACAAAAATTACACAAAGAAGTTTTTTACAAAGAAAGCAGATTCTTGAAAAAAAATTTTTTGATGATAAGTTAAGGCAATAGGCTCTGATGAGAGAAAATGTGATGGGGTTAAGAAAACAATGTGAGGAAACAACGTTACAATAGATATGGAGAAAAACAGAGAAGGGAATGGATATGAAGACATTTAATAGACAACGAAGGGTTGAACATCTCACTTGACATAAATACCAAAGTCTGTTTCATGACGTTGTAGCCCACAGACCAGAGCCCAGTGCCTGGCCAGGCTGATGGATGCTTTTATCAAAAGAGAGATGTGTTATTGCCTAGGGTTTAAACTGAAGTCGTGGCAGATGTCAGTTCTCATCTCTATAAATGAAGTTTGCTTAACACAAGTGTCTGTATAAGCAAAGTTCGTAGAGTTTTGAGCTGTCAAATTGTCTTTCTTCACATCTGACTTGAACTTCATGTGTTCATGGCATTTCTCTCTTGACTAAACTTTTCTTCCAGAATTCGTTGTCATCCATAACGGGATCATCACAAACTACAAAGACCTGAGGAAATTTCTGGTAAGATACTTCCCCTGGGTAACATCTAAGTCAAGTGATATTGACTTAGTTTCCTAGAAACTTTCCAACCAGCTTATTTCCTTCCAGAAAAAAAGGCAGGAGCTAATTGCCAGCTTTGGCCACATCACCACATTGGACACAGACCTTACCCCTAGCTCAGCCTCCTTCCCAGATCTCGCTGGAGGAGGGAGAAGGGCATTCTTATTTAGCTCAAAGGTTGTTTCAGACTCGCAGCAGAATCTAAAGAACAAAGTGTATTCACTGAATAATGTACCGACTCATACACCAAATGGAATGCAGGGTGGGAAGACAGACGCAAGCATTTCAAGTATGAAGAGGTTGTGGTATTGGTTGGGAGGTGGTGGATCTGACTCAATGTATTTGATCATTTTGATTGCTACATTTTTTGCAATGTCCAGATTAATTGCAAGGACAAGCTTCTGAGGCCAGATGATCTCAGGGAAGACTGCAGTGACTCAGCTGTGTTAGGCTGTGGGATTCAAGCAAACATTTCTCATCCCTTCCCTGTTTTCCTTGCTCTCGTCTTAAGTCACTCCAAGGACAAGTCATAAGGGAGGAGAGGAAGCTGGCCAGGCCAGCATTGCACAATGACTGTTATCTTGACAGTTTGTCCAACCAACTATTCCAGGAAAGCAAAGGCTATGAGTTTGAGTCACAGACAGATACAGAAACCATCGCCAAGCTGATTAAATATGTGTTTGACAACAGAGAGACTGAGGACGTTACGTTTTCAACACTGGTCGAGAGAGTCATTCAGCAGCTGGTGAGTTGCGGTTCTCACTTATCTAAATCCTCCCTTCATTCTTTTTCCGTGTTCGTAAGCATTTATTAGGCAAATCCACACCAAGTACCTGAGAATTAAAGATGGCTTATCTACAGTGTCTGACCTCTAAAGGTTGCATCCTTGTAGATAATGGGAGGAGTTCTGAGGTTTTGGTGGGGGGACTGCCCAGAAGAGACCCCTCCTTGGAGGAGGAGGTAGAGTAGGCCCTCTGTGGGATGGTGGAGGGAGGAGGAGAGGGCTCCAGACTTGCTAGAGTCTCCCCTCTGAGCATTGGTGCCATCGATAGCTCCCCCAAGATGGGGGCAGTTTGGAAACAGTGTTCAGGGCCAAGAGTCTGGAACATCTGGGGTCAGAGGCTTCTTTGGGTACAAACGCTGCAGTTCGTGACCCTTTGGTCTTTTCAGGTTTTTTTTTTTTTTTAAGTCTACTGTTAAACCCTTTGCCCTATGATTCCTGTCTTAGGGGACCTTAATTTAGAGAACATATTTATAAATAAAAGCCTGTCCCATAACTAATGCACAGTGAACCAGCTTAGCTTTACAGCATAGTATTTCCTCTTTTCCATTTGTAATTTTAAATTTTGGGACTGCATCCCAGCGGTGGCCATTTTAAACGTCACCGGTGTACCTGTAGCAACACAGAGCTCCTTTTGGCAGAGGCTGGGAAGAACTTTTCTGTTCAGTCCTACTTCATGGTTGACAAAACCAGCAGGGTGAATCAGGTTCCTCAGAATCTGTCTAAACCTCCTTCATTTGGGGCAGTTTGAAAGACCCTAAGAGGCCTGGAGTTGCTGGCCCTGGGATATCTCTGGCACACTGGCCGTAGCATGAGACCTTGGGTCTGCCCAGGGTCCCAAGTCTTAGAAATCCAGACTGATAGCTGGCTATACATAAAGTCAAGTAGGGTCCTGGTTAGTGTGGGTGGTCAGAATGTAGGAGAGAGTTTTGCATCAGGGTTTTAAATAGGGAGAGTATTTGGAGTCTTGAGTTAGGAGAACTATATTCTAATTCTGGTTTGCACAAACAACAAGATAAGACACAGAGTCGTTATTGCCATAGAAATACTAATTATAACAACTCAGGCTTCTATATGTCAGGCACTGTTCTAAGCACTTGAAATGCTTTAGTGCACAGGAACCGTACAAGATAGCCATTCGCCATGAGGCACAAAGAAGGCTGAAACAATTGCCCAGTTAAGGGGTGGGGCCAGAATTCAAACCCAGGCAGTGACCTGTGTTGAGCTACACATAGGTCATAGTTTAACCCCTTTAATCCTCACAATTGCTCCCTTTAATCCCGGAGTAGCTACAGTCCCTGAGGCCCCGGGGCAGCACCCCTGGCTGCAGTTCTCATTTCCTGAGGTTCTAACTGCAGCAATCCACCCAGGTCATCACAGAGCCAGAAACTGTTCCTTATGGGCCTGGGCAGGCTGATTTGTATTGCTCACAATGAAATCCACAAGTTCCGGTCGTTGGTCCTTGATTGTGGTCTGGTTCTCATTCCCCTCCTGACATCTCTGTGTACCCTGGGTGAGTGGCCCCAGGACTGCCTGCAGCGGAGAGGCCCCCAGGGAGAGCTCTCTGGAGTAGTGGACTGATAGCCTAGCTTAGCCAGGGTAAGCTGTTCTTCACTCTCCTTTCTTTTCAGGAAGGCGCATTTGCCTTGGTTTTCAAGAGCATCCGCTACCCTGGAGAAGCTGTGGCCACAAGGTAAGGTACTGACATTTCCAGTTACAAATAAATAAAATAAAATTACTTAGCTTGAGGCACAAAGGTAAGAGCAGGGCCTCTGGCAATGTGGAAGGTACTAAGGGACAACTGTGGCTGGAGTTTCTGATTTCTTTAAAAGAGAAACTAGAAAATTGGATATTTAATTGAAATCTCTAGATTTTGGGGGGGAATTGACAACAAATTCAAACTAAAAATAAAATTGTATAGCAAGGGCAGATTCAGGTTTCAGGTCAGTTTCAGAGATTCCCTTTAGAAAAAACATGTAAAATTATGAACATGAAATTAGGAACAAAAATGAATGTTGATTTGAGTCCAGTAAAGAAGAGGCCTTGAAAGCCAAGAGCTCAAACTTCATCACCTTGATGCCAGGTGTGACCCAAGAAGCAGCTGAGAGGGCCTGGGTCAGCCCACACGTCCTAGAGCCCTGTACTGTGGCCCCCAGTCCTGTGTGGGTTCGCACAAGTGGGGGGTGTGGGTGCCAGCATGTAACCACCCACGTGTCCATAGGCTCTCCATCCATTTGTCTGTCTACCCGTTCATCTGCCCATCACTTCTGTCCATCTACAATCAGTCTGACCATCTACGCATTCATCCATCCATCAGTCCTGCTAATATTTGTTGAGCACTTATGTGTGCTGAGCCCTGGGGACCCAGGGACACCGGACCCTTAAGGACTGATGGTTGTGCAGGAGTCCTCTGTCGTTCTCTATGATGGGGGCTGGGAGGCCGTGCACAGGAAGCCCAAGGGGAAGCAGGTGTCGGCCTGGGTAAGGCAGGCCGAGAAACCAGCATGAGCACAAGCGCGGAGCCTTGAGCAAGGGATCTGCAGGCCAGGGTGCTGACAGGGAGGAGCCCTGGTGGGACTTGAGGCTCTAAATTATCTATAATTAGTGGTTCTATAACTTCTGGGACAATCTCTGGGATGTCTTGGGATTACCTTGCCCTGGGAAGGGGGCTCGATGTGGGTACCATCTCAGTGTTCAGAGGACATCCCGCCCAGCCCAGGGTGTCAAGGCAATATGTAACTCAGTCCCCTCTTATCCTTCCAGGAGAGGCAGTCCGCTACTCATTGGAGTAAGGAGCAAATACAAACTCTCCACAGAACAGATCCCCGTCTTATATAGGACACGTAAGTTTCTTGAGAAGGACTTGAACAGTGTGACACTGTTCCGGGGGCAGCAGCTCCCCTCAGAGGTAGGATGCATTCCTTCACTCGGCTAGGACCAGGTCCAAAAGGTTTTCAAGTGACTGAGACTTGGATCCATGTTTTCAAAAGCTTTGTGTTGTGTATATTTTCAAATACATACACAAGCCAAGGGAGCAGCATGTGGTTCTGTTACATAAAGGCACCCGTGTCCTGATTTGGGTGTTGATTTGGTTTGTTTTGTTAGCAGTCAATTCAGAGCTCTTCCTATTTGGAGATCTTTTACCCCATTTGGCTGATACAGACAAAGCTAAAAATTGCACATTTCTGCCGCACGTATTCAAAGGGGAAACTGGCTTCTTCCTGTTGTTCAGAGGAAATAGTTTGAACAGTGTTTGTGATCCTTCCCTTCATTTTCTAGGCAATATTGAGAATGTGAAGAATATCTGTAAAACAAGGATGAAGAGGCTGGACAGCTCGACCTGCCTTCATGCTGTGGGCGATAAAGCAGTGGAATTCTTTTTTGCTTCTGATGCAAGGTAGCTAGACCTTGTTTCCTTTCTTTCCAAGGATGATGTAATCAAGAAAGACTGGCTGAACACTCTCCTTTCCTACTTAGCCCCCATTTGAGCTGTTTTCTCAAGGCTCAGCAAGGGGAAGAGGTGACGGCCCTCCCAAGGGAATCCTCACCCAGTGAACACTCTTTGCATGGCTGGCATCAGAAGTCCTGGTGGCCAAAGGCGAAGTCCACTGATCTAATAATGTTTGCAGCTGTACAGAATAATTGAATTAGTTGCCAACATTGTAAAATTGGGAAATTTTCTATAAAAATCTAAATGTCTTAACTTGCATAAAAAACCAGCAGATTTGAGCACACCAGTCAGCTCCCTCCAGCCCTTACTGGGGCCGCTCAAAGGCTGCTCCCTTTAGATGGGGCAAGTGTCTCCAGACCTTTGGTCCTTCCTGAACCTTGCCTGCCTTTACCAGTCTGACCATTCATAAAAGACAGAGACAAGATTGAGGGTTCTGGCCCAATGGATCCCAAAGTCCACGTTCTCATCAGGACACCAAACAGTAATTCTGAAATGGGCATATGCTTCATGCCCATTTCAGTGTATCCAAAAAAATGAGTGCACACAAATACACTCAGAAAAGACAAGCATTTTCCTGCTAGTTGAAATAGAAAACCATCATGTGTGCTTAGTTGCTCAGTTGTGTCCGACTCTTTGCAATCCATGGACTGTAGCCCGCCAGGCTCCTCTGTCCATGAGTATGCTCCAGGCAAGAACACTGGAGTGGGTTGCCATGCCCTCCTCCAGGGGATCTTCCCAACCCAGGAACTGAACTGGGTCTGCTGTATTGCAGGCAGATTCTTTACCAGCTGAGCTACCAGGGAAGCCCTAGAAAACCATCATAAACACCGCCACTACCACCTCCTTTATCCAAATCTTTATTGTGCCTTTTTTCCCCACCACTCTCTGGTAGGGCCTTGATGTGAAGCAAGGAGGACACCAGATGAGGTCTCCTGGGAAACATGAAGTGTCAGGAACCTGTGGCCCAGGCTGCAAGGCCTATTTCAGCCCACAGCCAGCATTGTACTTAATGCTGGTTAGGAAAGGGCAGCAGCTCCCAAACTGTGTTTCTTAGTGCACCATTTCAATGAGAAACTAATATTTCAATGGTTCTAAGATATATAGTTATTTTATAAATTTTAGCATCTATGAGTAGCATCTTACAATTATAATTTGCTATAGTTTTAATTTTTTAGAAGTACATAAAATAACCACAATTTTAAGATCAATATTACCTTATAGTTAGTGAAATATGATAGATGTTTCTCAAAAAAAGCCATAAGTACATGAAAGATTAAGCAATTATTTATAGACAATATGATTTTATACTTTTATATGATTATATAAAATCCAGCTGAAAGGCTATCAGAAGTTATACTCATGGCTCTTCAGAGTATAAAGATGTGGAAATTTGACATCCCAACAGTAGCCACTTTGCTGTCAGCTCAACGAGATGGGTAGTAGGGGACCACATCCACCCTGTCCTCCACTCATGTCTCCATAAGTGACTGGTATGGTTGGCTCTCAGCAAAGCTTTGTTGAACAAAAAAAGTAATCTATTTACCATGGCTGAAAAAAAAAGTTTTAATCCCCTAAAATAAATTTAAATAAAAATAATTCAGAACCTGTTTGGAGAAGACTACAAAAGTTTACCATAAGAAACAAGAAGAGATTTGAATACAGGGAGAGATTCCACATTCCTTGGTAGGAAAGTCGTGTTCAACTCTTTGTAACACCACAGATGACACAGTCCATGGAATTCTCCAGGCCAGAATACTAGAGTGGGTAGCCATTCCCTTCTCCAGGGGATCTTCCCAACCTGGGGATCGAACCCAGGTCTCTCACATTGCAGAACCACCATGGAAGCCCAAGAATACTGGAGTGGGTAGCCTATCCCCTCTCCAGTGGTTCTTCCTGACCCATGAATTGAACCGGGGTCTCCTGCATTGCAGGCAGATTCTTTACCAGCTGAGCTACCAGGGCAGCCCTAAAATAAATTTAAATAAAAATAATTCAGAACCTGTTTGGAAAAGACTACAAAAGCTTACCATGAGAAAGAAGAAGAGATTTGAATAAAGGGAGAGATTACCACATTGCTTGGTAGGAAGGCTCAATATTATTATGAAGACATTCATTGGTTTACAGATAATTTAATAATTTTAAATTACTTTTAAAGAAATTGACTCTTCTTAAATTAATCTGTAAATTCAATGCTGTCATTAAATCTCTGACAGCCTTCTGTTCGTGTAAGTTTTTGGAACTTGAAAAAGTGATTCTACAATGTACTGTGTATATACAGATGAAAAAGCACATATTGGAAAAGAAGAGAGACAGAGGTGGCCCTCTCGTATATGAAGGCATGCTGTGGCGCTCTCCTGGCAACAGTGACCAGCATGCACTGTGCCCTCAGACTGGGCTCCACGTGGAGAGCTTCACCTGGAGCCTCCCGTGTAGTCGTCACAGCCAACCTTTGGAGAAGGTGCAGTGCTCACCTTCCGTTTTGAGGCTGAGGAGCCCAGGACGGGCTTAGAGGGGTCATGTCGGTGTTGTCCGAGGCCACAGGCTGCTGAGAGACTGGGGTGAGGCCTCCACCTCAGGTCTAACTCCTGGGCCTGTAACCTTAGTGACTCCCCATTCACTCTGTGAATTAAAACAATGATTAAACAGGCAGATTACATGCACAGAGAAATACAAACACGCACATTAAGCCCTGTCTGAAGGAAAGTACAGTGTGAGCAGCGTTTCTTTATTGGGGATTGAATCAGGCCATTTTTACTTCTTGTTGACTGTGTTTTCTGCTTTTTATTCAAAGAACATATCTTGTTTAAAATACTTTTTCTAGTGCAAGGGCCTTCCATCCTACTTTCTCTTTCTTCGCTAGGCTCTGTAGATGCCTCTCTTAGAGCCATAAACTTGACTGTTTTCTCTTTGTAGCTTTGCATCAGCAGTTTTAAATGCTCGTTTTTCTGCACGGGGTACATGTTGGTGTAGCACTTGGTCCTTCAGGTACCACTTTCATAGTGTTAAGCGTTAGTCACTCAGTCATGTCTAACTCTTTGCAACCCCATGGACTGTAGCCTTCCAGGCTAGCCTGTCCATGGAATTCTCCAGGTAGGAATACTAGAGTGGTAACCATTCCCTTCTCCAGGGTATCTTCCTGACCCAGGGATCTGCGTTTGCAGGCAAATTCTTTACTGTCTGACCCACCAGGAAAGCCCACCTTCATGGCTTTTACGATATCTGTGTACCACCTGTACTACTGATTACCTTTTTTCTCATTTACCATCTCAAGGGGAGAATCGCTATTACTTTCCACACAGAGAAAGTTAATATAAAAATAAACGCAATGAGTGCACATCTCACTAATGGACAGGTCTTGTAGTTACCTCTAAGTGCCCCCTTCGCTTCTTGTGTGTCTCTGTGTGTACAAGAGGAGTCATTTGTCCGAATGAGTTTCCCACCAGATGGATTTTGTTGTGTGCCTCCTCCGTGTTCTTCTGTATTTCCTGCAAACAGGAGTTTACAAGTATCTAGAAGCTTGATCATCAGGTTTGATTTTTTTTTTGGCAAGACTATTTAATAGGTAGTGTGTACTTCCATCAGGAGGCGCTATGTTTCATTGTCTTTTTGCAGTACTGTTAAAATCGATATCATGGGCCTTATTTATCCACTATAAAGCAGCTCTCAGATTTTCATTTCTTCGTGTCAGTAGCCACTGATAGACCTTGATTAGTGCTATTAATAATTATAAGTTCATAGGTTGATGATTATAATTTTGTCATTCCTTCTTTATTAGCTGTACTTCCCTCCTATAAACAGAAACTTGCCGTCTTAAAATGTGGTTATTCTGAAAGATAGATCATTTGGAAAAGCAAAATAAATGTCTCATGCTTTCTCTTTATGATTCAGAATAATGTTAGTTCTTGAACATTCTCCAAAGTTGACATTGTTTGGATCCTGATTTGAAGAAAACAATTATAAAAGGACATCTATGAGATTATTGGGGGAAGGGCTTCCCTGTGGCTCAGCTGGTAAAGAATCCGCCTGCAACGTGGGAGATTATTGGGGAAATTTGAACATACTGGATATTTGATGATATGAAGAAATAAACTATTACTCTTAGACGTGCTAGTGGTATCAGAGTAGGGTTACAAAATAATTCTAATCATTTAGAGCCATAAGCCAGAAGGTTTACAGATGATTTGATGTCTCAGGCTGGCTTCAAAGTAATTCTGGGGGATGAGAGGGGCAGGAGATATGAATTAGTGTAAATATGGCATATTGTAAAGTGCTGTTCAGTGCTACTGGTATGGGCCCACAGTTGAGACGCAGTGAATAACTGCCATCTTGTAACTGTCAAGGGTGGGCCTGGTCTCTGACACCCGTGTTTTCCTTGCTCCAGTGCTATCATAGAGCACACCAACAGGGTCATCTTCCTTGAGGATGATGACATTGCCGCAGTGGCTGATGGGAAACTCTCTATTCACCGGGTCAAGCGTTTGGCTAGTGATGACCCATCTCGAGCCATCCAGACCTTGCAGATGGAATTGCAGCAAATCATGAAAGGCAAGTGTCTTTTGAGAGTCCCTGTGCAGCAACCTCAGGGGCAGGTACTCTGTGGGGGAGACTCTCCTTCCTGTCCGGGTGGGCACCACAGCCTTCCTGCCTGCTCTGAGCATTGGGGTGGGGGCTGCAGGTGGTCTGTGGTTCATATAGCTCAGGGAATGTGGGGTGCCTGGCCTGGCTACTCCAAAGGGAAGGCTCCAAAGCAGGTCTTCCTGCTTGATATGACCCCAGTCCATCAACTACCTCCCTTTAGAACTCTCTAGGACACATTCCTACAGGCCTGCAGTAGCAGGAGACTGTGGACTTCTTTCTTCTTGCCGGGGGAGCCTGTCTTCCTGCACCCACACTGGTTTCCCTGAGCACTCTTCTCCACAGGGCCACCTGGGTAAACTTTTAAGAGTGCGAATCATACCCTCTTATCCTGCTGCGTAAAGCCCTCTGATGGCTTCCCACTGCTCCTTGAATAAAGCCCACACTCCCAGCAACAACCCACAGCCACCCACACCCAGCCGGGCACCACCTCATACAACCCTTTCTCACTATACCTCTGTCCACCCATCCCGCCCTCCTCACCGTTACTCAGACAAGTCGAGTGCTTGCTTACCTGAGGGGAGCACTCACTCAGCTTCTCACAGGACGGGCTTCCTTTGATCATTCCCCCTGAAATGTCACTCCCTCAGAGAGCCCTTCCCTGACTGTATCTGCAGCGGCCCCACCCTTCCTCGCTTGCTCTGTTTGCTTCAGGTCACTCTTTCTACAAGTCCTCTGCCGAGGGCAGCATACAGACGCTGCCATGCTGGACGTCATGCATCTGTATGTCACAGAGGGCACTCCCGCCCTGTCTGCACACCTGGGATGGGCATCAGGCATAACACCTGTTGGGAGATCTGGGATATTATCTGGTTTCATTCAGATCAAAGCCCTGGAAATATGTGGCTCAAAAGGGGTTTTTTGTTTCTTGGTTCAATACAGAAGTTAGGAGTGTATTTGGCTTTTAAAAAGTGGCCTATTTCCTTGGACTTGCCCCATGTGTACTTTCCTAAGTAGGGGGGTAGTAGGAAGTAAGGCATTGTACTTTCTCATGGCCTTGCTAAGAGGAGCATGGCCCAGGAAGCCCAGCCATGCATTTGTTGCTTACATCCCTCCTTCCCTCAAGCTGCAGGGTATGATATGCACATTGAAGGCAGTAATCATCCCTGACCTGACTTGTCACCACGAGTCTCAGATGGGACAATACCTGGAGATACCCTTCGTAATCTGTGGTGGCCTTTATACGTGTCCCTGTGGCTGCGGAACAACTTTTCTTCTTGATTAAAAGCTAAGCAGTGGTGGTGTCACAAAATTAAAATGGACTCATCTTGGTTATGTTTGTTTGACCAGGTAACTTCAGTGCATTTATGCAGAAGGAGATATTTGAACAGCCAGAATCAGTTTTCAATACCATGAGAGGTCGAGTGAATTTTGAAACCAACACAGGTAATCCCTCATCTGAGCCCTGGGCCTCTGCGTGGTCCCTGTGCTGTGTCGGCATTAATGCCCTGCATGTGTCCTGCAGTGCTCCTGGGTGGCTTGAAGGACCGCTTGAAGGAGATCAGACGATGCCGCCGGCTCATTGTGATTGGCTGTGGGACCAGCTACCACGCCGCGGTGGCTGTAAGTGAGACCGGCTGGACCCTTGATAGTGCCCGGGAGGCAGTGTTGGCCAGGGCAAGATGCGTCTTAGAGGCTGTCCTGTGTCTGGCCTTCCAGATTTGTTGCCATGAGCCAGTACGAGAACTGGCGTGGAGCCCTTTCTCCTGCAGTTTGGCCTATGAATGCCTGAATTTCCCTGCCCACCTGTATGCAGTGGTGTCTTAGAAGCTCAGCTGTCTTTGTCCCTGAAGTGTCTGTAACTGACTTTAGTTCCCATTTTTGTTGGTTTTAGACGCGACAAGTTTTGGAGGAACTGACCGAGCTCCCCGTGATGGTTGAACTTGCTAGTGATTTTCTGGACAGAAACACACCCGTGTTCAGGGATGACGTTTGCTTTTTCATAAGCCAGTCAGGTAAGGCTTATAGGTTTTCACTAGCTCATCTCAGGGCTCTGTCCGCTCCGTGATGCACTGCGCAGCTCCTCCCTCCTTCACCTAGTGACGTTCTCTGCACAGACTGCGTGCCACGTGCTCTGAGGCAGAGTCAGTTAACCCTCAGAGCCATCAACTACTGTCCCATTTTATGAGGAGGGCCATGCAGTGAAGCTTTTCCTTCTGACATTCCAAGACCAGGACTTAAGAGCTCCTTCACTGAGGTACTCATAAATGTGTGCTGGGTTTAAATCAGAGGAAAGTTTAATGCTACTGGTTGATAGTCCCTTCAAGAACTGTCCCTCCAGCAGTAGGAGGCATAGAGAGACACTGGTCACATGCAGAGTCCAGGCTACCCTCTCTCAGCTCAGGAAACCCTGCCTAGGTGCCATTCTAACATTCTGGAGCGTTTGCTCCAGCTCAAGACAGGACAGAGGGTCAGAGAAGTGATCCACTACCATGTGCTTAGAACTCATATGCATGAGCTCTAGGAGAATTCTTATAACACTTAACTATGCAGAATTCCAAATCTTTATAGAAGAGAGACTCACATGAGGAAGTGCCTAAGCTAAGCAGTAGTGTTATGAAATAGCTTACCCATTTTGTATCATCATAGCCACTTTAACCCCTCCCTTTCACTGGGTTATTTAAAAGTCAATATCAAACATGTTATTTTATCCATAAATATTTCAGAACGTATCTATAAATGATAAAAGACAAAATATAATACTGGTGTCGTTATCACAACTGCAGCATTAACAGAATGCCCTAATATCTTTTTATGCTGTTTTCAGTATGAATTTTTAATAGCATTTCCATTTCAGTGACAAGCTAAGAAAAGCTAACACTGACATACCCACTATCTATCTGACCACCTTGTTCTCAGGTGCTGCCCTCTTAACTTCAGTTGCCACTTACCTCTGGGTTTATAATTCTGTCAGAGCCTAAAAATGTTTCATGAATTGGTGGAAGCCACTAACCAATGGAGGTGCATTTAATGTGGAAATAATGCAGTGGTACCTTATGAGTGACTTCATAAGAAGGAGTTTGAAGTTTCATTTTGTTTAGCTCTTTACATTAAAAAATTTTAAACTATCAAAAATGGGGATACTGATGAATATAGATCTGTCCCCAGCCCCCAGCCCTGGCCCCCCTGGCGCTGAGAAGGGCCCATGTGGCACCCCATTGGGCCAGATGCAAGTCTGAGTGGAAACAGGAAAGGAGAATCAGGCAGCGTTGCACCAGCCTGCACTGGAACAAAGTTAGGATGGCATAGCCAAGAGTGGCGGCTGTGTGGACATTGAGTGTTTGATTTTATGTTCTGGATCATATCGAATTTCACTTGAGTTCTTCAGGACTTCCCAGCAGGGACTTCTTGCTGGTTTATGCATGAACCTGTTTCAGTTTTTTTTTTAATAAAAATAATTTGAGTCCACACTCGGAGGCTACAAGAAATGTTTTCCTTTAAAACTAGATCTGTTTGAGAAGCACCATTTAGGGGCATTCTTGCTTTTTAAATATTAAATTTCAGCCCATTCTGAATGAGGTAGTTTAGAGTCCAAAACAGAATACTGGGAGCCAGGCCCAAGCCAGGCCTACTCCATCACCCACAGCTAATTGGCCTTGAGCAAGTGAGGCATTGACTTCCTCCATCTCTGAACACCTCATCCTAAAGGGGGAATGGAGATGATGCCTCCCACTGGGGAGCAGTTGTCATGAGAATTCAGTGAGACAGTGGATGAGAAACTACTTGTCACATAAATAGTAGTAAAATATTGAATCTGAGAATCCATCAGGGCACAAGGCCAGACAGAGTGGGTTAAATAGGAAATGGGAAGTGAGATAACAGAAGAGTAAGTATAAACCACTCTGTCTTACGATTCAAGAAAAATTAAAGACCAGGGACAAGAGAATCTTAAGCCATTTTTAGAAAAACTTGTCTCACATATTTTTCATGAAAACTTCAACTATTGGATTTAAATGTTCTGTTTAACATTCAATCACACACAAACTTTTAATTCCTTCCAAATTAGTTCTACTTACTAATCAGCTTTCATCTTCTAATTACTGAAATAATCACAGTGAACCACATTAACTGCATTACTAAACACCAGAGTGATCAAGTGATTCCCATATGCCTCTGTGGCTGTGGTCCCCATATGGAGGCCCCATCCAGTTGAATAGTTTACCAGTTTTCATGAGAAAGGTTTTAACTAGAACATGCAGTTCACACCAAATGGTAAAATGAGAAGTGATAAATTAATTTCAAACTTTGAATCCAAATCCCCATGAAAGTTTTATTTTCCTATTTACTTTTAAGACTAAAGAATTCTCCTTTTTTTCAAGATCTAAGTGTTAATTGTGTCTCTGGCATTAGCAGCCCTTAAATAAAGAACATCTTACATTAAAAAAAAAAAAAAAGGAAAAGAATCAACCAGAAAAAATTGTTGAGCACACATTTTCCTTTCTAAGCACACACAAACTGTGTCTGGGCACCAATTTCTGCCTAAGAGCCAGAAGTAAATGAGCCTGGGGTGGAGGTTCAGGCTGTGAACTGAAACGAAGGACCTGTGTGGCAGGTGAGACTGCAGACACCCTCCTGGCACTGCGCTACTGTAAGGACCGTGGGGCTCTGACCGTGGGCATCACCAACACGGTGGGCAGCTCCATCTCCCGGGAGACCGACTGTGGCGTCCACATCAACGCAGGACCAGAGATCGGTGTGGCCAGCACCAAGGTAGAAGGGGCCGCATGGGCACCCACAGGAGGGCCTCTGTGGGGGGCGGTCCTCGAGGGGAGCCCCGGGACCTGTCTCATCTCAAGCGGTCACCCCAGTTCTGCTAGCACCACTGTTCTGTCCCCAGGCTTACACCAGTCAGTTCATCTCCTTGGTGATGTTTGGTTTGATGATGTCTGAAGACCGCATTTCACTGCAAAACAGAAGGCGAGAGATCATCCATGGCCTGAAATCTCTACCTGGTATGTTCCAGAGCTCACCTGCTCGTTGGCAGATCCTGTAGACTGTTCCTGGCTGCTCCTTTGCCTGACTCTCTCCATAAATGACACTCTTAATCATTCCCTTCTCAAAACTTCTACTTACTGCTGAATTCCTGCAGCAGCCCCGCACTGGGCCGGGGTTCCAGTCCACACTGTCCTCAGGCCGTGGAGCCCTGCATGCTGGGCCCTGTGCCTCTGACCCTTTCTAGCTCTCTTCCCCTCCCGGGCCTCCCTCACCAACCTTCTGATCTTGAGCAATGCCGAGCACTTTTCACCAGAAGACATTTGTACTGGCTCTTTCTTCTACCAAAACCCTCTTCCTCCAGCTCTTCATATGACAAACAGCTCCTGTCACCCAAGTCTTAGCTCAAAAGTCACCTTCTGAGGCTTCCTTGGCAACCCTAATAGGGGCCTTAATCCCTGCTTGCTGCTGCTGCTGCTTAATCACTCAGTCGTGTCCAACTCTGGGCAACCCCATGGATTGTATCTTACCAGGCTCCTCTGTGCATGGAATTCTTCAGGCAAGAGTACTGGAGTGGGTTGCCATGCCCTCAAAGGGGATTTTCTCAACCCAGGGATTGAACTTGGTCTCCTGCATTTTAGACATATTCTTTACCACTGAGCCACCAGGGAAGCCCAATCTCCTGCTTAGCTCTCTATAGAACAGGAGCCCATTTCTTTTCTTTATAGCACATGCCATGATTTGAAATTACCTGTTCTTCTGTGTGTTGGCCTGTCTTCCCCAACCATGTCAACTGAGTGAGCACCAACTCTATGTGTCAGAGTCACTGCTGGTTTCCAGGTGTCCAGCCAGGGCAGACAATCAGTAATTGCTCAGGAAACACAGGCGTGAACCGCCCTGAGGCTCTTCTGGGTGGGGCCATTCACCTTCTTACCAGACTTTCTTCTGGAACCAACCGCAAAGAGAAGGCAGTGAGGGAAAACCACTGTGTGACCATGCAGGGTCTCAGGGTCTGAATCTGACCAAGACAACGTGCTAAAAATTTATTAACAAGAAAAGCATTTTAACTTTAAGCCAGGTAATAATCCTGCAAGAACAGGACTCTCTTCTGGTAAGTGGGCAGTTATCAACATGTGACCCAAAGACCCTGGGGGTCTAGAAGACCCTTTCAGTGAAAACTGTTTTTGTAGTAATACGGTATTCATGATAAAGGAGATGCTTTGCCTTCCTTGCTGTGTGGACATTGGCAGTGGCAATGGGGCCGCCACTGGCACTTTCCGCATCTTCAGGGCTGAGGCAGCACAATGTTCTCATGACCAAAATGCAGCAGCTTCCCTTAGCAATGTCTTTGATTATGTGGCAAAACGCATTAACCTTACTAACTTGTGACACCCTTTAATATTCTGTGTGACAAATGGGAGGTATACAGAAAGTGCTTCTGCTGCACCCTGAAGTCCGATTGTTCCAGAGAAAAGCCTGTGGTTGATTGAGTAGCAAGCTGACTTGGTACTTGGCAGACATTTTCTCAAAAGTGAACCAAGTTAGCCCAAAACTTCAAGAAAAGCTGATGATAGTAATCCATTGCCAATGATAACCTTTGAGCTTTCAACCAAAACAGGATCTGGAAAACTTGTAGCTGTCAGCTCGAGTGTGACTCCGTCCCAATAATCAAAAACATCCCTGATAAGCTCACAGTGATTTTAACAAGTCTGATTTTTTAAAAAAATATTTTATAATGAATGTGTCCATTTTTGGAAGATTTGAATAACTCAGTTAACCAATATTTTGCAAATGGCCAATGCAGTGTTACAAAATTATGCACATGTAAAAAATACATTTAAGTATGCACACAATAGACGAATACATTTTAAGTTGACAAAGTAGGAAATATTTATTGATATGATCTCAGATACCACATTTGCACCTACCCTTTTAAGAAATTGTCACTTCTTAAGTTTGGTGTAATATCAAAGACATTCACAATTATTTGAAAACTTCATTTAAATACCTTCCGCAACTACAAATCTATGAGGCCAGATTTTCTTCAACCAAAAAACATATTGCAATGGATTGAATTAGGAAACAGATAAGAGAATTGGTCATCTATGAAAAACTCAGGCATTAAGGATTTACAAAAATGTAAAACAGTGCCACTCTTCTCACTGTATTTTTTTTTAATTTCATGGGTTTATTGTTATTTTAAAATGAGTAAATCATTTTCTCAGTTTCTAATCTGGTAAATATTGATAAATAAAGCCCACAAAAATAAAGGCTCTTAGAAATTCACAATAAATTTTAAGATTATAAAGGGATCCTGAGACCAGAGAGTTTGAGGAGTGCTGGTCCATCTCACACAGGCTTTTTTCCCAGACATAGCACATGGCCAGATGAGGGGTATTAATCTGGAATGTCGGCTCTGGCTGGCCAGCTGGAGATTTAGCCTCACTGACCCTCTGTTGCCTTGCCTGTAAAATGGAGCTAGAAATAACACTTCCCAGCTTACCTTATGTGCTCAGGAAAATACGAACACAGATATGAATCACCGGCACAGTAAAATCCTAGCCGATAACACAAGCTGTTTCCCATAATCTGCACTTAAAATTCTTTTAAACTGATGCAAGGAAGGTAAGCGTGTAAGTGATGTAAGTTCGGAAACCTTGTCTTATACACCCTGACTTTTCTTTGTGAATCTTGTTTTTATAATCGGTGTGACTGGCTCTCCCCCTCTGCTGTGTGCCTGACTTAGAGCTGATCAAGGAGGTGCTGTCCCTGGATGAGAAGATCCACGACCTGGCCCTGGAGCTCTACACGCAGAGGTCGCTTCTGGTCATGGGGCGAGGCTACAACTATGCCACGTGCCTGGAAGGAGCCCTGGTGAGCACCCTCTGCCCAGCCCCACCTCCACTGGCCCCTGAGCAGGGCAGGCGCAGGAGACACCCCAAGACACCCACAGGAAGGAGAGGAGGGCATCGCTGTCTGACCCAGTGTCCTGGCCCTGCTGACGGAGATGCGGGCTCCTCGTCTCCTGCAGAGAGAGGGGCAGCAGGGCACCCTTCTGAGAGCCCTGAGGTGTTAGCCTGCACCAGGGTCTGTCTGGGATAGCCCATTCATACCTCATGAACATCTTCTGAGAGACTGGCAGTTATTGTTCACATTTTACCCACGAGGAAATTGAGCCTCCAAAAAATTCACCTTGCTCAAGATTACATAGTAGTGATTAACCTAAAATTCAAACTCAGTTAAAAAAGAAAAACAAAAACTTTGCTTTTTTCTATTACCACAAGAAGTCTGTGTGGGAGGATTTGGGCAGACCAGAACTGCAGGGTAAAGTCTCTACAAAGTTTTCCCTGTTACTCCCCAGTCTTCTAAGGTGAGGTGAGATCCTGTAGGAGATAAGCATAGAAAGCCCTGCATTTTTTATATCAATGACTGGCTGTTTTGCCCACTGCAGCAATAAAGATGTGGCTTGAAAGAAAGCTGATGGGATAGGGGCAAGATCCCAGGAGCACAGGGCTACTAAGAGGGCGGAAAGACGTGTACAGAGACCTGAGCCTGGAGCTTGCCTTACTCACTGTCCACTTGCTATTTATGGATCAGACGATCAAGCAAGGTAAATGGAAGACAGCGTCAGAAGTGCGGCAGCATCTATAACTCAGCTAGACTCTCCTCTTCTCCCTGTGGGAGCAAGTGCCTATACCCCACCACGGCCCCCATTTGGAAGGATGATGCCGCTGGTGGGAAACAGAGTATTACAGGAGGTAGGGAGTTGGGGTGAGGTGCAAGCCAGGAGTTGCCAGGTTGCAGGAAGCTTCAGCTCCCACATCGTTCCAGTGGAGATTCTGGCCTCTCTGAGGGGCCAGGTACACAGCTTCTCAGGAGCAATAGACTGAATGCTCGAGTGGGGCACCCTTTTGGTACCCCACAGCTATGCCTCTGCTGTCTAGTGCGGGGTGCTCAGCTGCATCTCCTAAGTGTGCTGGTGAAAGATGCATATTCAACTATGTCTCCAAATTAGTCCTGGAGGAAAGAAAGAAGCTTTTACACTGCTGCTGGCTCAAGTCCGTGGCCCCTCTGTGGTCACTTGGGTACAGTACTTCCGCCGTCTGCAGCATTCAGGGTGGAGCTACACTTCTGACAATGTTTCCCTGACCCAAATAGTTCTAGGGGAGTTGAGAAATGTTTTCTTCAACACTCTCACCAGTTCAATGACATGGGTTTAATGGTAACTTGTAAAAAAAAAAAAAATAGATCCCTCTAAACATAGAGGAAAAACTCCACTAACACCTCAATGTGTGTCATTTTGCTTGATAGTTAAGTTGGAGCAACACTTTAGAAGTTATTAATGATCTAGAATTGAGGGATCGGTTAATCAGATAATTAAATGAAGGTGTAGAATACAGTACCATCATTACAAACTATGCCTGTTAGGGAAACCATGGGGCTGGCTCAAAAGGGAAGGGGGAAAGCTAGATTGATACTGACTTGCCCATCACGATGGGGGCAGGATGGCTGTGCCCCAGAGCTTGACTGAGGACACAAGCTGTGTGCTGGGCTTCGTGCGTGCGCTAGGCAGCAGGTAGCCCTCTTCCCTGGGCCTGGCCTCACTGGCTGCCCTCGGTACCACTGACCACTCCAGGTGTGTCCATCTGCCTTGTGGGCCTCAGCTCCCTGCTTCCTGGAATCACCCTTTCCCTGGCTTCCCTTTCTCCCCACTGGATGATCTGCTCCCATTAGCAGCATGACACTGATTCCGCCTCATGTTTCCCCAGAAAATTAAAGAGATAACCTACATGCACTCAGAAGGCATCCTGGCTGGAGAGCTGAAGCACGGCCCCCTGGCACTGATTGACAAGCAGATGCCCGTCATCATGGTCATCATGAAGGATCCTTGCTTTGCCAAATGCCAGAACGCCCTGCAGCAGGTCACAGCCCGCCAGGTGAGGGCCCTCCACCAAGCTGGGTCGGTTCTCTCCTGCTCTCTCCCACTCACGCCCACCTCCCCCACTGTTGGTCAGCAGCAGCAGTGAGTGTTCGTCCCTGCTGGTGAGCAGGTGTGAGCACATGCTTCTGGGACCCCTCATGCACGGTGCACATTCAGAAAGGGACTGGCCAGCTGGCAGCCGTGCCCACAGGACCTCCTAGGTGAGGCCCAGTGATCCAGACGACCCGGAGGGGTCCTGGATCGGAGAGAACAAAGGAGGTCTGTTGCAGATCCCTGGGGGCAGTTCTGCTATTGACCACCCAGAGTTAGATTTCACAGGTGAAGGGCTCTGTCCTCCACGAGACCACCCTCACTTCAGCCACCACCTGCAGTCTTTTGGCTTCCCAGCCCACCCACATTTCTGGCCAACTGGATCCAAATTCAGGAGTTTCCATTACTGAAACCGCCCCCGACCCCCAGTTTCAGTAGTCCGCTAGAACTTGGAAAACACAGGCTGCTTCCTCTGCCCTGAACAGTCTTCCCACCTTTCTTCAAGGGAAGAAGTGGGAAGGCCTCTCGTCATTCAGGTCTCAGTACAAATACCTCCTTTTCAGAGAACACCTCGAACCTTCCCACTGTCTCTCAATCATGTTACGGGGTTTTACTGCCTTGGTGACATCTATCTGAAATCCACTGCTATTTATTGGTTTGCTTATACATTTTTGTTTTCCCACCACATGACTATGAGCCCCTAGAGTAAGGGGTAAGAGCTCCTGCTCTCTGCAAGGCACACTGAAGCCACTCAATAAATAGGTGCTGAATTAATGCGGCAGGAGGACGCCCCACTGAATTAATGCAGCAGGAGGACGCCCCACTGCCACAACCAGGGAACCATAGGAAACCTTTTGGACAAAAGTCACCAAACTCTGACCTTTACACAAATCAGACACATCACCTGACCCATAACTCCAGCAAAGACAAAAGATCACTGTTATTGCAATATGTTGATCTTAGAAACTCTGCTGTGTGTGACGGACTGCTTCTTGCAGAGATGACCTGCATCTTGTGACCACATCTCTCTGTCTTAGGGTCGCCCGATTATACTGTGCTCCAAGGACGACACTGAGAGCTCCAAGTTTGCATATAGAACGATCGCGCTGCCCCACACCGTGGACTGCCTGCAGGGCATCCTGAGTGTGATCCCACTGCAGCTCCTGTCCTTCCACCTGGCTGTGCTCCGCGGATATGACGTACGTCTAAAAATTGCACCTCATCCAGCAAAGGGGAGAGACATAATCCCAGAGTTCCATTTGGTTCTTAAATACTTACTGGGTATCAACATTCATAAGGGAAATATTTTCACTTAAAATAATTTTTAAAGTAACTTATACCCCCTGAAAACACGACAGGAACTATAAGATGTGTGAAGACCATATTAAACCATAAGCTCTTCACCCAGAGGCAATTTGATTAGCAAATTTAATATTTTAGTTTGGTCTCTTCCTTGAGATATCAAGGATGTAATTTCACAACTTTCTTTTTAACACATTACAAGTATATACAATACAAGTTCTCAGATCTTGAACTTGTAAGCAGCCTTTGATCGTTGCACAATATTCCACCACAGTCTTATAACAGATTTTAACAATGACTTAGCCAGTCTTCTATTGTCTAAACTGTTTCTAATCTTTTGGAATATCTGCATAAATAACAATTGTAGTGAATCATCTTTGTGCATATATACATCTTCCTCCCATATTAGAAGGTTCATCCTCAATCTAGCAAATCATTCAACATTTTGGGATTCCTATTTCAATTTCTGTTCCAGAAAAGAATCAGTTTATGATCTCACCAGAAAGTGTGTGTGCAGATAGAAGTTTTATTACAATTTTGAGGAGCTTTAAAAAATACGCATCAACACCAGAAACAATACAGCAAACATCTAATGGTATACACATCATCCATCATTGACAATCGCTAACATTTTATTGTATTTGTTTCTTCTCTAATGTTATTGTAAACAAAATAAGACCCTGTAGATAAAGTTGAAGCCCACTTTATCAACCATCTTCAGTCACATTTCCTTCCCAAGCCCCACCCTTAACCAATATTTTAGTGTGTCTACATCCAAGAAAAGTGAATTTTTAACAGTACAAATTGAGCTAGCTGTTTTTAATAGCATGAATCATATCCTTTTAATAGTGTTAACACTGCATGGCACATATCAGGTGCACCAGTAACGTTTACTGCATAAACATAATTGTTTCTAGGATAAGAAATCCCTTCCAAGATGCAGGTCTCAAGGAGCTCATGGTTGGAGGTGCCCAGGAACATTCATCTTCTTATTGTAAAGTACTTTGAGAGCTGGCTTTACAACACAATGTGTTGCTGAGACCTGTGGGTCCTGAGCAGCTACTTTCTGTCGTTTTAGGTTGACTTCCCCAGAAATCTGGCCAAGTCTGTAACTGTGGAATGAGGACCAAGAGGAGCCCACTACCACCTCCACAACCTGTCCCAGTGAAACAAGAGGGAAGGAAGCTGGCGTTCAGCGTGTTCTCAGTAGATCCCAATAGAGCTTGACAGCTTCGATGTGCCTTGTACCCAAGTGCTTTTGCTTACAGCAGACAGTGTTTTCTCTGTGTCCTGAAGTTGCCAGAGGAGAAGGGAATCGTTGTTTACACACGGGGATCTGAGCAGACTCTTCCAATACCGTGCAATAGAGATACAGCTCTCTTCAGAGTAACTGTGAACCTTTTTTAACCAACACTAGTTAAAACAAAGTATTTATAATGACAGTTGTATAGCTTTTAAGTTATTTTTCTAGTATGTGGCTTTCTGTAGCCAACGGTGCCCTCAAGCTACCCAGTGCGCCCAGTCTCCTGGCAGGGAATGTTCATCTCAGATTTGAGTGCCAGGCGTTGCCCCTCTGGACTCCTTTCTCCTTTCCCATCCTCTCTTGGCTGCTACTGAGTCCTGTCCTCTGACCTCGGGGAAGCCCCCTCCCCACCACCATCTTCCTATGCCTCCATAGGTCCTATCAAATCTCAGCTCCTCTCAATAGCGTCTTCTCATCTAAATCTCTCCGACTTTCCAACTGCTCTTTCATCTCATCATGGTTCTTTTTAAGCCCAGGCAGCATTTTGCTCCCTGCTCCTGCCCACAGTTAAAACAGCCTGAAAAATCTCATGCAAGAGAATAGTTTCAAGTGGGCTACCTTGCCCTCTATTTAAAAGCATGCACAATCAAAGTACTATGCAATTTTAAGACAATAAATAACAGTAAAGTTGTATGTGTGTGTGTGATTTTTGTTAATCTTTTTCTTTTTGTGTACATATTTTTTGAGGGCTCCTCCAAACACACTGAGCAGTAGCTCATGGGGGCAGCCCTGTTTCTTGGTAGCCACTGGCATTATCCCCATACCCATGACCTGTATGCTTCTAGGATGAAAATGAGGACTGTATTAACAGCAGGGAACAAAATGCAGGTGGTTTGGAACTCTGGAATGAGAACCCACTCAACAGACGTTGGAGGGAGCTGGGCCACGAGACGCTGTTTGAGATGGCTGCCCAGAGCCTGCACATAGCATGCAGAGGTGAAACTCAGATTGGTACTTTTTTCCCCAGTGATCCCATAAAGTCACCGATGTTATTCATAGGATCAGGCAGGAAGACAGAAAGCCAGAGAGCCAGTTCTGGAGCTGGAATTTGGCTCCCTACGAAAGTGCCATCCCAGACAGTGCACATGGTATCTTCATGGCCACTCACTGATACGTGGGGCTCTGGAATACCATCAGATCTTAGCTCTGGATTACCTGTGGGCTAGTCAGTGACTTTTCCATCCTCTTCTAGGCTCTCCCCTGTATAACATGGGTTGGAAGCCTGGGAACTACATTTCCAGTTAAATTCCACCAAGGAGAAGCACTCCTGGGAGCTTTGAAAGTTTAGAAATTGTATTATTCATTGAAAAATTCGTATCACTTATTTCTGCTCTGGCAGAAGCAGACAGGGGGGTTCCTATTGTGGCCCTTTGCACCAATACACCCACCATGGCAGTGCTCCCTAAAACTCACCCATCACCCCGTGCGCCACACTGTAGCGGCCACCAACAGAGCCTTCCTGCGGCTCCTCCAAGATCCCACTAATGAAGAGTTGGCAGGAACCCAAGGGGCCCTGATGGCATTCTCAGGCCTTCCTTCTGCCCTTCTTACAAACAAGGGTGTAAGTTCTGCTGGAAATGCCTGCTCTGGTTTCTTTCCTCCTGACCAAACAATGACCAGTACAACTTTTGAGGTTAGGAGACTACAAACTAGCCAGAACGTTTTCATCTGAACAACAACCAGAAAAATGTATTTCATCCTTAACTCCTGAGGTGGTGACCACCCTCACTTCCATACTAATTGATCCCTTGCTTTTCTTTATAGTTCTGTTTATCACATTCACACAATAATAAAATTACTATCTAGTCTTGAAATCAGAGGACAAGCACACACCAGCCATGCAGGGAGAGGGCAGCACTGCCCCCACTGGGCAGAAGAGCCCAGAGGAGGTGAGCAGAGCAGTCCTGGGTCATGGTCTGACTTCCGTTTCTCTGGGAGGTGACAAGGCCCTTTCTGGGGAACTTGCAAGCAAAACCATGAGTGAGTTTGAGAAACAGGGCTCTGCACAGCCAAGTGCCTAGCAAGACTGAGGTGTCAACCAGGTGCTGGACATGCATCAGAAGCCTGGTCAGTGAGAGTGGGCTGCTCTGTTTTTTCTGTTTCTGAGCCCACATGGTCTACTTCCTGCTCTGGGGGGAAAGCGGAAAACCTCTGTGAGTGATATGCGTGTCTTCAGCAGAGCCTAAGAGGAGAGAGCCTCGTTACATATGGTCAAGACAAGTCAAGTACTGATGAGAATCTGGGCCAGTTCTCCTGAGCATTCTGTCCTCAATCAAGTAAAGAAGGGGACCTGACGGAAATGGGGGTCTTGGTGATGACAGTCCATGTGGTTCAGCTGCAGAGCTGTCACTCTGGGATCACCTTTCACCTTACTCCAGGAAGTCCCACTTCATCGCTCATCTCTCTTGCTTCCTGTCTCTTAAAGTCGTCTTCTGAATTTCTTTTTTCGTTCCAGTGGAACACATCCTTCTTGAGTAAAGATGCTGGGAGGTAAATGTTTTGAGGCCTAGCATGTCTAGAAATGACTTTAATACTCACATTTGATTGAAGGTTTAGCTAATTATAGAATTCTAGGTCAGATAAAAATGTTTCAGAATCATAAAGGCAATGATCCCTTATCTTGTTCTCAGTATTGCAGCTGAGTCCAAAGTCCCTCTGGTATGCCTTTGTCAGTGACCTCCTCATTTCCTTCTTTCTGTTCCCTGTGTTCTCAAATATCACAACAAGGTGCCTTGGAGCTCTGTTCATTTAGTGTTGATTTCAGTCTGGTTACTCAGAGCTGTCAGGTCTGGGATGTTTTCTTAAGTTACTTTTTCGTAGACTTCATTTTGCGTCTCTAGCCTTTCTGTTCTTCAGAGGTGAAGCTGCTAGAACATATATCTCAAGGGTAGAGCATTTGACTGCAGAGGTCAAGCTACTAGAATGACCTGTAATTTCTTACCTTTTCTATTATTCATCTTACCTTTTTGTGCTACTAATTGGGAGGTTTCTTCAATTTTCTCTCCCAGCCTGTCTACTCCCAAGATTTTTCATTTCTTCCAAATGATTCAATTTCTAAGAGCTCTTTTTTTTTTTTTTTAGCTCTGATCTGTTTAACTAAAGCCCATAATTTATTCATATGTCCTTAATTTGTCCCTAATTCCCTTTTCCTATTAAGGACATCACATCTCCTTTCAGCTATCACAGGTCCTCAGACTTCCCTTGTTTTTGACTACTTTGACAGTTTTGAGGACTATTGGTGGGTATTTTGTAGAACGTCCTCCATTTGGATTTGTCTGATGCTATTTGCATGGTTAGACTGGTGCTGTGTGTTTTGGAGAGGAAGACCCCAGAAACAAAATGCCATTCTCATCATTTCATATCAAGGGTATATACATACTATCAACATGTCTTATCACTGTTATGTTAAACACGGTCACCTGACTGAGGAAGTGTTTGTTTGATTCTCTGGTCCCCAGGGCTTTCTGGGGAATCCCTTTTTCATACTGAACTCTTTTGAAGGAAGCCACAATGCCTACTCGACTTGAAGAGTAGGGAGTTATGCTTCACCTCCGTAGGAGGGAAGTATCCACATAAATTATTTAGAATTCGGTACAGATTTGTCTGTTCTTCCCCACTTTTTTGTTGTTAAATCGTCTACTTCTATTACTATGAAACTTATGGATATTAATTATACTTTGAGTCATAACCTAGTACTAGGTTACTTATTTTGTTGTTCAAATTTTCCAGCGATGGCTCCTGTGGCATGCCCTCTTGTTTGTGGATGTACTTCATAAGCACTTCCTTTCTTGCCCTCCAGCCTGCTCCAGGCTTATCTTGTATATTCCCAGCCCCTGTCCTGGAATCAGCCATTGTTCTAAGGACCCCTGGTTTCCTTTTTTTGAGAATGGCATTAGAAACAAGACCTAGGCTCGGGGTGTGTTACTCCTGGGATGTCATCACTTCTAACCAATCTCAGCTGACAGCACAAGTCATAATTTGTGTGCTGAATTTTTTTTAATGGTGGTTCTTGTTTAAAGGATGCAATATTTTTTCATATCCTCTGAAGCCTGCAAAGATTTATTTTTTCCCGTTGGAATTTCCTTCTCTACATAGCCTGTTTTTCTGTTTGATTTGTCTTAGTTTTCTTTGCCATGTGATCTTGGACTGTTCGGTCAGATTCAAGGTACGTGGAACAGTCCTGGGCACACAGTGGCACTTACTTTGATGCTGAGATTCACCACTGGTCAGTGTGGTAGGGGACTTGTGGGCGGATGGAAGGTCAGGCCTTTCCTTTAGGCTTCAGGGTGGGTCAGACTTGCAGAAAAGTTTTCTAGTCCCTTGCCTTTGAGCAAGGGTCCAGCAACTGGTACTCTGGGAAACACCTGGAAGAGGAGGGCTGAGGATCACTGCATTCATAGGGCCAGGAGTTCCCCATTTTCATACAGCTCCCATACTTTCAGCTATACCCCCAGCTCAGACACCCTGTTTCTTATCATTGGAGAGTAAAATCCAGACTTCTGCCTTTCCCAACTGTTTTCTACCCTTTCTCTTTCCATGTCCTCATAGGAGACTGACTGACCAGCACAGGGGTGAGCGCCCTGAAGGGCGAGCTATCAGAGTCCTCCTGTGGGAATTCTTCTGATTTGATTTGAGACAGAGGGCCATCCCCCTAGGGTGGTGGGAGAGCAGAAGGTGACATGGGAAGAAGGAAGCTGACACAGAGGAATGGGATGGGACAGAAAGCCTTCCCCTGGTCGCCAAGGCCTCACCCTAGCTCTCAAGACTGCAGTACTGAGCCCAGCTTTACCCCTGCAATCCCTCAGGTGCTACAGTGCAGGAAAGTCCCCCACATTATCCCCACTGGTTTAAAGGCAGTGTGGCTTTCTATAACACAACTGAGACAGTATTGACTTGAACCCTCTGGCACATCTCCGGTCCTGGTAAGGGCTGGGGAGAAGACAGAGGAGGGCTCAGGGGAGTGGAGGGAAAGGAGGCCACAAGGGGGAGGCTGAAAGCCCACTCCACATGGAACTGAGGCTCAGATAAGCGAACCCCTTGCCCAAAGGACCATAACTGAAGTGGAGAGCCTGACTGGAACCTGGGCGAAGAGGCCCACATGGGATGGGGAGGCGGGCAGTGCCCGCAGCACTCAGGGCAGGGAAGGGCCTCCTCACGAGCAGGCCAAGGGCAGAAGTCCCCAGTCAGAAACCAACCCGGGTTTTCCTCTCCGACTACTCCTCCTCTCCCACCCCCACAGCCTATCTCCAAGACCCAACAATTCTACCTCTTCGTTTTTTTTCCCTTTACATTAAGTTTGCTTTGTATAATTTACACACATTAAGTCATCTTTTCTTAGGTGCACAGTTATGAGTTTTGATACACATATAGCCATATGCCTGTGTGCTGAGTCGCTTCAGTCATGTCTGACTCTGTGCAACCCCATGGGCTGTAGCCCACGAGGCTCCCCTGCCCGTGCGATTCTCCAAGCAAGAATACTGGAGTGGGTAGCCATTCCCTTCTCCAGGGGATCTTCCCGACTAGGGATTGAACCCATGTCATAGTCATATGAGGGCCACCATAAATAAGATATAAAAAAAGTATACTCAACATCCCAAAAAGAAAGCTGACTGTAGATGAATTGATACTTTTGAATTTGGTGTTGAAGAAGACTCTTGAGAGTCCCTTGGACTGCAAGGAGATCAAACTAGTCCATCCTAAAGGAAAGCAGTCCTGAATATTCATTGGAAGGACTGATGCTGAAGCTGAAACTCCAATACTTTGGCCACCTGATGCAAAGAACTGACTCACTGGAAAAGACCCTGATGCTGTGAAAGACTGAAGGCAGGAGAAGGGGACAACAGAGGATGAGACGGTTGGATGGTATTACTGGGTCAATGGACATGAGTTTGAGCAGGCTCTGGGAGCTGGTGATGGACAGGGAGGCCTGGCGTGCTACAGTCTATGACAGAGTCAGACACGACTGAGCAACTGAACTGAGCTGAACTGACCATCCCAAAAAATTCACTTGTGGCTCCTGGTCATCATTTCCCCCTGCCCTCTACCTTGACCTCTGGCAACCACTAATATGACTTTGCTTTTCCCAGCAGGTCGTATATATGGAATCATATGTGGGCTTATGTGTGGTTTCTTTCACTTACTGTTTTTAGTACTTCTCCATGCTGTGCATTTGCCATCAGGCCAGCTGTCAGGCAATATCCTACTGCAAGGATATACCACAGTTCCTTTCCATTCACTGAATTATGGACACACGGGTTGTTCCTAGTTTTTAACTGTTTTAAATAAAGCTGCTATGAACATTCTTTATGTGAACATGCTTTTATTTCTCTCGGGTATATACCCAGTGATGGGATTACTGCGTGGTATGACAGGTATACATTCACTGTTATCAGACACTGTCAAACTGTTTTCCAAAGTGGATAAACCAGTTTGTTTTTCCACCAGCAATGTATGGGAGTTCCACATCATTGCCAACACTCGCTATTGTCTTTTTTAATACAGCCATCCCATTGGGGTGTGTAGTGGGGTGTGTACTGATAGTGGGTTGTAATTTAGTTTGCATTTCCTTAAAGTCTTGAAACAGTTTTAAAATCAGTCCCTTCCTCTTGACACCTGCTGCCTTGGCCCCAGGCCAGATGTCATCTTCTCTTACAAGGGCTGCAGCGATAGTTCTCCAATTGGCCTTACGATCTTAAGACCCTCATCCCCGAAACTTCATGTGCCTTAATGATCTTTCCAAAATAAACATCCCATCTCATTGCTCACTTCCTTTCTGAATAGTCCACAACAGCTGCCCATTACCTCCATAGCCAGGTCTCCACCGTGATGCCTCAAGGCCCAGTAGGTGAGGAGTGAGTGAAGCTGCAGGCAGGTGTGGGTGATAAGGAGTTAAGACTGTGGTGAACTAGGGGTCTCATCTAACGGGGCAGCTGAAACTTTGAGAATGTGAGCCTCACGTTGCCAGAGCTTTAACTATCAGGCAGAGAGTGAAACCAACAATTCGAGAGTTTTCAAGGTGAACGCTCCCAATTTTTAAATGTTGGCAACTAAAAAACATAGAAACATAGAAAACTCTCAGGGTTAAACAAGGCATTCAGTGAGCTGAAGCCAGCCTTTGGGCCTCCAGTCACCTGTACCAGTCCACCCACCTCGAAGCCTCATGACTTTCCAGTATCCCTTCTCCATCTCCAGTAAGAACAGGTGATGTGTGGCTCCCTCAACACAGTATGCACAGAACCGCTGGGTCTGAATGCTCTGTCTGCCTAAAGCACGGGCCCAGCACATTTCTGCTGGCTTTCCATCCTCAGCTGGGGCTTCCTCTTGTCCAGGAGGCCTTCCTCAACTGCTTTTCCCCATCTGGCAGGCTAGATGAGCTGTCAGTCATGTCCGTATGTTCCCCTCTCCCCCATCCCTACAGTTCTCAACACACTTGTGGCAGGATCTTCTCACCTGTTAGCCTCCACTGGGATTCTGTACACTCTTCCAAGCACAGACCAGCTCCCTGACCCCTATCCTGTCACTTCAGCTGTGTCCGTAAATGTTCACTTCACGTCATAAGCCAGAAAAAAGCAGAATCCTTTCAGAAAACTCTACATGAAACGTTCCCTTCTGATGTGTACAATGATTTTTGGAACTCACTTTGCATGTGGTGATTGCTGCAAAGTCAGGACTGCAGAGTATCTGAGAATGAGTGCTCCTTCCTATTCTGAGAGGCACCTAGGAATGCTCCTTTGTAAACCAACAGCTCTGACAGCCAGACCTCATTAGTTTCCCATAATCCTTGATGGTGGCAATTTTTGCTCCCTATTTTCTGTTGTGCATCTGGAGCAGATAACAGTATGGTTGCGTGTGGGCAGGAGCCTATGGGGGGGGGCTTATCAGCGCAGGCAACACTCAGGAACTACAATTTCAAACAGGGATGGGCCATACTTAGTTTTAGAAAACTAGCTCTGGTAGCCAAGATGAGGGTGGCCCAAGGGTAATTCTGTACCTGGATCCCTTCCTCTACACTGCACCTCTTCTGAGGTCCTGGTGCCCCCAGCCTGGCCCTGGGTCACAGGCTTGCCACCCTCCCCAAATTCTGCCACTCTGTTCCGTGCCCCTTAGCCCCGTAACTTCCCCATTTGCAGAGTCCTGCTCCTTCCCTCCAGTTTGGCCCTTACCCTGGCCACCCTGTGAGAACTGTTCTTCCATTACAGTTCACAAGTCTCCCCATCCCCAAAGTCCCCTCACCCCATCCACTGACCTCTGAGATTTTCCCCAATGGGTCCACTTCTAGCTTTGCTAATCAGAACACGGATCTGACAACAACTCTCCCATGATTTCACACCTTCAGGCCTGCTGGAACCAGATCCAGAGGCTAGCTGGGAGATGCCTCTGAAGGAGGTCACTGCCAACAAATCACAGGTCCTAAGGGCCCTCAGCGCTGCACTCCCTTCCCGCCATTTTCGACTGCCATTCTCCTCTGAGAAGACCCAGGAATGCTCCTTTGTAAAACCACAGCTCTGACAGCCAGACCTCATTAGTTTCCCATAATCCTTGAGAGTGGCGATTTTTGTAGAGAGGCCTGAACTCGGCTCCAGCTCACCAGCCAGTCT
Source organism: Antilocapra americana (assembly GCA_007570785.1). Taxonomy (NCBI): domain Eukaryota; kingdom Metazoa; phylum Chordata; class Mammalia; order Artiodactyla; family Antilocapridae; genus Antilocapra; species Antilocapra americana. The sequence continues at coordinate 13,687,044 of ML663012.1, read as the reverse complement.
CCTCCTCCCCTGTCACTGACCTGCCGGCGGCAGGTGCCTACCCATGGCCATCTCCTCCCACACCCCTCCTCGACATCTGGCAGCAACCCTGCGAGCCCCTTCGCAGCGAGCAGAGGATGGTCGCCACGTCCAGGACGCCAGGCCCCGGCGCCCCTCGCCCTGGCCTCCCCTCACGGACCTCCTACGCCCTGCTCCAGGCCGACTCGCCGCCGTCGGTGCCCCTCTCCTTCGCCTCCCAGCGCAGCGCTCGGCAGCCGCGCGCGGGCGCGGGCAGAGCTCAGGCGGCGCGCCGGGCCGGGCCTGCGTCAGCGAGACGCGGGGCGCCCGGCAGCGCGGCCGCCGAGCGCCGCTCCGCGAAGAGCTGGTCAGCCGGCGCCGGGCTCGGCCCGCCTCCCGCCCGGAGCCGCCCGGCGGGGCCCCGCCCCCCGCGCGCGATTGGCCGCGCCCGCCCGGCT
>ML663012.1:13658755-13686189 GCA_007570785.1 Antilocapra americana | reverse complement strand
GGGGCGGAGCGCGGCGGGGCGGGGCGGGGCGGCCGAGCCCGGGCAGCGGAGCCGCGAGCAGCCAGCGCGCCGCGCCGCCAGGCCGCCCGCCGGCCCTCTCCCTCTGGCGCGGCGGCGGAGGCGAGGTGAGCCCGGCGGGCGGGTTAGGCCCGGCGGGGGCTCTGGGGCCGAGCTTCGCCGGGGAGGGGCGGCGGGAAGGCCGCGAGGCCGGGCTCCGCGGGGGCGGGCGTGCGGAGCGGGAGGACCGGGCTCTGCGGGCCACCGGCGGCCCCGGCCGCGGCCCCGCGCCCTGCGGGCTGCCGCAGTCTCCCCTCGCGCCCGGCCGTCCGCGCCCCTGAGCTGCGGGCGCGCTCCCCGCCCGGCCCCGCAGACCTGCTGCAGGGGCTGCGGGCGCCCCCTCCCCCGCCCCGGTCGTTTGGCGCCCGCCTGCACACCTCCTCCCGGATGCGCAGAAGCCTGGGATCTGATTCCTGCGACCTTGGCCAAGGCTCCGATCCTTGCTGTTCCTCTGTTTTCCCCTCGGCAAAGTGGGGGAAATGTCTGCCCTTTTGGACAGGGTTGTTGTCAAGCTCTGTGAACGCGTGTTCAAGCCCCTGGTCAGGAGCCCGCCCGGTGCACACTTGTGGAAAATTGGGCGGGATACTGCTCCTTGCTGGTTTGAGGGTAGCAGAGTCCGCCCAGAGGCCCCCATCCTCGTGCTCCCCAAGTGCCTTGTCATTGCATACTCAGTGCCCAGCAGTGCCTCAGCGGGCCCCGAGCAACTCACCCCCCCGCAAGTCCCCCAACCCCAGCACTACTCTCCTAACCTACCCATCTTACTGGCCTTGAACATTCAGCCCTGTTTACCTCAGAACCTTTGCACTTGTATCCAGTGATTGGAGTTGCTTCCCGGATCTTGGCACAGCTGACTCCTTCTGGTCCTCCTCACATGTTTCAATTTACAGAATGCTTTTCTTGACCACCCTTTTTCTTCCTTTAGTCATTCTGTCTCATTACGTTAATTTTCTTCGCAGTATCTGGTTTGAAACTATTCTATTGATTTTGTCTGTTTATTTATTTATTTATTGTCTATTTATTTATTGTCTCTCCCATTAGGATTATAGCTTTATGAAAACAGGTAGTTGTCTGATTTGTCCACTGCTTTATCCCCAGTGCTTAAAAAGCATACAGGAAGTAATCAGTAATATCAGTTAAGTGAGTGAATGAATGAATGAATGAATGAATGACCCTGCCAGCCTGTTGCCTCTGCGCTCTCTGTTTAGTGACTTCTGACTAACTTGTGAAACTTGTTTGCAGATGGTAGGTTGCTTTAGTCTTGTGAAACATTTTAATGTCCTTGGCCCCTTTATTTGGTAACTATTCAGAAAAGCTGTAGTATAAAATCTGGCATTTTTATAATGTTTTAGCTCTAACTTCCTTCCTTGCATTCAGGACACATTGACTGAATTCTACATTATCTAGGTCAGCTTTCTGCTCTGCCCTGGGGACACAAAGGCAGTAGTAACAGGGTCCCTTCCTCTAGAGAGACCAAGAGCCCAGTAGAGAAAGCAGACATGCAGACAGTGCTAGGACAGCTTGCTATAGAGGAGGGGCTGTGCTGTGGAAACCTGGAGGAGGTGGTGGTGCTTGGCTGGTGCTGGAGTTGACGTGAATGGTGATGAGAAACTTGTCAGGTCTAGGGGAAGGCAAGAAGTGGGGAAGGGCAGGGTGAAGGAGGAACTTCAACCCAATCAGTTCAGTTCAATCGCTCAATCGTGTGCGACTCTTTGCGACCCCATGGACTGCAGCATGCCAGGCTTCCTCGTCCATCACCAACTCCCGGGGCTTGCTTAAAGTCATGTTCATCAAGTCGGTGATGCCATCCAACCATCTCATCCTCTGTCATCCCTTTCTCCAATATTCAGCCCAATATTGGGGTCAGAATCAGCCTGTGGGGCCAGGTGTGAGAGATCGGAGTAGTGGAGACACTGGAGAACCAGACGCCACTTACCCAGCAATTTTTAGAAAGAAGTCAGAACTTGAGATTTGTATCTGTACTCTCTTCGTTTTTAATTGTTGACAGTAGCTTATTTTAAAATGTTTTCTGTGCTGTGAGCCAAGCAAAATGCAGACCTCATTCAGTTTTATTTGAGGATTGTCGGACTCCGGACTTCAAGGCAGGTTGTTTAGGAGGGAAGAGTTGCGGTGGAGCTAGAAAGGTAGCCCAAGACTAGGGGAACTAGGCCCTATTTGTCCAGGGACTGTCTTTTGTCCCTGGAGCCCTGTGATAGCAGCTAGGAAGCCTGCTAGCCTCCAGTTTCTACACAGGAGGAAACAGAGGCTCCCAGAGTTTCGGCAGTCTGTTTTGTAGCAAGCAGCTGGAAAGTGAAATTTGAACCCAGGTCTCCCGTAGATCAGCATTCTTTCCTGAGTCCCTTAGCTCTGAGTATTCTCTTTGGCTCTTAATTTGTTCTGGAAGAATAAAATCCAATCTAGATAACGTTTCCCTTCATTTAACCCTTATTTTCCCCTTCAAAAGGATCCTTCGGGGTTAAAAACAGTTCTATTTTGGCATAGTGATCTCTGAAGAGCGTTGATTTTTCCTGAGTTTCTTGAGGAGAGTCCACTCCTGAGAATTTTAATTTTCAGGATGCCACTTTAAATAATTTGTTGACAGATTAAAATGTATTTAAATGTTAGAGGGTACACCTCAATTTGTCGGTTTAAAATAAAATGTCTTAATTTTCTGGACAGAGAAAAATGCAGATGACGCAATTAATAGTGAGTAAACCAATTTATTTCATGATATATGAGGTAGAACAAAACCACATTTTTTCCTTAACATTGTTGATTTGGCAGTAGGAGGGCATGGCAGCTCACTCCAGTATTCTTGCCTGAAGAATCCCATGGACAGAGGAGCCTGGCAGGCTTCGGTCCATAGGGTCGCAAAGAGTCGGGCACGACTGAACGACTAACACACGTGCATGCACAGCTGTTTCTGATCTAGTTATACTTGGTTAAGAAGGTGACATTTTTACATAATTTTCCTTAAGAACTATTAAATTTGTATTTGGCCTTTTGTGATTGTATGAACTGGTTTCAACAACAGTCTTCGTTATAACTTTATTATGAGAAATTTCAAACATGTAGGATAGTAAACAGAGTAGCATCCAGCTTCAACAGTTACTAACTACTGGCCAACCTTGTTCATCCCTGACCTCATGCCTACAACTCTCATACACCCCACACACACACACTGCGCTATTATTTTCAAGCAAATCCTAACTATCATGTCATTTCACCCATAAATTTTTCAGTTTACGTCTGAAAAATTTTAAAAATAAGAATTCTTTTAAACTTGGAAAAGCCGTAATTAGTCATTCTGTAATATGACTAATATACTTCTCAGTCCTCCACAAACTACAGTGGGCGCCCAGTAAACACTTGTTAAAGGAAAACTAAATGGGAGGGTAATGGAAGGCAGCTCTGGAGTCAGAGGGCGGTGGGTCTGCCATTTATCTGGGGGAGTGAACTTGGGCAAGCACTTATACTCATCTGTAGAACAGGGATAACTGCGGAATCAACCTCAGAGGGCAGTTAGCACAGTGCTCAGCACAGGCCAAGGTATTCACTTCCACTGACCTTAGAACAGACATCACCACACCCATTCTATTTATTCCAAACAAATATCTGCATTCTGAAAATGTGAACTAAAACCTGGTTAGCCAGCCAGCTAACCAAATTTCCAGTTGTCTCATAAATTTTATAGTGATTAGTTGATAATGTCTTTTAATCTGTAGATCCCTCTTTATTTCTGTTTTCCTTTTCCTTGTAGTTTATTTGTTGAAGCGATAGTATTCCTGTTATTGGGATTTTACTGATTGTACGTCTGCAGTGTAATTTCTTGTGTTTCTCTGTATTTCTTGAAAATCTGTAGTTGGATGTAGACAAGGTTTGGTTGGATCCAGGTCGGGTGTGCGCTTCCCCTGGAGGCAGGTAGTCTTGCTTGGCTCTCACTGTGATGTTAGCTACTGTTGACACTTAGTGCCTGGGCCCTTTGATTCATAACAGGCCATATTATCTGGGGGGACAAGTTTGTGTATCTTTTGCACAGCAAGAATTCATTTTTATAAAATACAGTGGGTCTTTTCAGATTTTGTATTGGCCTTTGGATTGCCAGTTAAAATATTTTTAACTAGTGCCTCAAATCCTCTTTGGAAAATGTTGGGGTGTGAATTAATAGATACAAAAATAATCAGCAAGAGTAGTCTCGATTTTAGCATAAGAATTCCTTATAGCTAAGGAAATTTACTAGACATTTGAAAGTGGAATTCAGCAAATTTGATTTTCTTTCATTTCATTCAGTTTTTTCGTTCATTTTTTTGTTTTTGGATTTTATAAAATATTCTACTCCCTCTTTCTCCTAGCTAATTTTACCTAAGAACCTTTCTTAAGCGAAGACTACATACTCTAAAACATTTCAGGAATAATAAAAATAGATTCTAAGGCTATATGAATTACAAATGAGGTGAGTTTTTTCCCCTCCCTTGTGGCTCAGATGGTAAAGAATCTGCCTGCAGTTCAGGAGATCCTGGTTCAATCCCTGGGTTGGGAAGAACCCCTGGAGAAGGGAATGGCAACCCACTCCAGTATTCTTGCCTGGAGAATCCCAAGGGCACAGGAACCTGGAAACAACTGAGCAGCTAACACTTTCACTTTTGCAAAAGCAAGGTGTTAGTGTTAATTCTCTTTATGTTAAATTCTGGCCTGTTTTAAGGTTGTTATTTAAAGTATTTCCATACCTGAATTATTTGGCTTTAGGAGAATTAACAGCATGAAAACCACCTGTTAGTTTGTCTTTCCATAGGCCAGCATAGGAAAAACCTGGGGATTTGGTTTAGAAACATATTTTTATTTAGAACAATTTGTTTAAAAAGCGTAGCTCCACTCCCTACAATGATTCTGAGAGAAAGAATAAGAATGATTGCCTTTAAAACAACTCCTTTTCTGTAAAATATATATTTATACATACATATGTATTTCTACAGAATTGTAAATAATTTAATTTGTTACACTGTTGGAATATTGTGTATCTTAATTGATGCTGCTACTAGTTTGATTTCAGAATATCTAGGCTTAAGGATGCAAACCAGGTAGTGAATCCCCCAGCTCTGATTCCGGAATCAAATCTGTTCTTCTAACTCTTCACTCTCAGAAACAGAGCTACTGTAACATGTTATCAAGTGAATGACTTCTAAAACTTTCCTGACACATCATCTACCTGCCACATCCTAGAATGAAAAGTAAATTCTGTGCATTGCCTCCTGTCGTATCTTTCATGGAGGTGCTCACCAGTATTTTCACCAGCTTTTTCACTTAACCAGGTTTTAGTTCACATTTTCAGAATGCAGATATTTGTTTGGAATAAATAGAATGGGTGTGGTGATGTCTGTTCTAAGGTCAGTGGAAGTGAATACCTTGGCCTGTGCTGAGCACTGTGCTAACTGCCCTCTGAGGTTGATTCCGCAGTTATCCCTGTTCTACAGATGAGTATAAGTGCTTGCCCAAGTTCACTCCCCCAGATAAATGGCAGACCCACCGCCCTCTGACTCCAGAGCTGCCTTCCATTACCCTCCCATTTAGTTTTCCTTTAACAAGTGTTTACTGGGCGCCCACTGTAGTTCGTGGAGGACTGAGAAGTACAGGAGCTCACAGAGTAGAAGTGGAGATAGACCTGCAAGGCAAATGAATACAGACTGTGGCACCAAAACAGGGGGAGTGCCTGGCACGGTTGGAAAGAAAGCCAGCTGAAGAAGACTTGCAGGAAAAGCAGGTGCTTGCCCTGGACTTTGGAGGGTGAAGCTTGGCCAGCAGCACAGAAGGGGGAGGGAAGTCATTTCAGGTAGACAGGACAGGTCAGGCAGAGAGACCTGGAGGTGTGCAGTAGCTGGAGTCTGCTGCTCCCGGGGCATTGACAATGCTTGAGAGCGAGCCAGACGCCCTGCAGAACTCCTCGGCTGTTGTAAGGGTTAGAATTTTACTCTTAACACAGTTGGTCACTATTGAAGGAACTTAAGAGTAGTATAATCACAAATCCTTTTCAACAAATCTCTTTTAATTCTTATTTTGAAATAATTACAAGTCCTAAGAGGTTGCAAAAATAGTACAGAGAAGTCCTATGCTCCCTTCACCCAGTTTCCCCCAATGGTGGTATATTTATGTAGCTGTAGTACAGTACCAGAACCAGGCAGTTAGTATTGGTACAATGCTTGTATAGTTCTATGTCCTTTTATCACACATATGCAGGTTCATATAACCCCCACCATCGCCATCAAGATACAGAGCTATTTCATCATCCCGAAGATCTCCCTTGTACTACCCCTTTATAGCCACACTGCCCTCCTTACCCCCCACCCTCCATAACCCCTGGCAGCCACTAATCTCTTCTATGTCTCTGTAATTTTTCATTTTAAGGATGTTGTATACATGCCTTATGGACCTTTTGAAATTGGCTTTTATCACTAAAATTTCATAATGCCCTATGACCTACCCAAATGGTTGTTGCATATCAGTAATTCAATCATTTTTAGTGCCCGGTGGTAGTCCGTTGTATGGATGGATGTACAGCAATTTGTTTAACCATTCACCCACTGAAAGACATCTGGATTTCTTCCAGTTTTGAACTATTACAGATATAGCTGCTGTGAGGATTCATGTAACGGTTTTCATGTGCACAGATCTTTCTAATGTGGTATGTGTACCTTGGATTGGAGGTATCAGGAATGGAGGGAGGCTGAGAGAGCACTCTGGCTGTTGGTGTGTCTCGGGCACAATGAGGCATTTACTCACAACATTGAGTATCAGGGCTGGAAGTGGGGAGTCTGATGACTGCCAGGGGCCAGTGGGAGGAATTCTTGCTAGATCCTTAGGATGGAACCGTGAGTGACATGATAACCAACTACTAGTTGTTATTCTGTGTCATAGTATATGCCATAACTTAAGAGCTGATGTTCAAAAGAGTGGCCCTGAGATGCTGTGAGGGTTTTGGTTATTCAGAAAGGATAAAGCTGTGCTAAGATCCCTGGAGAAGGGAATGGCTGCCCACTCCAGTATTCTTGCCTGGAGAATTCCATGGACAGAGGAGCCTGGTGGGCTACAGTCTTTGGGGTCTCAAAGAGTCAGGCACGACTGAGTGACTAACACACACACACACACATACTATTTTTAATAAGAATAAAGTAGGAAAAAAGAAATTTGATTAAAACTTTTAGCAGCAAGCATTGAAACAAAGAAGGTGATTGTGAAGATCTGCTTTTAATCACAGCAGTCAGTTCATTTAAATATTGAATGCCCTGGGTGTTCTGAAGCATTAGTGGGATTAAAGGTTTGAGTCTGTGGATCACTGCATTATCCTCATCATCAGGAGAGAAGTGTCTAGGTGGGTTAAAGCCAACAAGATAAGGTGTGAAGGTCTGTGTTGTTTTGTCCTGGTCCTAACCATCCCTTCTACAGTCTCTTTACTTTCTAAGTAAAATTAGAGGTATTCCAGTAGTATATTGGGAAGAACATGGATATTTAGTCAAATACACCTCAGTTCAAATCCAGGCTATGCTACTCTCCAGCTGAGAATCTGGGCAAGTTACTTCCTGCCTCCAAGTTGTTTCCTCATCTGCAGGGTGAGGATAGTACCCTGGACCTCACAAGCTGTTAGGAGAACGTATACAACTGTGTACTGAGCCTGGCCCACTTGCCTTCCCGTCTCCAGTCTCATCTGCCTCAAATCCATTCTCTGTAAAGGGGTCAGAGTGACCATTCAGCTTTTTATTTAAAACTGTTTAGGTTTTAAAATGTGAGATATATGCATAGGTTAAAAAAAAAAGTTATAATGTCAGGAATGAAAGTCTCATTTTCCACTGTTTCTCTGCACTTGCTAGCGTATTGTCTATGTTTGTGTATTTTTCTGTACATTGGCATTTACTGCATGTACTCTTCTTTGACTTGTTTTATTTCCTGATATATCTTAAACATGTTTCCATATCAATGCCTAAAGTTCCTGCATTGTTTTTAATGGCCTTATTATGCTTTTATGTCATAATTTATTCAATCATTCCAAGGGTTCTTTTTAGATTATGTCTAGTTTTTTACCTGTTACAAGCAGTGCCGCAAACATCCTTGCACAGTTGTCTTTGCATCCTTGTACATGTGTATTTGTCAGATGCATTTATATAGAATTGTAGTTGCCAGGTTAGGAGTCATGCAGATTCTTCCTTAGATATTACCTATTTTACTTCCAAATAGTGTTTTACTAATTTATGAATTTATACTCACCAGTATATGTGAAAGTACCTGCTTTGTCACAGCTAGGTTGTTACTTGCAGGTCTTGCCTCCTCCAGGAAGCCTTCCTCTGCATGTGCCTCTCACTAACACATTCCACTTGTTCTCTCACTCTGCCCTCTGGACACCACTCTGCTGGGTTTCCGCCATGCAGACCATGCTTACCCCTAGGACACTTCCTATGTGGTATGGTAATTATGTGCTGGTGGTTTGGAGGGAAAGGATTGTCTGATTAGTACTCCATGGTTTCCTTGCTGGCTCGGAGAGTAAAGAATCTGCCTGCAATGCTGGAGACCTGGGTCCCAGGGAAAATCCCCTAGAGAAAGGAATGACAACCCACTCCAGTATTCTTGAATAGAGAATCCCAAGGACAGAGGAGCGTTGCGGGCTGCAGTCCCCGGGGTGGCAAAGAGTCAGACATGACTGAGTGACTGACGCACACGCACTCACACACACACACCCCTCATGTTTGGTACACGGGAGGCTGTCAGGAAATGTTCGTTGGGAGAACTCAGTAAATAGTAGCTGATATCTCCACAAGACTCACACTATATGCTCTCTGCTGTTGTTTCCCGTTTTAAAATGTTACAACTATGTAAAGCTGTGGTGGAAAGCTGTGCTGTGCTGTGCTTAGTCACTTCAGTTGTGTCTGGCTCTCTGTGACCCCATGGGATTCTCCAGGCAAGAATACTGGACTGGGTTGCCATGCCCTCCTCCAAGGGATCTTCCCAGTTCAGGGATCAAATCCATGCCTCTTACGTCCCCTGCATTGGCAGCCAGGGTCTTTACCACTAGTGCCTTCTGGGAAGGCCCAGAAAGCTATAGTTAGAGCTAATTTTTTTTATTTAGAAAAGTTAATCAGAGATTTAATACTATATTTACAATACTTGAGTTGTTTATATTTAGAATACTAGAGGTATCCAGGCTCTAAACAGATAGGAATGTTCCTCCTGCCCAATGTTTATTCATAAAGTAGGTGGATTCTACTCCAATATCCTGGAGGAGATACTACAGGAGTCGCCAATCTTGAAGAAATTGAGTTTTTCAGTTAGAGCAATTCATTTGACAAGCATTCATCGAAGCAGCATGGTAAGTGGGGAGGTTGTAGACATGAGGCAGTTGCCTTTAGCAAAGGCCAGGCCGCTTCCTCACCTTGAGGCATCCACTCACCACACTCAGGTCTGTAAGCACAGAGGAGCTTTTTTGGTGGATCATTGGTTGACATTTAATAATGTTGTAGGAAAGGGAAGACAGGCCTTCCCTCCTTTTGAGGAGCTCCTCACCTAGCAGAGGGAGGCAGAGGCAGACCTCCAGAAGCCGAGTGGCAGTGCAGTGTGATGGGCCCTGGGTCCCACTGCTGGGATCCAGGGTGAGAAACCAGTACCTGCTTGTGGTGGAAGTAAGTCAGGGACTCTGTCTTCAGCGTGCTGGTGATGTAGTTGCCTGAGGATTCTCACACTTCTCAATTTGTAAATTGTTTTCTGAAACCTGGTTGATGACCATTTTGTTTGTGACTGTTTCTTTTGTTTGCTGTTGTTTTTTAGTAGCTGAGTAGAGTCTGACTCTTGTGACCCCTTGGGCATAGTCCACCAGGCTCCTCTGTCCATGGGATTTTCTAGGCAAGAATACTGGAGTGGGTTGCCATTCCTTTCTCCAGGGGATCTTCCCAACCCAAGGTTTGAACCTGCATCTCTTAAGTTGGCAGGTGGATTCTTTACTGCTGAGCCACCAGGATCACGAGGTTCATTTTGTTGAAATACATCTCAGGAGTTGATTTCATTAATAATTAATTTACATGTTTTGTTCTTTTGGCTTGGGGTTCTTTCCCTTGCTCTCATGAAGCCCAGGCTTGACAGAGGAGGTGGCCTTAACAGATTCTTTGTTAAGTGACTTCTTTTTCTTGCCTAATAAGGGCAACTTATTTTAATTTAAAAATTATTTAAAATTTTAAGATGAAATTGTATTAATTATTGACCTAATGATGTAATATAGGGGGCTTCCCTGGTGGCTTAGATGGTAAAGAATCTGCCTGGAATGCAGGAGACCAGGGTTTGATCCCTGGATTGGGAAGATTCCCTGGAGAAGGGAATGCCTATCCACTCCAGTATTCTTATCTGGAGAATTCCATGGACAGAGGAGCCTGTGGGCTACAGTCCATGGGGTCGCAGAGTTGAACACAACTAAGTGAGTAACACAATGATGTAATATACTCCCCAAATTCACAAAAACTCATCTAATACTATACCAGTCAGAGTATGGGTTACAACAGCTGTAGCAGAGAGTTCCAGAATTATTCAACATGATTTAAATTAATTTATGCCAGTCTCATTGTGGACAGGTGGACTAGAATGGCCCAGCTCTGTTCCACATGGTCGTTCAGGACTCTGGCTGGTGGGTGATTCTAGGGTCTTCAGCATGTAACTTCCATTTCTGGGACTACAACTGCTGATCACCCACCCAACAGCAAGGGAGAAAGGTAGATTGGAAGACAAGCAACTTTCTGTGTAAAAAATGGTCATTTCTGCTCACATCTTATTAGATGACAGTTGGTCCTCTGGCCACACTTGGCTGCCAGGAAAGTGGCCAGATGCCATGTCTAGCTGGAAAGCTATTTGTCCAGCTGGAACAGGATGGCTTCTGTTATTAAAATGAAGGAAGGAGTGGATCCTGGAGTAGGTCAGCAACCTGGTCCTCTCATACTTTCCCTTGGCCTCTTCAAACTTGTCCAAAGTCAAACTAACTCTGCAGTTATCTCCTGCCTTCCACTGTTTCACCTTTATTTCTCCCCATCTCCTACAGGGCAAAAAGTTACATACCTTCTTCCTCTAAGCCATGCATTTCCTTCTTTTCCCCAACTACTATGACCCTGCCATTTTTGTCAGGTCTGCCTGTGTTGAGCCCTACTCACTCCAGTCAGTCCCTTTCTCAGCTTCCCAAATGACCTCTCTGAAAAGCAAGTCTGAGAGTCTGTGCCTCTTGAGCTTTGATGCCTCCACAGCCCTCAGGCCCAGGTCCAGACCCAGAGGGCTCCCAATGGCTTCCAGGGCTCGTGGTGATCTGGCCTTGTTTTCTATCTCCAGTTTTTCCCCCACAACCCAGCAAAACCAAATCTCAAATGACTTGTCGTGCTTAGAAGGCGCCTCCAGCTCTCTGCACATGCTCCTTCTCTTCCCTGCACCCTAAACCTCCGTCCTTCTGGGTTTAGGGCTCTCCTTGCATTCACTCTCTTCTGAGTACCCACAGTGTACACTGTCTGTAAACTCGAAACCCAAAAGGCAGGCATGCTGGCTGTTCTGGCAAGGGACATGGTCCACAGTGGTACTCAAATTCTTTGTGAATGACCATCATTGCTGGTACATTACTATATGGGAAAGAAATAGCAGACTGTATTGGTTCCTGGCTTTTCGCTGAGTCTGTCTCCGATCATTTGTATTTGTACTCCACTGGTCAAGCTGAGCAATTTACCATGTCTCAGCACAGACAGTTTGAGCTCTGTGCTTCTACTCTTATCTCTGGCAAAATTGTCCAGGTCAAATGCCACTTCCTCCATGAAGCTCTTGTTTTCTGCACCTCTGCTTGTGTGTTGAACCTCTTTTGCCTTTCAGATTTGTTTACATTTTGCTTATGGCCCTTACCTCTTGGTAACTTAAACTACAATAAAGATAACAGACTCATTCCTCACATTTCTTCCCCAAAGAGTGAATTAGATGATGCTTCAAGACCAGTTCCTGATTGATCTTGCCATGACTTCTGTATTATTTATCACTTTCTTGTTCAAAGGCACCCCATAAATGTTGAAATGAACTGTCTCAACCTCTTAAAAACTATAAATAAATTAATTAATTAATTAAATAAACTATAAATAATAGTTTATTATTATAATAAACTATAATAAATAAATAAACTATAAATAAATTAAGAAAAGGATATTCCTTCAGATGACAGTAAAATGGAACAGCAAGGAATCATGACCTACAGTGTTATAGGGTCAGATCAGCAGTATATTGAATGTTGACTCTGTCCCAGGGTCTGGGCCCTCCCTGTCCTTCTGTCCTGGAAATACAAGGTGGCTCAGTGGTCAAGATGGACTTGCCCCTACCCTCTTAGAGCTTAGGACCAGCTTCTCACAGCTGCATGGCTTAGCCACCTCACTAAGCTTTGGGTCACTCACTCCAGTGTAATGTGGGGCTCCCGATCCCTGTGGGTCATTGTGAGCAGTATGTTGGTTTAACTGGTGCAGTGCTGGCCGCCCAGAGGCAGTACTCAACCAGTGTGCAATGGCTCTTGGTCAAAGTGGCCGCTGGTGCTAATAGCTGTGCCTCAGTCGCTGCCCTGAGAATGGTTAAAAAAAAAAAATGAAGCAAATATAAATTGGATCTAATTCTTTCCAGACTTGTTATTGATAAATTTATTTCCATTTTTAGTGGAAGTCCTAGACATCAATGTCTTAAAATGCCTATCACTAGTACCAAAAATTACATGTTCAGTCGCTCGGTCGTGTCCAACTCTTTGCGACCCCATGAATTGCAGCACGCCAGGCCTCCCTCTCCATCACCAAATCGCGAAGTTTACCCAAACTCATGTCCATCAAGTCAATGATGCCATCCAGCCATCTCATCCTCTGTCGTCGTCCCCTTCTCCTCCAGCCCCCAATCCTTCCCAGCATCAGGGTCTTTTCCAGTGAGTCAATTCTTCGCATGAGGTGGCCAAAGTATAGGAGTTTCACCTTCATGAGTCCTTCCAATGAACACCCAGGACTCATCTCCTTTAGGATGGACTGGTTGGATCTCCTTGCAGTCCAAGGGACTCTCAAGAGTCTTCTCCAACACCGCAGTTCAAAAGCATCAATTCTTTGGCGCTCAGCTTTCTTTATAGTTCAGATCTCACATCCAAACATGACCACTGGAAAAACCATAGCCTTGATGAGATGGACATTTGTTGACAAAGTAATCTCTCTTTTTAATATGCTGTCTAGGTTACTCATAACTTTCCTTCCAAGGAGTAAGTGTCTTTTAATTTCATGGCTGTAATCACCATCTGCAGATATTTTAGAGCCCCCAAAAATAAAGTCTGACACTGTTTCCACAGTTTCCCCGTCTATTTGCCATGAAGTGATGGGACCAGATGCCATGATCTTAGTTTTCTTAATGGTGAGCCTTAAGCCAACTTTTTCACTCTCCGCTTTCACTTTCATCAAGAGGCTTTTTAGTTCTTCTTCTCTTTCTGCAATAAGGGTAGTGTAATCTGCATATCTGAGGTTACTGATATTTCTCCCAGCAATCTTGATTCCAGCTTGTGCTTCTTCCAGCCCAGTGTTTCTCATGATGTACTCTGCACGTAAGTTAAATAAGCATGGTGACAAATTACAGCCTTGACATACTCCTTTTCCTATTTGGAAACAGTCTGTTGTTCCATGTCCAGTTCTAACTGTTGCTTCCTGACCTGCATACAGGTTTCTCAAGAGACAGGTCAGATGGTCTAGTATTCCCATCTCTTGAAGAATTTTCCACAGTTTATTGAGATCCACACAGTCAAAGGCTTTGGCATAGTCAATAAAGTAAAGGTAGGTATTTTTCTGGAACTCTCTTGCTTTTTCAGTGATCCAGCGGATGTTGGCAATTTGATCTCTGGTTCCTCTGCTTTTTCTAAAGCCAGCTTGAACATCTGGAAGTTCATGGTTCACATATTGCTGAAGCCTGTCTTGGAGAATTTTGAGCATTACTTTACTAGTGTGTGAGATGAGTACAATTGTGCGGTAGTTTGAGCATTCTTTGGCATTGGCTTCCTTTGGGATTGGAATGAAAACTGACCTTTTCCAGTCCTGTGGCCACTGCTGAGTTTTCCAAATTTGCTGGCATATTGAGTGCAGCACTTTCACAGCATCATCTTTCAGGATTTACAATAGCTCAACTGGAATTCCATTACCTCCATTAGTTTTGTTCGCAGTAATGCTTTCTAAGGCCCACTTGACTTCACATTCCAGGATGTCTGGCTCTAATGTCTGACCACACCATCGTGATTATCTGGGTTGTGAAGGTCTGTTTTGTACAGTTTTTCTGTGTATTTTTGCCACCTCTTTTCAATATCTTCTGCTTCTGTTAGGTCCATGCCATTTCTGTCCTTTATCGAGCCCATCTTTGCATGAAATATTCCCTTGGTATCTCTCATTTTCTTGAAGAGAAATTTTCTTCCCGTTCTATTGTTTTCCTCTGTTTCTTTGCATTGATCACTGAGGAAGGCTTTCTTGTCTCTCCTTGCTATTCTTTAGAACTCTGCATTCTGATGGGAATATCTTTTCTTTTCTCTTTTCTTTTTCGCTTCTTTTCTTTTCACAGCTATTTGTAAGGCTTCCTCAGACAGCCATTTTGCTTTTTTGCATTTCTTTTTCTTGAGGATGGTCTTGATCCCTGTCTCCTATACCATGTCACGAACCTCTGTCCATAGTTCATCAGGCACTCTGTCTATCAGATCTAGTCTCTTAAATCTATTTCTTACTTCCACTGTATAAGCATAAGGGATTTGGTTTAGATCATACCTGAATGGTCTAGTGGTTTTCCCTACTTTCTTCAATTGAAGTCTGAATTAGACAATAACGAGTTCATGATCTGAGCCACAGTCAGCTCCCAGTCTTGTTTTAGCTGACTGTATAGAGCTTCTCCATCTTTGGCTGAAAATATATAATCAATCTGATTCCAGTATTGACCATCTGGTGATGTCCATGTGTAGAGTCTTCTCTTTTGTTGCTGGAATTGGGTGTTTGCTATGACCAGTGCGTTCTCTTGGCAAAACTCTATTAGCCTTTGTCCTGCTTCATTCTGTATTCCAAGGCCATATTTGCCTGTTACTCCAGGTGTTACCTGACTTCCTACTTTTGCATTCCAGTCCCCTATAATGAAAAGGACATCTTTTCTGGGTGTTCTAGAAGGTCTTGTAGGTAGCAGCATAGGCTTGGATTACCGTTATATTGAATGATTTGCTTTGGAAACGAACAGAGATCATTCTGTCGTTTTTGAGATTGCATCCAGGTACTGCATTTCAGACTCTTGTTGACTATGATGGCTACTCCATTTTTTCTAAGGGATTCCTGCCCACAGTAGTAGATATAATGGTCATCTGAGTTAAATTCTCCCATTCCAGTCCATCTTAGTTCACTGATTCCTAGAATGTTGATGTCCACTCTTGCCATCTCCTGTTTGACCACTTCCAATTTGCCTTGATTCATGGACCTAACATTCCAGATTCCTATGCAGTATTGCTCTTTACACCATCAGACCTTGTTTCTGTCACCAGTCACATCCACAACTGTGTATTGTTTTTGCTTTGGCTCTGTCTCTTCATTCTTTCTGGAGTTATTTCTCCACTCATCTCCAGTAGCATATTGGGCACCTACCCACCTGGGGAGTTCCTCTTTCAGTATCCTATCATTTTGCCTTTTCATGCTGTTCATGGGGTTCTCAAGGCAAGAATACTGAAGTGGTTTGCCATTCCCTTCTCTAGTGGACCACATTCTGTCAGACCTCTCCACCATGACCCGTCCATCTTGGGTGGCCCCACACGGCATGGCTTAGTTTCACTGAGTTAGACAAGACTGTGGTCCATGTGATCAGATTGGCTAGTTTTCTGTGATTATGGTTTCACTGTCTGCCCTCTGATGCTCTCTTGCAACACCTACCATCTTGTTTGGGTTTCTCTTACCCTGGACGTGGGGTATCTCTTAATGGCTGCTCCAACATAGCACAGATGTTACTCCTTACCTTGGACGATGGGTATCTCCTCACAGCCGCCCCTCCTGACCTTGAACGTGGAGTAGCTCCTCTCTTCCCTCCTGCCTGCACAGGAGGCTGTTCTTTCGACGTGAGGTAGCTCCTCTCAGCTGTGCTCCTGAACTGTCCATTGCAGCTGCCGTGCTTCTGCCAAAAATTCCATGAGTAGACGTTAAATGTTAGGTGGTAGAACAAACAGGCAAGAAGTTGGGGCAGCTGTAGAATGAAATTTAAATTCTGTGTTTTTAAGCAGTGTGGAGTACTTTCCTAAATGATTTTATTGTTGGGTTTTTAATTTTTAAATAATGACCAATATAAATAACTTGCTAATTTTTGAATAAACATTAGCAGACAAGAGCCAGGAAACTAAGTAAAGGTAGCTTCCTGCCAATTGATTTCTGTTTGTTTTGTTTTCTGTATAAAATCACATAGGCTCCTGCAGCGTAGAAATCTTAGCTTACTGTCTAAACCACAAAAAGGCTGCTCTGGGGCTGCCAGTTTATGCTCATACCTCGTGATTAACATCATAGTGTCCATTTTATTGACTGTAGGTTATGACAGAATTCTCTGTCTGTATTGAAGCCCACTAGTGACCTGGGCTGCCAGGAATTTAGGCTAGCTCCAAAACCAGCTCGAAAGTTAGGAACGCACTCACCAGTATTCCTGGCGCTCACAGATGTCACCAGCCCTCCAACACCCTGTTGTCCTTTAACTTGGCACTTTTATAATCACTTTGACATCAGATTTGCTTTCTAGTTCATCCCTTCAGCCTGAATTTTGTGGACAGAGCAGAAGCCTGGTTCATTTGCTTTTCTGCATAGACATAGACATGTTCATTTTGCACCATCTCCAAGTCTGGTTGAGACAGTTCAGCATGATCTGGCTCCACAGGAAGCTGATGAGAATTGCATAGTGACATAGTCTTGTCATGGCTAGTAAAAATGTGTGAATTCTTTTCTCCAAAGGTGGTTGTTTCCTAATCCAGTCCCTTAAGATGTGTTCCTGCAGGGTCTCAAAGTTTCTTCCCTTCATAATAGTCTTGTACATTATGATAGCTGTCTTTGCATTTTTTGTTTGTTGCTTAAGTTCAGAACTTGGTCTGAGTTTATCAGCTTGTAACCATAATGTCTTATATACCAAAACTTTAAAACACTATTAATGTATAATTTCAGTAAGACTGCATGTTCATTTTGTTTTTTTTTCAAGGAATCTGACGACTGTACCAGTTCTTTGGAATATTATATGACACTACATCATGAGTGACAGTAAATGTGATAGTCAGTTTTACAGTGTACAAGTGGCAGACTCAACTTTCACTGTCCTAAAACGATATCAGCAGTTGAAACCAATTGGCTCTGGAGCCCAAGGAATTGTTTGGTAAGTATAGTCTCTTTCAGTAGCGTAGATTGAGTTTTTGTTGTAATAAAAACTTAATAGTTCTAAGTTGTCAGAATTTAGAAAACACTGATAATAAAAAATACTGTTTGCTATAGGTTTATAAGCTAAATTGAATCAACCTCTTGCTTTAGTTACATGTAGTCAGATTATAGGATACAAACTCAAATTCTTAAAAATGCTGCATAAATTTAGGTAGAAATTTTTCTTTTTTCTTTGTTTCTTTTTTTTCCCCCCCTGTTTTCCATCCCCCCTGTCATAATGATATTAGAATAATAGGTATGACAGTGAGTTGTAACCGAAATTTGGAGTTTTATTCATTTCTTCATCCTGGCCACCTTTCCCCCCTACCCCTTTTATTCCCAATCACTCCTATTCATTTCTAGGCGCCATCATTGCAGTGCCTTGCCCTTCATTGGCAGGATGAGGCCAGTCAGTGTCATTATCACCCCATGGATTAACCAGGAAGGGATGCCGTATGAGGGGTTGGGCTGGCCGTCTCTTCCTTGGTGTCTCACTTCAACTATGTGTCCGGCCCAGACGTCAGAACTGTTGGTCTGACCCTGAACCTTAGTCTCTTGCTTGGTAAGACAGTCAGCTGCCGCGACATCACTGGCCAGCTAAAGGTAAAGTTTTTCACATTTTCTAGACTACAGTTATCAGCACCTCCCAAACTTTTTATCCCTTAGTTTTCTAGGCAAACTCTTTTCTTCTTCTTTTGGTCAATAAAAACAAGATTGCCTTTACATCTAAGAGGAACTATGGGAAAGCTAAATACCTAATAATTACAGCTGGTAGGTAAAGGGAATTCAAGATAAAAGAGAACTCTTGAATGTTCTGGTTGGGGAGTTTATATTTTTATTAGAGGTATTATTGAGTTTGGAGAATATGCATCTGTGGTTTGTAATTGATCCTCTGTTGTAGAGACATATAATCAGGGAAGGTAGTTGTTTTCTTCAGCCTAGGTAGTTAGAGGTCCTGGGAGCTGAGGAGATGGTAGTCCGGAGATTCCTAGAAAAACTAATGAGGGAGAAGGGGCTGTTGGGAAGGAATGCCTGGCTTGCATCTAAAATAGTGGTGATCTTAACTTTGAATTGATAACATGCTATATTGGTACTTAAAAACCCAGTGTACCAAGAGAATTCTTAAAGTGAATGGATGGCTCATATTAGGATACTTTGATGTCAGTTAGAAATTCTAGATGTAAAATATTCTTTTGATTTATAATATATCTCTTATTTGGAACTGAATGGTAATTTGACATAAGAAATTAAGCAAGACAGATAAAAAGGACATTTAACATAATAACCACATTAAGAGGTTGATTAGAAGTTCATAATTATAAAATGGAGGTCTTTATAAGGGTTAGGCAGTTAAAATTAATGACTTCATTACAGCATGGTAAATGACAATGAACTTAACATGTTACTTTATGAAATACTGTTTCTCAGGAATTACTTTTGATTTCCAGTTTGCATTTACTACTTCTCTTGTTTGTTTTTTTTAAAGAAATGTTTAATAATGAAATTACTCATTATACGTGTACATTTTTCATTAAAACATTCTAGTTTTGAAATGAAAGCTCCTAAATATACCATTATAAGCTAAACCTCCTCTCATAAAAGCATTGGTAGAATTATAATATGAGAAGTTCTGAATTTTGAAAACTAAGAGTCCAGAAAATCATCTGTAGCCAGTTGATTTTCAAAAAGAGTGCCAAGATTATTCAAAGGGGAAAGAATACTCTCTTCAACAAATGGTGCTGGGACAACTGAATACCCACATGCAAAAGAATTAAGTTGCACCCCTATTTCACATCATGTGGAAAGTTAGCTCAAAATGGATCAGTGACCTATATATGAGAGTTAAAACCATAAAACTCTTAGAAGAAAACAAGAGGGGAAAGCTTCATGACCTTGAATTCTCAGAAATGACACCAAAAGCATGAGCAACAAAAGAAAAAAAATGAGACTTTATAGAAAAAAATTTTTGTGCATCAAGGAAACCAACAAGAGAGTGAAAAAACAACCCACAAATGGGAAAATACTTGCAAGTCATATCTGATCAGTGTCTAATACATATAAAGATCTTCTACAACTCAGTAACAGACGAGACAATTTTAAAAAAGGAACGGACAAAGGACTTGAATTGGCCTAAAGACTTATGGCCAATAAACATGAAAAGATGTTCATTGTTAGTCATTTGGCAAATGCAAGTCAAAACCACAGTGAGGTGCAACTTCACACCCACTAGGTGGCCATATCAATAAAATGGAAAATAGCAAATTTTGACAAGGATGTAAAGCAATTAGAACCCTCATACATTGTTGGTGAAAATGAAAGACTGTACACAGCTTGTGAAAACCAGTTTGGTGGCTCCTCAACAAGTTCAGTTCAGTGGCTCAGTCGGGTCCAACTCTTTGCGACCCCATAAACCACAGCACGCCAGGCCTCCCTGTCCATCACCAGCTCCCGGAATTTACCCAGACTCATGACCATCGAGTCGGTGATGCCATCCCACCATCTCATCCTCTGTTGCCCCGTCTCCCACCCTCAATCTGTCCCAGCATCAGGGTCTTTTCAATTGGGTCAGCTCTTCGCATCAGGTGGCCAGAGTAGTGGAGTTTCAGCTTCAAAATCAGTCCTTCCAGTGAACACTCATGTGTTAAACAGAATTATTATATGACCTAGTAGATATTCCTAGATATATTCCCGAAAGAATTAAAAACAGATGTTCAAAAAAGGCTGTATATAAATGTTCATAGCAGTACCGTTCACAGCTGAAAGGGGAAAACAGGCCAGTTGTCAGTCAATAAATGAATGGATACACAATGTTATATATGTACATGAAATATTATTCATAAAAAGAACTGAAGTACTGATGTCTGCTGTGACACAGATGATCTACAAAAACATTAGATGAAAGAAGCCAGACACAAAAGGTAGTATTATTATATGAGTCCAAAGTAGGTGCATCCGTAGGGAAAGATGCAGATCGATGGTTAACTAGGACAAGAGGGAGAGGAATGGAGGAGCAGCTTCATAATGGGTATGGAGTTACCTTTTGGAGTGATGAAAATTTGGGGGTTTATTTAAAGGTGATTGCACAACACTGAATGTGCTAAATGCTATTGAATTCTTCACTTTAAAATGGCTTATTTTATGTTTATGTAATTTTTTTTTTTAAAAATGTAAGCTGAAGGATGCCTTAAATTAAGGATATTTGTCATTTAATGGATACTCTAGTATTATAATATATTAAATATTATAATATTTTCATTTATATTATACAGTAAAATATGTTATCATTTTTTGTAACTTATTTAAATCCTTTTTAAATTATTTAAAAGAAGATACTAAGAGTTAAGTGAAAGTACATCTAACTCTTGGTATTTTCTTTTAAATAATTTTAAAAGAATTTAAATAATAAAATTTTAAATAATTTTTGACAATTTTATTTACATTTGTAGGAGCAGCTGTCACCTCACAGACATGTAGTTGCCGAAATTTTAGCACCATCCTCAATCTCATGTCTTGCAAATTCCATTTCCGTAGCCTGAATTTTTATATTAAGGAAAGATCAAAAAATGAGTTTTGCCCATTTCTCCTCAAGACATAAGTCATTATTTTGAACTGATTAAGGTAGCTCTAAATGAGCCCCTGCATAGCTAACAGTTTATTTTATAATCTTTGATGTAATTATTCACTTAAGTTTATAATCCAAGCCAGTTATTCATTACCAAGTCAAAACCTTTTAGTTGGGTTAACGTTGCTGATTCATGAAAAACGGGTTAGTTAATTTGATTCAGATTATTGATACTTTCTTTTAGAAATGTTTCTGCAATTATGAAAATTATTCTTAGATTTTGGGGATGTTTTCTCTTGGCTTTTAGATGAGGTGCTGTCACGAGAGCTGGGCCTAGATGACTGGAGACCTGTTTTCCATTATTACTTTACTGCTCCTTGCTACCAGAGCCTGTGCTGGCTTTCTCTCAGCCGGGAAGGTGGGTGACTGCTCCTCACCTTCCTTCTAGGCTTGAGGCTTCACGGTTCCCCTGAACTGCAGCACTGATGATGCTGGCAGTCCTAGTTCCAGACTGACAAGAGAAATACTTCCCCTACTTGTCTTCAGAGGATTTTTTTTCTGGCCATTTTGCATAGCCTCTTGAATATTGGCATTATGGTTTAAAAAGTCCTCAAAAGAAAAGGGTTCTTTTTGTACAGGGCATAAATTCAGTTCAGTTCAGTCGCTCAGTTGTGTCCAACTCTGCGACCCCATGAATCGCAGCACGCCAGGCCTCCCTGTCCATCACCAAATCCCGGAGTTTACTCAAACCCATGTCCATCGAGTCGGTGATGCCATCCAGTCATCTCATCCTCTGTCATCCCCTTCTCTTCCTTCCCCCAATCCTCCCAGCATCAGGGTCTTTTCCAATGAGTCAATTCTTCACATGAGGTGGCCAAAGTATTGGAGTTTCAGCTTCAACATCAGTCCTTCCAGTGAACACCCAGGACTGGTCTCCTTTAGGGTAGACTGGTTGGATCTCCTTGCAGTCCAAGGGACTCTCAAGAGTCTTCTCCAACACCACAGTTCAGAAGCATCAATTCTTCAGCTCTCAGCTTTCTTTATGGTCTCTCACATCCATACATGACTACTGGAAAAACCATAGCCTTGACTAGAAGGACCTTTGTTGGCAAAGTAATGTCTCTGCTTTTTAATATGCTGTCTAGGTTGCTCATAACTTTCCTTCCAAGGAGTAAGTGTGTTTTAATTTCATGGCTGCAGTTACCATCTGCAGTGATTTTAGAGCCCAAAATAATAAAGTCTGACACTGTTTCCACTGTTTCCCCATCTGTTTCCCATGAAGTGATGGGACCAGATGCCATGATCTTAGAAAGGATATTTTACCTTGTCCTACCGTTTAGATGAAGCAAGAAACTATGAATGGTTCCAGTCAGACTCCTTTCTTCCTTATCACTGTTGGAAGGGCCTGAGTATCCCCACCATCAAGCCCTGACTTTTAGATAGCCTCTTCTCTCCAGTGGCCCCTTCTCTACAGACCTAATAGGTTCTTTCCTATGTCCATCACTTTTGTCCCCACTGCATCTACTGGTTGGAGAATTCTCTGCAACCCAGCTGGTCTATCCAGACACTGTCCCCCGTCTTGTAAGACTTAGCTGTGAAATTCCAGATATTTTCAGTTCATGCCTGGAATAGAGCCTTCTCTCTGGTTAAACCAAATGCTTGACTAACGCAAATGTGCACACCTGTGTGCACATGTGTGCTCCAAGACTTGTGTTTTAAACTAGTCAATCTGTGGCAATTTGTTATAGCAACAATATGAAACGAATATATGTGTGTTCTTTCATTTTTGAGAAATAAAATATCATAGTAGCAGTAACACATGGTTTGTAAAAACTTCTTAATCATCTAAACTAGAGCTGTATAAAGACAGAGGGACAAGTAAATTAAAGTGCAGGTACTGATATAAAATTTGAAGCACGTTAATTGTCATGTGTCTAATCAATCGCCAGCCCAGGATTGATGCTCGGGGCTGGTGCAGCGAGATTTCCCGGGGGGGAGGGAGGAGGGAGGGGGGTTCCGGAGGGGAAGCATATGTAAACCCATGGTGATATCATGACAATGTATGGCAAAAACAATTAAAAAAAAAAAATTAAATGGAGGAGCTGGGATCCAAATAAAATATTTTGACTCCTAATTTTGAATTGTAGAATTGTAGAAACAACTGTCTGATTTATTTGCTTCTATGTTTTTGTTGTTCATTAAAACTATTAGTAAAATAATTAGTAAGTAAGTTTTAAAATGTTTATCATTTTCAGTATTTATAAAATTAAGTTATTAGTAGAATTTAATAATTAAAAGCTGTATAGGAAAAATGTGTGCACATTTCTTTCATGTAAATACAGTTTTTTTTTTTCTCTCTGTCTAAATTCTCAAGCTGTTAATCAAATCACTAGGGAGTATTTGTTTTACAGAACAATTCTATGAAGTGCTTAACTTCATTTCTTTTTTTTCTTTTTAAAAAAATTTTAATTGCAGTATAGTTGGTTTACAGTGTTGTTAATGTTTGCTGTACAGCAAA
The DNA here is from genome assembly GCA_007570785.1 of Antilocapra americana. Classification (NCBI taxonomy): domain Eukaryota; kingdom Metazoa; phylum Chordata; class Mammalia; order Artiodactyla; family Antilocapridae; genus Antilocapra; species Antilocapra americana. The sequence continues at coordinate 13,662,614 of ML663012.1, read as the reverse complement.
GTGGTTCAGTTGTACATATAAATGCATTCCTTTTTTAAAATATTCTTCTTCATTATGGTTTATCATAGAATATTGAATATAATTCCCTATGCTATACAGTAGGACTTTGTTGTTTATCCATTCTGTAAATAATAGTTGGCATCTGCTAACCCCAAATTCCCACTCCGTCCCTCTCCAGCCCCTGTCTCTCTTGGCAGCCACAAGTCTATTTTCTATGTATGTGAGTCTGTTTCTGTTTCATGAATGTTCATTTGTGTCATATTTTAGTTTCCACATATAAATGATATCATATGGTATTTGTCTTTCTCTTTTTGACTTACTGCATGTAGTATGTTAATTCCTAGTTCCATCCTTGTTGCTGTAAATGGCATTATTTCATTCTTTATGGTGGAGAAGTGTTCCATTTTATATATGTAACAAAGCTTCTTTATCCATTCATCTGCCGATGGACATTCAGGTAGTGAATAATGCTGCTGTGAACATAGGAGTTGCATATGTCTTTTTGAATTATAGTTTTGTCTGGATATATGCCCAGGAGTGGGATTGCTAGATCATATAATAGCTCTACTTTTAGTTTTTTAAGGAACCTCCCTACTATCTTCCATAGTAACTGCACCAATTTATATTCCCACCAATAGTATAGGAGGGTTCTCTTTTCTCCACACCCTCTCCAGCATTTATTATTTATGGACTTTTTAATGATGACCTTTCTGAGTGGTGTGAGGTGGTACCTCATTGAAATTTTGGTTTACATTTCTCTATTAATTAATGATGTTGACCATCTTTTATGAAGTGTTTAACTTTCTTTTAAAAAAAGTTATAATATTAGATTTGAGAGTGCTTAGAAGTGACAGTTACGACATTAACTTGAAATGGTTGGTGCAGCTTATTTCTCTTTGCTTCCTCTGGTTCTGTATAAGCATGAATGTTGGCCTGTACTTATTTTCTGTGTTCTTATTTTGTTAGTATATATAAATGAACATAATGCCTACAGAAAAATTTTTGTGATAAAATAGATATATGATACAAGACATAGGAACGCTGTGATTCAGGAGAATCAAGTTCTAAGTCCAGCTCAGATCCTCATAGCAGTACTTCTTAGTTACTTGGGCAAATCATTGTGTCTTTATGGACCTTAACAGTTACACCTCTGAAATAAATGTTTTGGAACTTCTTGTTTAAACTGGTTGATCAAACACCCAAACAAAGAGACCAGGAGGGCAGTAATCAGTGGATATGAAAGCACATTAACAAGCTTCTGCAGAAGAAATGAGAATAAGTAAATGAGATATTTGCCACAAAGAAGAGAACCTATCTACTGTAGAACTCAAGCGATGCTTTGGGTCCAGAGGTGCTAGGTACAGAAAACAAAGATGAAATGGGTGGCTGGAAATAGGGATGTTAATCAAACATGTGTCTGCAAAACAGTTTTGCGAGTTGTCCCCGAGCCTTCCCACCCCATCCCCATGCTCAGCATTTGCTCCTGGATAGTAACTAAATGAAAAGTTATTAGGCTAGGATCTGGGAAAGGAGAAGCCTAGTCAGAGGAGCCCAGGATTTGGGGTGGTCTTTCCCTTGAGGGCATTTGAAAATTCTGGAAGGGGCAGCTGAGAGGTTTGAGAGTCCTTTAGAGTGTCTTGTGGGGCTATAGGAGATAGGGGTTGTAGTCCGGGGCCCTCTAAAGGGGCTTAGTGAACTTCCTTTGCTTTGAATTGGGTCCAATAAAGGGCTGCGTGCTAGAAGTAAGAGCAAACCAGAAAGTAACAGGCTCTTGCAGGCCCTGCCACTTAGCTTCACATCATCTCATTTGCTGAACTCAAGGTGAGCTGAGCCCAAATTGCTAGTGCTTCAAGGTCCAGCAGAAATAAATGTAAATTCTACCAGGAGGAAGACAGCATCATACTGGGTATCAAACTATTTCTAGGTAACAAACAGTTTTGCAAGTTCAAGGTCCAGCACATAGTCAGAAATAACTAGTCACAGAAGGAGATTAGATGACATTCACAAATCCAACACAAACAACAGGGAAAAGAAATAGATCCATAGGAGTTATTGGCCTTATTGGATCCAGACTTCCAAAGAGCTGTGATGTTATGTTGATAGAAGACAGTATGAAAAATTTTGGGTGGAAAATGAAAACTTTAAAAAACTAAATAGAGATTATAGAACTCTAAGATATAGTAACTGAATTATGAAGTTAATGGGTGGGTTTAAAAGCATATTATTAATAAATATAACTGAGGAGAGAGTTGTGACCCAAAAGATGGGTAAGGAGAAAAGTATCCAGAATGAAGGCTGGGGAGACAAAATGGTAGAAACATACAGAAGAGAGGATGTGTTTGTTTTCTATTGCCGCATGACAAATTACCATAAACTTAGGGGTGTAAAACAAAGCAACAACCATTTCTCATTTCATAGTTCTGTGTAGGTCAGAAATCTCGGTGGGCTTCCCTTGGGTTCTCTGCGTGGCATTTCACAAGGCTGAAATCAAGGTGTCACTGGACCAGGCTCTTATCTGGAGGCTCTGGGGAAGAATCTGCTTTCAGGTACACTCAGGGTTCTTGGCAGAACCCAGTCCCTTGCAGCTGTAGGTCGGAGGTCTCTATTCCTTTACTGTCTGTCAACCAGGGGACCACTCTGCTCCCATTCCTTCTCAAGACGGACCCCGCCACCTCCATCTTGAGGGCAACAGTGGCATGTCTTGTCCTTCTCTGGATTCAGATCTCTGACTTCCCCCTCTTGCCAGCCAGGCAGAACAAACTTTGCTTCTAAAGGGCTCTTGTAATTGGATTAATGTCCCCCCAACCCTTCCCTTGTGGTCTCCCTTTTGTTGAAATAATGTTTAGTCCCCTTATGGGACACAGGATGACTGTATTGCAGGAAAACCAAATTCCTAGAAATCGGTAGAACAAACCACTTCAGGAAACAATTTAGCATTGTCTACTAAAATAGAACATGCAGTCCCACTGTTAGCTATCTACTTGTCAAAAATGCATGCATAGGGTACCCAGAACCATGTACAAGAGTGTTTATGATCATGATTTTTGTAATTGCTTTGCAAACTGAAAACAACCAATATATCTATGGACGTTATGTCATATAATTATAACGAAGGAATATTATAGCAATGACACAGAATGTGCTGTAGCTTCATCCAAGAAAGTATGTATCTTACAAATACCACGTTGAGTGAAGGCAGTCAGACACAGTTTCAAAACCAGGCGAAAACAAATGATGCAGAGGCTTGAAGATGCGTGTTTAGCAGGTAAAAGCCAGGAAGTGATTCTCATAAAAGTCAGAAGTAGTTGCCGTCTTTGGAGGGCAGAGGGAATAGTGATTAGTAGGAGACCTGACTAGGGGACTTGGCTGGTGTTGACAAAGCCTGATTCTCTGTGAAAGACCATTGAGATAAGGAACAAAAAAGGAAGCAAAAGAATGAATACCAGACAGGCATAATCCTTCTGTGCATAACCAACAGCCCTCAACTTTGGCAATCCCAAGAGAAAATTGATTTCAAACTTAGAAGATAAACTGTCAATCAAGGATAAAGAAAGAGTAAGATAATTTATCTTCCATGCTCTTTTTCTCTGAGGAAATTCCCTTAGGATATATTCCAGCAAGAAAGAGAATACAAGACTGTATAACAAGTAGCAGTGGAGGCCAGTGAAAAGAAATCCCAGGGCGATAGCTGCACATCAGGCGTTGAAACTTCAAGAAAAATGTCTTCCCCTGCAAATGGAATAGATTCCAAACAATAGATAATTTGAGAAGGTAGGAAGTACTAGTGACAGCCTCTGGCGAGATATATTTGTCTTCTCTTAATAAGAAAAAAAAAGTTTATTAGAAACTTGTAGTAGAA
>ML663012.1:13536390-13658655 GCA_007570785.1 Antilocapra americana | reverse complement strand
CGCCAGCCCAGGATTGATGCTCGGGGCTGGTGATTGATTAGACACATGACAATTAACATGCTTCAATGCCCTTCTCCCATATCATCCCACCCTTACCCTCATCCACAAAGTCCACGAGTCTATTCTATACATCTGCGTTCCTTTTGCTGTCTTGCATGTTGGGTTCTCGTTACCGTCTTTCTAAATTCCATATATATGCGTTAATATACTGTATTGTTGTTTTTGCTTCTGGCTTACTTCACTCTGGATAATGGGCTCCAGTTTCGTCCATCTGAGTAGAATTGCTTCAAATGAATTTTTTTTAATGCTAAGTAATATTCCATTGTGTATATGTACCACAGCTTTCTTATCCATTCATCAGTTGATGGGCATCTAGGTTGCTTCCATGTCTTGGCTATTGTAAACAATGCAGCGATGAACATTGGGGTACATGTGGCTCTTTCAATTCTGGTTTCCTTGGTGTATATGCCCAGCAGTGGGATTGCTGGGTCATATGGCAGGTCTATTTGCAGCTTTTTAAGGAACCTCCACACTGTTTTCCATAGTGGCTGTACTAGTTTTCATTCCCACCAACAGTGTAAGAGGGTTCCCTTTTCTCCACATCCTCTCCAGCATTTATTGCTTGTAGACTTTTGGATGGCAGCCATTCTGACTGGTGTAAAGTGGTACCTCATTGTGGAGGAAATAAATTTAAAGTAGCATGATGTTTGAGAACTGGTGAAATGTACGAAGATAATCCATTTAACCATAATACTGGAAACAGTCTTGTTCTTTTATGAGTGACAGCAAATCATGTGACCTTAAATGAAATGTAATCCTTATTCTATAGTTAGTGATGTTTACATGTGTGCACATACATACACTTCATATCTTGATTTTCAAGTTTTAGTCACATCCTACGAAAGAAACACAGAAGACATCTTGAGACCGAAAGATGTGTTATCAAACTTGACCATTTAAGACATTTGGAGGGAAAGAGAGTAGAGAGCAGGAAGTAAAAGAAGATGAAGTATAATATTCTCATTTTACATACTGGACAGCAAGAAATTCCTAAGTTGATAAATGAGGAAAGAGTGATAAAAGTATATTTTTGGAGTTGAGACATGACTGCAAGAAGTAAAGCCAGGAATAATTGAAGGTAGCTCTTCCTGGAGTTGAAACTAGGAACGGGGAACATGTGTCTCCTCAGGTAATTCAGAATTGGTTCATTTGTCTCATTGGACAAAAACTTCTTTGTCCAGAAGAAGGCGTGTCTGTTTTTAAATTCTCGAGCCTGAGATATATATGTACTTCCCAGGTGGCTCACTGGTAAAGAATCTGCCTGCAATACAGGAGACTTGGGTTCACTCCCTGGGTCAGGAAGATCCCCTGGAGAAGGAAATGGCAACCCACTCCAGTATTCTTGCCTGGGAAATCCCATGGACAGAGGAGCCTGGCAGGCTACAGTCCAACAAAGAGTTGGACACAACTCAGCAACTAAAACAACAACAATTTTATGTATACACACACACACGCACATTTAAGTGTACAAATCACACATATATATTAATGATTTGTTTCACAGATTCAATTTTAACATAATTCATGTGAATATTGTATTTGCATACGGGCATGTGGTTTTACATCTGTGTATGTGTGTACACATAATGTGAACTGAGTTAAAGAAGAAACGATTCCAAAGTAACTTGACAGCTTTCAATTTTAAAAAGTTAAAATTGAGTTAAGTTTTTCTTGGCAACAGATTATTAATAGAAGTGAAAAAGTGTAAGCAGTGTTGTAAATTGAATAGAATACATAAATAGAAACAGTGTTTGAAATGGTGCTTAGATTCTCAGATGGTCTTTAGCAGCTTTTAACCCCCAGTGAAGAGCCAGAAGGTAACAATAACAGCAACTGATGCTAGTGCTAGCTTGAAACTAGTACAAGAAGTATTCAATTTTTCCTGTCTATTTTTTCTAGGAAAATGAATCGTAAATTTCAGCTGGGAGCTTGAGATGCTAGAAACAGATCCCCTAGAAGATTATATTTCTTACCATAGTATTAATAGTATGAAGAGATATTTCTAGGAGAATTTTATACATACAGCAATTGCTTAAGTTAGGGATTTTGTATCTTGGGGATTTACCATGAGCTAAGATTTTGGCTTCTGCTTTCTTTTTAGATTCTTTCATCTAGGAAAAACACAATCAGTCAAAATTTAGATTTATAATATTACATCCTTCTCAGGTGCTCAAACCATTTTCTTCACTGTGATATTCCAAAATACACTTATATTTTATTTTGTGATACCAGTGAGTTTTTTCAACTTATTGACATATTGAAACTGAAGATTTTGTTTCCTGACCAGTCTTATATGCTCTATTTTAAATTACCTGGTTCTGAAGATAGTAATCTCAACTAACATAATGAGATGTCAGTGTGCAAAGGATTGCTGAATCCCATCCTAGCTGCAGCTGCCAGGTTGATGCCTCTGAAAGGAGTCAGTTCATCCTGCACTGTTAGTCAACTCACTTTGCTCTTCATTTGTAGAAGTACCCTGAGTGAAAGCAAGCAGGTTTTTCCTTATTTGTTATTCAGTTAGAAAGATAACACATTGAATGTACATTCTGCATTGCTGTATTTTCCAGAATTATCCTAATGGATTGCTCATTATATTTCTTAATTATAGTGCTGCTTTTGATACAGTTCTTGGAATAAATGTTGCCGTCAAGAAACTAAGCCGTCCTTTTCAGAATCAGACTCATGCAAAGAGAGCATATCGTGAACTTGTCCTCTTAAAATGTGTCAATCATAAAAATGTAAGTAATGTCTGTGTTTCCTCTGTATATTTTAATGTTGTCAATTATATTTGATAATCTTGTGGGTCTTTGAAGATACAATGAGTTTAAACCTAGGGTAAGCTAGTGATAAAAGTACTATTTAAATGTTTATATTTTATTGATAAAATTGTTAATCAACACTGGGGATATTGGGTCAACAAGAGGCATCATGGTCCATAGAAATTCAGGTCACTCATTAGGAAGGGGAATGTCCTTGTTACCATTTGGTTTTCACTGTTTCATTGTGATAAAATGGCAAGAGTATTGACCTGACAAATTGAGAAATAACTAAATACTTTTTAGGAAAACACTGTTCTATAAGTAGCTTTTACATATTCATATTTATGGAAATAATTGTTATTAGATGATGCTTTATTCAAGGTACTTCTACTTGGCACAGAAATCAAAGCATTGTACATTGTAAGGAAAAACAATATATCTCTAGAAAATGAGGTACTCAGGCACATATCATGTTCTTTTGCTGATCCCTGAGTATTATGTGGAACATGATTTTGATAGCCTTGCCATGTTATGAGATTATAAGATGGTAAGTCTAGAAGGGGCTTTGGAGACCCCCTCCCATATGACTTCTCTTTGTTACAAAGTTGAGGGGATAAGTATCTAAGATCACACTCAGCTCCATATGGCTCCTTTTGTTGTGACGTTTCTGCTGGATTTTTCTGGTGTAGGGACAAAAAACTAAGATAATTTCAATCTTTTGAGTCTGTGATTCAAATTTGTTTTTAATTTCTCCAATGCATGCTTTATTTGTTGTTCAATTGCTAAGTCATGTCCAACTCTTTGCAGCCTCATGGACTGTAGCTCTCCAGGCTCCCCTGTCCTCCACTATCTCCCAAAGTTTGCTCAAATTCATGTCCATTGAGTCAGTGATGCTGTCTGTCCATCTCTTCCTCTGCTTCTCCTTTTGCCTTCAGTCTTTCCCGGCATCAGGATCTTTTCCAATAAGTCAGCTCTTTGCATCAAGTGGCCAAAGTATTGGAGCTTCAGCATCAGTCCTTTCAGTAAATATTCAGAGTTGATCTCCATTAGGATTGACTGTCTCATCTCCTTGCAGTCCAAGGAGTCCAAGGCTGCTTGCAGTCCAAGGCTCTCAAGAATCTTCTTCAGCACAATTTGAAAGCATCAGTTCTTTGGTGATAAGCCTTCTTTATAGTCAGACTCTCACATCTGTATATAACTACTGGAAAAACCATAGCTTTGACTTTATGGACCTTTGTTAGCAAAGTGATGTCTCTGCTTTTTAATATGCAAGTTTTTGTGTCTCGGTTTGTCACAGCTTTCCTTCCAAGTAGCAAGCATCTTTTAATTTCATGGCTGCAGTCACCGTCTGTGGTGATTTTGGAGCCCAAGAAAAGAAAATCTGTCACTGATTCAATTTTTTCCCTATCTATTTGCCATGAAGTGATGGGACCAGATATCATGATCTTAGTTTTTTTTTATTTTCATGTTGAGTTGCAAGCCAGCCTTTTCACTTTCTTCTTTCACCGTCATCAAGAGGTTCTTTAGTTCCTCTTTACTTTCTGTCATTAGAGTGATATGTGCATGTCTGAAGTTCTTGATATTTCTCCCAGCAATCTTTATTCTAGCTTGTGATTCATCCAGCTCAGCATTTTGCATGATGTTCTCTGCATATAAGCTAAATAAGCAGGGTGACAGTATACAGCCTTGTTATGCACCTTTCTCAATTTGGGACCAGTCTGTTGTTCCATGTCCAGTTCTATTGCTTCTTGACCCGCATACAGGTTTCTCAGGAGACAAGTAAGGTGGTCTGATATTCCCATCTTTAAGAATTTTCCACAATTTATTGTGATCCACACAGTCAGAGGCTTTCACATAGTCGATGAAGAAGAAGTATATGTTTTTCTGGAACTCCTTTACTTTCTCCATGATCCATCAATCATGGCGATTTGATCTCTGGTTCCTTTGCCTCTTTGAAACCCAGCTTGTACATCTGGAAGTTCTCAGTTCACATACTGCTGAAACCTAGCTTGAAGGATTTTGAGCATAACCTTGCTAGCATATGAAATGAGCATAATTGTACAGTAGTTTGAACATTCTTTGGCATTGTCCTTTGGGATTGGAATGAAAACTGACCTTTTATTTTTTTTTTTTCGTTTTTTGAATGTTAAGTTTTGTGGTTTTTTAAAAATATAAATTTATTTTAATTGGAAGCTACTTACTTTACAATATTGTAATGGTTTTTCCATACATGGCATGAATCCACCATGGGTGAACATGTGTTCCCCATCCTGAACCCCCTCCTACCTTCCTCCCCATCCCACCCCTCAGGGTCATCCCAGTGCACCAGCCCTGAGCACCTTGTCTCATGCATCGAACCTGCACTGGCGATTCATTTCACATATAATAATATACATGTTTCAGTGCCATTTTCCCAAATCATCCCACCCTCACCCTCTTCCACAGAGTCCAAAAGACTGTTCTATACATCTGTGTGTCTTTTGCTGTCTCACATACAGGGTTATCGTTACCATCTTTCTAAATTCCATATATATGCATTAGTATACTGTATTGGTGTTTTTCTTTCTGGCTTACTTCACTCTGTATAATAGGCTCCAGTTTCATCCACCTCATTAGAACTGATTCAAATGTGTTCTTTTTAATAGCTGAGTAATATTCCATTGTGTATATGTACCACAGCTTCCTTATCCATTCATCTGCTGATGGATATCTAGGTTGCTTCCATGTCCTTGCTATTATAAACAGTGCTGTGATGAACATTGGGGTACACGTGTCTCTTTCAATTCTGGTTTCCTCGGTGTATATGCCCAGTAGTGGGATTGCTGACCTTTTGGAGTCCTGTGGTTATTGCTAAGTTTTCCAAATTTGCTGCCATAATGAGTGCGGCACAGCATCATCTTTTAGGATTTGAAATAACAGCTGGAATTCTGTCACCTCCACTAGCTTTGGTTGTAGTAATGCTTCCTAAGGCCCACTTGACTTCATATTCCAGGATGTCCAGTGTCCAGTTCTGTATATTGTTGCCAACTCTTCTGCTTCTGTTAGATCCCCACCATTGCTGTTGTTCATCATGCCCATCCTTGCATGAAATGTTCCCTCAGTATCTCCAGTTTTCTTGAAGAGACCTCTAGTCGTTCCCATTCTATTATTTTCCTCTATTTCTTTGCTTTGTTCACTAAGAAGGCCTTCTTATCTCTCCTTACTATTCTCTGGAACTCTATTCATTTGGGTATATCATAAAAACAAAAATAAAAAAAATTTTCTTAAAAAAATATGGTGGAATGTTGCTAGATCTCATGTACATTAATGAACATAGATATAAACCATTTTCTACATAGTACAAATGGACAGTAATTCATTTAACCAATTACTTATTATCAAATATTTATGTTGTTTCTCATTTTTTACTTCTATAAACAGTGCTGCAGTGAACATCCTTATACAGGTGAATTCTTTGGCCAAGATTCTGGGTCAAAAACTATGCACATTTCTGGTTTTCATATATACTGACAAGTTGACCTCAAGGAAGACTATCAGTTTTACACTTTCATTGAGTATCTGAGTATGGCTTTTATTTCAGAATACTCCAAACTACATATTGTTGATTTTTTTGTTTTACCTTTCCAAACCAATACCTTATTTTTATTTGTAAGGTTGATTTTCTTTCCATGTCTCTACCAGCCTTTTATTTTTATTTCTTGAGAGTTTGCTTTCCATGGCCTTTGTCCATTTTTCTCTAGGACTGTTGGTTTCTTTCAATGCAGGAGACACAAGGAAAAAAAACTGGATTCACATTTCAATCTTTATACCAAGATAAACTTAAAATGGAACAAAAATTTAAATCTAAGACACAAAATCATAAAACATTAAAATATGGATAAACATATCTGTTGCCAGTGCAGGAGATACAAGAGACACAAGTTCAATCCCTGGGTTGGGAAGATCCCCTCAAGTAGGAAATGGCAACCCACTCTAGTATTCTTGCCTGGGAAATCCCATGGACAGAGAGAGGAGCTGGTGGGCTACAGTCCATGGGGTCGCACAGAGTCAGACATGACTGAGCGACTGACACACATTGGTTTCTTTCTCATGCATTTAGAGAAGATCTTGGTATATTAAAGCTATCAGTCCTCATTTCTTTTCCGTTTGACCTAATTTAGGTTGTTTTTGCCATAATGATTTTTGTCATCGTTTAATGTAATCAAGTCTTTCAGATTTCTTGTCATGCTTAGAACAGACTTTTCCACACTCAAGTTGTATGAGTGTTTATCCATATTTTCATGTTTCATGGTTTCATGCCTTAGATTTAAGTTTTTGTTCAATTTTAAGTTTATCTTGGTGTAAAGGTTAAAGTGTGAATCCAGTTTTCCTTTTCCCCCCTTGGCTATCCAGCCATTCCAATCTTCAGTATTTTAAACTGAATAATTCATCTTTCCTTCAGACATCTGAAATGATTGAGGATGTGTTTTTGATGCTCAAGTATGATGTTTAACATGTTTGATGTTAAAGCAAGAATTCATTGTTTAACATTGGAATACCAGAACCAAAGCCTGCGATGGGGTCAGTTTTTGAACCCTCTTTAGGTAAATACATAATACTATGAGGCACTTCATCTTTATTATACCAAAAATATAAGGTTAGTCCTCATATTTCAAAACTTTCTAGAAATTTGCACATTGTATTTAAGTTTTCAGAGTTAACATATTGCTTTATTTCGCGTTTTTCTACTTGCTACTTTTTTATGTTCAAAGCTGGAAAGCATTATGTGTCAAAATTCTGTAATAATAAGTTACTAGGGACATATAAAAGTGATTTGATTAAAAGTGCATCTTATTTCCAAGGCGAGAATCCTAATCATTTAACTTTTGAAATGCTGTATATTAGAATGTTTTGGTAAAAGCAGTAATAATAATAAAATTACAAAGCTCTGCTGTGATTTTTTCCTAGTTTTTAATACATTTTAATGTTAAATTTAATTTTTATGGTCAAGTAGAGTTGTTTGACATGCTGAAGTTTAATTTTCTCTTTTCAGATAATTAGTTTGTTAAATGTGTTTACACCACAAAAAACTCTAGAAGAATTTCAGGATGTGTAAGTATAATTTTTATTCAGTAATACACTGTGCATGAAAGATTGAAAATTTAAAAGAGAACATGACTGCTTTTTATTAACTTAGGAAATGCAGACAATAATACATTTTTAAATGATGTCTTAGCCACTTTTCACTATGAAATAGGAACAGTAAGGAAAATGAATAATAATATTCAACTGCTTGTGCCTATGGACTTCTCAGGTGGCTCTAGTGGTAAGGAACCCGCCTACGAATGTAGGAGACATAAGAGATCCTGATTCAGTCCCTCAGTGGGGAAGACACCCTGAAGGAGGGCATGGCAACCCAGTCCAGTATTCCTGCTTGGAGAATCCCTTGGACAGAGGAGCCTGGTGGGCTACAGTCCGTAGGTTTGCAAAGAGTCAGACACGACTGAAGCAACTTAGCACGCATGTGCTTATCCCTAGACAGTTATCATTTCTACAACAGATAAAGGGTGACTAAAAGTAGATTCCTTGGAGAAGACAGTGCCATTAATGCTGTTGATTTGCTTTACTGAAATATAAAGTGTTTTTTTCTAGTCCCCTAAAATCCAAGATTATAGGGTTTAGGTGTTTATACTTATTATTTGAAATGGTTAAGTGATTAAATATTGTATATTTCCCAAAATCTGAAATAGAATTGTCTTACTAACAATGAAATGAAATATTAATTTATTATTGAGATATAATGTACAACTTTACCTTAAATTTATTGATTTATTCATTCAACAAATATTTGATTGCCAGAAATTCCCTGGCAGTCCAGTGCTTAGGACACCATGCTTTCAGTTGCACAGCCAAAAGGAAAATTTGATTGCCAACTGTGTGCTAAGCACTCTCTTGAACTTGGCATACTTAGTGACCAAAACAGGCAAAAATTCCTTTCGTTATTTAAGAATTGTGAATGATCATATTTTTTCCTAGAGCTTGAAGGAAAACCAGGGAAGATAATCAACTTAACAAATAGGGAAATGATGTCATTCATTAGAACGTGGCAAATGTGGAAGAAATGGAGCTGCGTGAGAGGGATCAGAAGTGCTGGGGATTAGGAGTCAGGCTGCAGTTTTAAGTAGGATATTTAGGGAAGGACCTCATGGGGTTGGTAACATTTGAAGAAGTGTTGAAGGAAACGAAGGGTTTAGTCCTACAGATATTTTGAGAAAGGTAGTATCAAGATAGAAGGAATGGGCTTCCCTGGTGGCTCAGTGCTAAGGAATCTACCTGCCAGTGTAGGAAACAGTGTTTCGATCCCTGATCCAGGAAGCTCCCCCATGTCACAGAGCAACTAAGCCCGTGTGCCACAACTACTGAGCCAGCTGTCTAACACTTGGGAGCCGCAGCTGCTGAGCCCACGTGCTGCAACTGCTGAAGCCTGCAAGTCCTGGAAGCCGTGTTCCAGAAAAGGAGACACCACTGCAAGGAAAAGGCCATGCGCTACCCCAAGGGAGTACCCGCTGCTTGCCGCAACTGGGGAAAACCTGTGCATCAGTGAAGACCCAGAACAGCCAAAGTTAAAATAAATACAGCTATATTTTAAAGAGGTAGAAGGAGCAAGCAGCATGAGGTGTGCCTGGTGTGTGCTCCTGAAGAGCAAGAGCCTGTTTGGCTGGATCGGAGGGAGCAGAGGAAAGTAGAAGAGGTCGGCTCAAAGAGGCGCAGGCCAGACACTGCCGGGCCTCTAGGACTTCCCTTTACAAGGAAGACTTGCAGTAGAAGAGTGAGTTTATCCAACTTACATTTTAAAGCAATAACTTGGTTCTGGACTGCGAATCCGCTGTATGGGGCAGAGCACTGAAGACCTGTCAGGAGGCTATTGCAGCGGTTCAAGTGAGAGATGACTGTGGCTACAGTCAGACCGAAGGGGTGATATGATGGTAAGGGCACAAGACTGGACATCGACACTGCTTTGAAGAGAGAACCCCAGTGTTTGCTCTTAGAGAGGCTGTGTGGTTTGAAAGAAGGAGTTGCTGAGAACAACATTTGGACTTTTGGCTCAGGTGTTCACCAGAAGGATAAACGTTCCCTCAACTGAGATGAGGAAAGCCACAGGAAGAACAGACTTGGGAGTGGCATAGAGTCAGGAGCTCAGTTTGAGACATGGACTTCAAGATGTCTACTGGGCACCCAAATTGATCTGTGAAGCAGTCAGTTAGATAAGTGAGCCTGGAGTTCAGGTGGGATGTCTGGGTTGAATGTATTAATTTGGGAGTTGACAGTCTACAGATGGTATTTAAAGCCTTGAAGTCAGAAACCAGGGAAGATCTTCATGACTATGAGTACAATAGAGAGAAGAAGGCCAAGGAACAGATGCTGGCACTCCGGCAGTAAGAGGCCAGTGGTAAGAGAAAGTCGTGGTCAGCCAGGGGTGTAGGACTAGCCACTGGGTTCACTAGGACTGGCAACACAGAAGGTGTCAGGAGCCTTGAGGACAGTTTCTGCAAAGTGCTAGGGGCAAAAGCCTGATTAAAGTGAGATTAAGGAAAAATGGGAGAAAACATTGGAGATGATGAGTGTAGATACCTCTTTGGGGAGTTTTGCTTGCAGGAAGAGCGAAAATACAAGATGGTAGCTGGTAGGGGAGGTAAGCTCAAGAGTTTTCTTGAGATGAGAGCAGTAACAGCACGGTTGCTGTACTGGTAAGAATGACCCAGTAGCAGAAAATTTTAAATATAGGAGACTTTGAATATTTGAGATTCTATTTACTATGATATAAAAATTGCTTCTATTCAAGATACCTTATAAATCAAGATACCTAATAAAAGCAAGTTATCTGTTTACTTTAGCCAGTACAGTGACTAGGTAGTAAGTTACTACTTTTTTATAAAAATTCTGATTTAATACCATAAAGGAATTTGGATAATTTTCATGTGTACATGGCTGATCATTTATTTCCTCAGGTATTTGGTTATGGAATTAATGGATGCTAACTTATGTCAGGTTATTCACATGGAGTTGGACCATGAAAGAATGTCCTACCTTCTTTACCAGATGCTCTGTGGTATTAAACATCTACATTCAGCTGGTATAATTCATAGAGTAAGTAGTGATACTGTATTGGTTTTTTCCTTATAATCAAAATCATTTTGTTATTGTAATCTTCAGATACAAAAGAACATATTTTTTAAAAAATTGTCAATGTTGAAAATCCAAATAGACTTTGGGATCATATTACTTTCTCAAAGATTGTTGAGATTAGAAGACATTTGTGGAACACCTGGTTTGCCTGGGCCCATCTGAGCCACACTGGGTGCAGATATGAGCCAGCTGCCCAGATTCATATATAGAGAAATGCTTCTTTATTTTTTTAAGTTAAACTTAGAGAAAAATTGCAAGAATAGGATAAAGACGTTCCAAATACTATTCACCCAGATAGCCCTGGTGTTAATAGTTTTGTCATACTTGAAATCCTGTTTTTAGTGCAAAGAATTTGAATTTGGGGTGGGGGAAAGTTAAAGGCCAAGCCGTATATGATGCAGTTGCTCTAGAAGTTTTATATGAGTTATCGTCCAAGTATTCATTTCTTACATCATAAAATTCTACCACTCCAGCATCCCAACCATACTGGTAGGAACTCTTGGAAAGGCTCCAGGCAGACCTCTTGACTAGGCTGGAATTTGAATGGTGGTGTTGCCTGTCAGGGAGTACATATTTAAAAACCAGAGAGATGTTCTCTAAGCTGGTTTTATGAGCTTTTGTTATTTTTTGATTTGTACTGCTGTGTAAACAGTTCATGATAAAGTTTTTGTTTATTTCTTTGTTGTTTTTTTGTTTCTTTTAGCAACTGAAGACTGAGACTAGAGGCAGAGATAATAATAGTTTTACTGAAAGCATTCTTAGCATTCCTTAAATAATTACTATATTGATTTTGTTGACTGTCTTTTGATATTATGTTTCAATAGAAAAAGTTGTATTTTCTGTGAACTGCAGTCTGTGGGGGGAAGAAGTGAGACAAGAACAATGAAACCTTTTCATACAAAAAGGAACAGAGAGATTTTTGATGGTATAGTAGTAGTAATTCTTTTGAATCTGTTGGGTGGTTCCGTCACAGCCACTGAGCAGAGGCCCAACAAAGTGGCAGAGCCCACAGTTCAGAGAGGGCCAGACGCTTGCCCCTCATGAACATGAGGCCTGAGGCTGAGTGAGGTCTGCCGCCAAGACCAGCCCTGGCCCTCCCATTGCCTGCCGGGGCCCTGCCACAAAGATTCCTGACCAGTCTCCAGTCATTTAGATAATAGCCTTTGCTCCTGCCATGTGGTCAGTTAAAGTAATATATATTCAGTTGATGAATTTGCTTTAAAAATAGTGACACTAGTCATTTTAATTAAAAACAAAGATTTCCTAGCATACCATTCTATTTCTTTTCCTAAAATATTCACAGGCCTTTATATAAATTAAGGCACTCTTAATTTCTCTTAAATACATGCTATATTAAAGTCTTGCCCGAGAATAAGTTCTCAGACAATTAGTCTTCATTATGTTAAGCTTTATTAATTTTGCACAAGCAGATGGTTTGTCTGGCTTGTGTCTCCCCTCTTGGGCCCAGACATACATGGGGAAGCAGTACCCTCTTGTTTCAGGGGTGCCTTGTGGGAGCTGTAGCGTACACGCGCCTTTGTTCAGTGATGTTTGGTCCCTGCAGTGTAGGCCCACACCTGCAGACCAGAAAGTCACATAGAACATGGAAGTTTTTGGTTTGCCCAGTGTGAATTCGCCAACCACCTCTCCATCCTGTTATCTCCCCACTGGCTCTCCCTCCCTTGTCTTATAGCCCCCATTCACACACTAGTAGGACTGTAGACTTTGTGTTTGCTTGAAACTACCGTGTGTGCATTGTGGAAAAGGTAGATAAGGCCCCTGTTTGCACACCCACAACTCTTCCAGGCCCCAAGAGATGATCAACTACAGTTACCCTCTACCATGTTAATAGTTGCCTGTGAACTCTTTCTGTCCTTTTTTCTGTATACAATACCACAGACGAACAAGGAAGTGGCAACCCACTCCAGTATTCCTGCCTGGAGAATCTCATGGACAGAAGAGCCTGGTGGGCTGCTCTCTATGGGATCGCACAGAGTTGGGCACGAATGAAGCGACGCAGCAGCATACCATAGACAAAACGTGGTCCACTGAGAAGGGAATGGCAAACCACTTCAGTATTCTTGCCTTGAGAACCCCATGAACACTATGAAAAGGCAAAAGGATAGGACACTAAAAGATGAACTCCCCAGGTTGGTAGGTGCCCAGTATGCTACTAGAGATCAGTAGAGAAATAACTCCACAAAGAATGAAGAGATGGCGCCAAAGCAAAAACAACACTCAGTTGTGGATATGACTGGTGACGGAAGCAAGGTCCAATGCTGTGAAGAGCAATATTGTGTAGGAACCTGGAATGTTAGGTTCGTGAATCAAGGCAAATTGGAAGTGGTCAAACAGGAGATGGCAAGAGTGAACATCGACATTTTAGGAATCAGTGAACTGAGATGGACTGGAATGGGTGGATTTAACTCAGATGACCATTGTGTATCTACTTCTGTGGGCAAAACTCCCTTAGAAGAAATGGAGTAGCCCTCATAGTCAACAGAAGAGTTCAAAAATGACAGAATGATCTCTGTTTGTTTCCAAGGCAACCCATTCAATATCACGGTAATCCAAGTCTATGCCCTGACCAGGAGTGCTGAAGAAGCTGAAGTTGAACGATTCTATGAAGACCTATAACCTTCTAGAACTAACACCCAAAAAAGATGTTTTTTTCATTACAGGGGACTGGAATGCAAAAGTAGGAAATCAAGAGATGCCTGGAGTAACAGGAAAATTTGGCCCTGGAGTACAAAATGAAGCCGGTCAAAGGCTAGCAGAGTTTTGCCCACAGAACCCACGGGTCTTAGCAAACACTCTATTCCAACAACACAAGAGAAGACGCTACACATGGACATCACCAGATGGTCAATACAGAAATCAGATTGATTATATGCTCTGCAGCCAAAGATGGAGAAGCTCTATACAGCCAGCAAAAACAAGACTGGGAGCTGACTGTGGCTCAGATCATGAACTTATTGCCAAATTCAGACTGAAATTGAAGAAATCAGGGTAAACCACTAAACCATTCAGGTATGACCTAAATCAAATCCCTAACGATTATATAGTCAAAGTGAGAAATAGATTTAAGGGACTAGATCTGATAGACAGAGTGCCTGATGAACTATGGATGGAGGTTCCTGACATTGTAAAGGAGACAGGGATTAAGACCATCCCCAAGGAAAAGAAATGCAAAAAAAGCAAAATGGCTGTCTGAAGAGGCCTTACAAATAGCTGTGAAAAGAAGAGAAGTGAAAAGCAAAGGAGAAAAGGAAAGATATTCCCATCTGAATGCAGAGTTCCAAAGAATAGCAAGGAGAGATAAGAAAGCATTCCTCAGCTATCAGTGCAAAGAAATAGAGGAAAACAATAGAACGGGAAAGACTAGAGATCTCTTCAAGAAAATGAGAGATACCAAGGGAACATTTCATGCAAAGATGGGCTCAATAAAGGACAGAAATGGTATGGGCCTAACAGAAGAAGATGTTAAGAAAAGGTAGCAAGAATACATAGAAGAATTGTACAAAATAGATCTTCACGACTCAGATAATCATGATGGTATCACTCACCTAGAGCCAGACATCCTGGAATGTGAAGTCAAGTGGGCCTTAGAAAGCATTACTATGAACAAAGCTAGTGGAGGTGATGGAATTCCAGTTGAGCTATTTCAAATCCTAAACGACAATGCCCTGAAAGTACTGCACTCAATATGCCAGCAAATTTGGAAAACTCAGCAGTGGCCACAGGACTGGAAAAGGTCAGTTTTCATTCCAATCCCAAAGAAAGCCAATGCCAAAGAATGCTCAAACTACCGCACAGTTGTACTCATCTCACATGCTAGCAAAGTAATGCTCAAAATTCTCCAAGCCAGACTTCAACAGTACATAAACCGTGAACTTCCAGATGTTCAAGCTGGATTTAGAAAAGGCAGAGGAACCAGAGATCAAATTGCCAACATCCTTTGGATCATTGAAAAAGCAAGAGAGTTCCAGAAAAACATCTGTTTCTGCTTTATTGACTATGCCAAAGCCTTTGACTGTGTGGATCACAAGAAACTGTAGACAATTCTTAAAGAGATGGAAATACCAGACCACCTGACCTGCTTCCTGAGAAATCTGTATCATGGTCTGGAAGCAACAGTTAGAACTGGACATGGAGCAACAGACTGGTTCCAAATAGGTAAAGGAGTATGTCAAGGCTGTATATTGTCACACTGCTTATTTAACTTATATGCAGAGTACATGATGAGAAACGCTGGGCTGGATGAAGCACAAGCTGTAATCAAGGTTGCCAGGAGAAATATCAATAACCTCCGATATGCAGATGACACCACCCTTATGGCAGGAAGTGAAGAAGAACTAAAGAGCCTCTTGATGAAAGTGAAAGAGGAGAGTGAAAAAGTTGGCTTAAAGCTCAACATTCAGAAAACTTAGATCATGGTCCCATCACTTCATGGCAAATGGATGGACTAACAGTAGAAACAGTAGCAGACTTTATTTTGGGAGACTCCAGAATCACTACTGATGGTGATTGCAGCCATGAAATTAAAAAAAGCTTACTTCTTGGAAGGAAAGTTATGACCAACCTAGACCGCATATTAAAAGGCAGAGACATTACTTTGCCAACAAAGGTCATCTATTCAGGATTATGGTTTTCCCTGTACTCATGTATGGATGTGAGAGTTGCACTATAAAGAAAGCTGAGTGCCAAAGAATTGATGCTTTTGAACCGTGATGTTGGAGAAGACTCTTGAGAGTCCCTTGGACTGCAAGGAGATCCAACCAGTCCATCCTAAAGGAGATCAGTCCTGAATATTCCTTGGAAGGACTGATGCTGAAGCTGAAACTCCAGTACCCTGGCCACCTGATGCAAAGAGCTGACTTATTGAAAAGACCCTGATGCTGGAAAAAATTGAAGGTGGGAGGAGAAGGGGACAAGAGAGGATGAGATGGTTGGATGGCATCACCGACTCAACGGACATGAGTTTGAGTAAGCTCTGGGAGTTGGTGATGGACAGGGAGGCCTGGCGTACTGCAGGCCATGGGGTCCCAAAGAGCTGGACACAACTAAGCGGCTGAACTGAAACCATAGGCATAGATACACACATTCAGTTTTGCTTACTAAGATGGTTTCATACTAAACATAAAATTTAATTACTTAAAAAATACAACAGCCATAATCCTACCACTTTTATAATTAAAAGTTATTGTTTTGTATAATTAAAAACAAATGGAAAGGAAAGTCCCTCAGCCCTCCATTGTCACCTGGAGGAGGCCATTGATGGCATTCGGGTGTGTTTTCTTCCTGATTTTACACTGATACATCTTTCTTACTTATGTAATACCAGCATATCTTTTTATACTTATGTCCTTTATAACTTACATTTTTAGAAAATAGGATCATCTTGTACATGATTGTTCTGCAACTTGCTGAATGAATTGGTCAATCTGTTTGTTCATTTTTATCAAGGATAACTTAGTAAAAAAGAACCCCTACCTCTCCCTCCTATTTCTCTCTCCCCAGAAGCACTCATTTAGTTCTTTTAGCTATTATTTTGGTGTTTATCTCCATATCTTGAAATAATATGATTAGATCTCTATTTGTTGATCTTTCTTCAGTTTGGGACATAAGATACTGATTTAGCTAGCACTGTCCTCCCAGTGTAGTTACAGTATAATTGGTTTAGATCAGATGTCAGTTTTACATCATCAGGACCTATAAACACTTTTCACAGTTAAGCTTATATTTATATCATGATTATATTTCTTTTCCTTTCAACTTTTTGTCCCTAGAGTTAACAACACTTGTCTGTCACTTGTTAGAGCTGTGGTCTTTGTTTGTTTTAAGGAGGAAGCAGTTTTCCATGTCTTTACTGCTAATTAAACCCTACGCTTTCTGCCAGCTGTCTAAGTGTTCTCTCACTGCAGATGGCTTAGGTCTTTCACTGGTTTGATTGTTTTGTGGAACCTCAGCCCTGCTCACAGCTGGGCTGGCCAGCCCCATGCCTGATGCCGAGGCCTCATCCTGGCCTCGCCCCAGCATTCTCCTGGGGATTTCCTTCACCTCTCTGCTTCCTGACTCCCGTCTCTCCTTTGCTTTGGTGGGACATATCCTCCAATGGCTTCCCCAAAAGTGGTGCATGGAAAGTAAAGTTTTTGAGATCTCAGATATCTGAAACTCTTCTTCTGCCCTGTCGCATGATTAATGATTTGGTTGGATATGAAATTCTTAGTTACAAATCAATTGCCCTCTGAGGCATAAGTACTGTACCATTGTAGTGTAGTGTTGTATGGCTTTTGAACTTTCTGATGCAGATGCCCTGGTTGGGGTTTCGTTTTTATCTCTGGAAACATCTTTTAAAGTTTGTTTCTTGTATTCTGAAATGTTATGGTGATATGCCTTCATATGGAAATTTTTTTCATTAATTGTGGTGGGCACTTCAGTCTGGAAGGACATGCCATGGAGTTCTGGGGAATTTGTAGTATTTCTTTCAGAATAGAAATGTGTTCTTTATTTTGTCTTTTTCTGAAGTACCAGTTAGTTGGATCTCTTTTTTATCGTTAAAAGTTCCTTTTTATAGCATTTTGGTTTTTTTTTAATTGGAATGTGATTGATTTACAATATTGCATCACTTTCAGTGTACAGCCTAGTGATTTAGTATTTTGGAGACTATATTCTATTACAGGTTGTCATAAGATAATGGCGTAATTCCTTGTGCTGCACAGTATGTCCTTGTTGCTTCCTTTATATATCTCCTTTATATATGGTAGTTATAGCTGTTAATCCCAAACCCCTAAATTGTCCCTCCCCACTTCCCTCTCCCTTTTGTTAACCACAAATTTGTTTTCTATATCTGTGAGTCTGTTTCTATTTTGTATATACCTTTATGTGTATCATTTTTTAGATTCCAAGTGATTGATATCATATAGTGTTTCTCTGACTTATTTCACTAAACATAATATGCTCTAGGTCCATTTACATTGCTGCAAATGGCAATATTTCATTCATTTTTATGACTGAGTAATATTTCATTACATATATATATATATATATATGTATATACTTAGTCATTCAGTCATGTCCAACTCTTTGCAACCCTTTGGACTGTAGCCACCAGGCTTCTCTGTCCATGGGATTTTTCAGGCACAAATACTGGAGTGGTTTGCCATTTTCCTCATCCAGGGGATCTTCCCAACCCAGGGATTGAACCCACGTCTCCTGCACTGCAGGCGGATTCTTTACCTGCTGAGCCATTACAGAAGCCCATATATACATACATATATACATGCATGTATACTTATATACATACAATCATACAGCACATCTTCTTATTCAGTTGTGTTATTAACTACTTACTTGGGTTGCTTCCATGTCTTGGCTGTGGGAAATAGCATTTTCTTCTTGCATGGAGTCACTGTCATCTCTACAAGGCTAGAATTTCTCTGAAGTTTTTTTTTTCTATTAAATGATAGTTTTACTATTACAGAATTGTGTTATTTTCTGCTAATCAATCATGATACAATGGTATTAAGCAAATAATAGTTACATAATCACAATAGTAAAAGATATTTATCAGTTTTCACAATCAATATCCAGACCAAAAAAAGATAATTACAATTGCAAGCCATAATAGAAACATGGTTAACCTAACAATATAAGATAATTACATACAATTTGGAGGGGTTAAGTAATGTGGTAAGTGAAAGTGCATACACACACATGTTTTCATCCACCCAGCTGGTCTGTGTCTTTTGGTTGGTTCATTTAATCCATTCACATTTAAGGTAACTTTCAATATGTATGTCTATAGTCAAAACTATGGTTTTTTCCAGTAGTCATATATAAATGTGAGAGTTGGACCATAAAGAAAGCTGAGCGCCAAAGAATTGATGCTTTTGAACTGTGGTTTTGGTGTTGGAGAAGACTCTTGAGAGTCCCTTGGACTGCAAGAAGATCCAACCAGTCCATCCTAAAGGAGATCAGTCCTGGGTGTACATTGGAAGGACTGATGTTGAAGCTGAAGCTCCAGTACTTTGGCCACCTAATGTGAAGAACTGACTCATTGGAAAAGACCCTGATGCTGAGAAATATTGAGGGTGGGAGGAGAAGGGGGCAACAGAGGATGAGATGGTTGGATGGCATCACCGACTCAATGGAGATGAGTTTGAGTAAATTCCAGGAGTTGGTGATGGACAGGGAGGCCTGGTGTGCTGCAGTCCATGGGGTCGCAAAGAGTTGGACGTGACTGAACTGATGATCCTATTACCATTTTCTTAATTGTTTGGAGTTTATTTCATGTAGCTCTTTCCCTTCTCTCGTGTTTCCTGCCTAGAGAAACTCCTTTAGCGATTGTTGTAAAGCTGGTTTGGTGGTGATGCATTCTGTCGACTCTTTGAAGTATTTGTTTGTCTGTTTGTTGTAGCCACAACATGTGGTGTGTGGGATCTTAGCTCCCTGAACTGGGATTGATCCTGTGCCCTCTGCATTGGTAACACAGAATCTTAACCATTGGTCTGCCAGGGAAGTCCCTTTGAAGGTTTGTGTTTTTTTAATTGCTACCTGCACTGTTTTTCTTTCCTCTGAGGTGTTTTTTTTTTTTCTTTTCTTTTTTTTAGTATATTTGGTCTCTCACTGTTATATGTAAGGCTTTCTTCAAATGTCTTGTGACTTTTTGTCACTGGTCCTAGTTAAGACTGAAATATTAGGAAACCAGGTGAAAGTGCATCAGTTGGGATTGTTGGATGAGAGGTTTATCTCTAGGGCAGCACGGAGCCACAGGTGTCCCTGTTTTCAGATCTTTTCTCTGAACATTATTTTTCTGGAAAAAAGGCTCCGGTCTCTTGACTGAGGGAGAGCAGCCTGGCTGCTCGTATAAGAGGCTGTGTGGGGTGGGGCTGAAGTTCTCATGTGACAAAGTGCAGACCTTCACTGCAGTGTTCTGTTTTGAGGCTGGGCTCCTAACACATGCCCTTCCTGTACCTTATACCAGCAGATTTGTTGGTATTGTGCCTGAGGCCTGAGTCTGGAAACTTGGTTTCAGTTTTTGTAGATAGTAGGCCAATAGAAATGAAGATGTGACAGTTGGACCATAAAGAAAGCTGAGCACCGAAGAATTGATGCTTTTGAACTGCGGTGTTGGAGAAGACTCTTGAGAGTCCCTTGGACTGCAAGAGATCAAACCAGTCCATCCTTAAAAAAAAATCAGTCCTGAATATTCTTTGGAAGTGCTGATGCCGAACCTCCAATACTTTGGCCACCTAATGTGAATAGCTGACTCATTGGAAAAGACCCTGATGTTGGGAAAGATTGAAGGCAGGAGGAGAAAGGGATGACAGGATGAGATAGTTGGATGGCATCGCTGACTTGACGGACGTGCATTTGAGCAAGCTCCAGGAGTTGGTAATGGACAGGGAAGCCTGGCATGCTACAGTTGGTCACAACTGAGCAACTGAATTGACTGATGAGAAGTGAAGAAGGAACTAAGACCTCCTGTGGGGATCTGAGAGGTCTGCCATTACCTTTATGTGAACCTTCCCCCCACCCCATGCCCTACAAATCCCTCAGCATCCTGCTCCCTGCCCCATCCTGCCTTCTGCAGGACTTGTCATTCAATTCCGCAGCCCTTTGCAGAGTTGTGGTCCACATTGTCTCACTGTGGGCCACTTACTGCGGCTGGCATTACTCCACTTGGCCAAGTTGTTTATTCCTGTGTGCTGACTTCCATTCCCATAGAGCATATGAGGTTTTTCATTGAAGGCATTAGTGTGCCATGATGGCATTAGACATGCAGGAGATGCAGGGAGAAGGCCTCTGAGGAAGAACAGAAGGAGGGAGTCAGAGGAGGTGGGAAAGCTGGCAGGGGACAGCACAGTCTGACCCCTTGGCATAGAGAGAGTGTGAAGAAGGGTTGTACGCTGTCCGTTAGAGGAGTCGGTATCTCACAGGAAAGGGCCTCCTTCTCCATGCAGTTCCTGGCCAGGAGCCGCTGTGGGACTTGTGGCGTTGTTGTGAGTGGAGGGGAGGGTTCAGGCACCTCAGCGGGGTGTCCGTCAGTTGCACTCGCACAGTAGAGAGATAGACAGGCATTTTCATGGCTACCACTGTCCACCCATGTCCTTCTCAGCTCTGCTTCTGCACACAGGTCAGGAGCAGCCTCCTCAGGCTCCTCATGAGCCTCCCTTCCTGAGGGGAAGGGACAAACCATAGCCCCTTTCACCAGGTGGTTGACCTCGGAGCCACGGCAGGTACTCATTCTCTGCATTATTCCTTCCTGAAGTGTACCAGTCTGGTGGTCCAAAATGGACCACGGGGTCCATGGACCCATGCCGCAGTCATCTTCCCAGCCCTCAAGTATGTGATTGGAACTGATACACTTGACAGTTGATACTTCTGGCAGGTTGACCCCTGCATTTGTTCTTTGGTCTGGAGTTAAGAGTTATCTTGATTGGCAAGGCCAAGTGGAAACATGAAACGGCGACCCTCAAGATAATGCATCAGAAACGTTGTTGAACTCTGGGAGATGGGGGAGGATGGAGGAGATTACTGCTACCATTAGAACCTAAAGAACGTCAGGGTGGTGGCCCCTCCTAGCTCAGTTTAATTCACTAGTCCAGCTGTGAAGAAACTAGATGGGTGCTAGGGGATGTCAACCACCGAGACTTGGCTGGCCAGTGGTCCTGATTGTAGCTGCTGTGCTAGACACGGTGTTGTTGCCAGAGCAGATTAATAAGGCCTCGGGTATGTCGTATAGTCACTGATTGAGCAAATGCACTCTCCCATAGAGATCAGATAAGAGGATCAGAAACCATGTGAGATGGACAGCAGTATTCTCTGACAGTTTCGCCCCATGCCTGTGTCATAATATAGTTGGAAGAGATCTGGACCAGTCTCCACTTACTAGCTGGCCTCCATGACTGCCCCCTACCACCAGCTGGCTAGGCAGGATGTTGTTTTGAGTCTTTGACTTTCAGTGTCCACTTAGAACTTACGTCTAATACCTTTCCAAACATCTACTCAGGCTCCTGTCCCCAGATAACAATCACCCTAGTAAGCGGTCATAGGTGCGTGTGAGGAAACCAAGTCAGTGGACAGTTGTTACACTTCTTCGGTCAGTGGGTTCTAGGTCGAGAAACTGATGAGGAATGACAACACCCTCAGCCTCCCCCTCTTCCGCTCCTGCCCTTGTTTGGTTACAGGTGTTTCGTGTACCTTTGTTGGCTGCCCCAGGGGTGCCATCCCCATACTCCGTGCATCAAAGCCCCCAAACTTGGTTTCGCTTGTCTTTTATTGTGTATTTCTTGTTTTCCTTGTTTGGGATGGTTTTCAGGATTTGAAGGGGGAGAATTGTCTTTACCATCTTCAAACTACAAATCCACTTCATTTGAGGAGAGCTGCTTCTGGTTGTGTGTGGAGACTGATGGGAGAGTTGCTGAGCATGTGGGGAACCCTCAGAAGCCCTGGGACCTCTTTAGGCACCTTCCATTGCCTCCCAGCACGGCCACATCTACCAGTCCGGCGGGCACAGCAACCCACACCTTTCCACAGCTTGACTCCATGGGTTTGCATTTGACTCTCATAGTTGTCCAGCAGATGGCAGTAAAGTCCATCTTTGCTTGGATGGCAGTTGGTCCAGCAAAATCAAGGCAAGAGGGCACTCTTCTGAAGACAGGTAAAGGTGGCTGGCATGGGCATGTTTTCTAACCACACAGCAGTTCATCAAGCTGGATGACACTGCTCTGATCGTCCTTGTTCGTGTGGATTTCAGGGACTGCTGGGTGGTCAAGTATGTTGTTAAGTCATGTCACTAAGTCACGTCCAGTTCTTTGCAAGCCCGTGGACTGTAGCACGCCAGGTTCCTCTGTCCTCCACTATCTCCTTGAGTTTGCTGAAATTCATGTGCATTGAATCAGTGGTGCTATCTAACCATCTCTTACTCTACTACCCGCTGCTTCTTATGCTTTCAGCCTTTCCCAGCATCAGGATCTTTTCCAGTGAGTCAGCTCTGCATCAGGTGTCCAAAGTATTGGAGCTTCACCTTCAAAATCAGCCCTTCCAATGAAAATTCAGAGTTGATTTCCATTAGGATTGATTGTCTTATCTCCTTGCAGTCTGATAGACTCTAAAGAGTCTTCTTCAGCACTACACTTCAAAAGCATCAGTTCTTTGGTGCTCAGCCATCCTTATAGTCCAACTCTCACCTCCATACATGACTACTGGATAAAACTATAGCTTTGATTATATGGACATTTGCTGGCAAAGTGATGTCTCTCCTTTTTAATATGCTGTCTAGGTTTGTCATAGCTTTCCTTTCAAGAAGTAAGCATTCTTCTAATTTCATGGCTGCAGTCACTGTCTGCAGTGATTTTGGAGCCCAAGAAAAGAAATTCTGTCACTGCTTCCACTTTTTCCCCTTCTGTTTGCCATGAAATGATGGCACTGGACACCATAATCTTAGTTTTTTTATGTTCAGTTTCGAAAAAGCTTTTTCACCCTCCTATTTCACCCTCATCAAGAGGCTCTTTAGTTCCTCTTCAGTTTCCCCATCAGAGTGATATCATGTGCATATCTGAAGTTCTTGATATTTCTCCTGGCAGTCTTGATTCCAGCTTATGATCCTTTCAGCCTGGCATTTCCATGATGTACCCTGCATATAATAAGCAGGGTGACAGTAGACAGCCTTGTTGTACTCCTTAACAAATTTGGAACCAGTCAGTTGTTCCATGTAAGGTTCTGATTGTTGCTTCTTGGCCTACATACAGATTGCTCAGGAGACAGGTAAGGTGGTCTGGTATTCCCATCTCTTTGAGAATTTTCCACAGTTTGTTGTGATCCACACAGTCAAAGGTTTTAGCATAATCCATGAAGCAGAAGTAGATTGTTTTTTTGAAATTCCCTTGCTTTCTCTGTGATCCATTGAATGTTGGCAATTTGATCTCTGGTTCCTCTGCCTCTTTGAAACCCAGCTTGTACATCTGGAAGTTCTCTTTTCACATATTGCTGAAGCCTGGTTTAAAGGATTTTGAGCATAACCTTGCTAGGATGTGAAATGTGAGCGATGGTATGGTAGTTAGAACATTCTTTGGCATTGCCTTTCTTGGGGATTGAATGAAAACTGAACTTTTCCAGTCTTGTGGCCACTGCCGAGTTTCCCAAATTTGCTGCCATATTGAGTGCAGCCCTGTAGCAGCAGCATCTTTTGGGATTTTAAATAACTCACCTGAAATTCCATCACCTTGACTAGTCTGGGTCCTAGTAATGCTTCCTAAGGCCCACTTGACTTCACACTTCAGGGTGTCTGGCTCTCGGTGAGTAACCACACCGGCATAGTTCAGTTCACTTCATTCGCGTCCAACTCTTTGTGACCCCATGAACTGCAGCACGCCAGGCCTCCCTGGCCTTCAGTATCCTATCTTTTTGCCTTTTCATACTGTCCATGGGGTTCTCAAGGCAAGAATACTGAAGTGGTTTGCCGTTCCGTTCTCCAGTGGACCACATTCTGTCAGACCTCTCCACCATGACCCTTCCACCTTGGGTGGGCCCACACGGCATGGCTTAGTTTCGTTGAGTTAGACAAGGCTGTGGTCCTTGTGATCAGGATGACTAGTTGTCTGTGATTGTGGTTTCATTGTGTCTGCCCTCTGATGCCCTCTCTCAGTGCCTACCGTCTTACTTGGGTTTCCTTTGCCTTGGACATGGGGTATCTCTTCACAGCTACTCCAGCAAAGCACAGCTGCCGTTCCTGACCTTGGATTTAGGGTAGCTCCTCTCGGCCACCGCCATGACCTTGGACCTGGGTTAGCTCCTCTTGGCCACCGCCCCTGACCTCTGGCGTGGGATAGCTCCTCTCGACTGCCGCCCCTGACCTCCGGCCCGGGGTAGCTCCTCTCAGCCACTGCCCCTGACCTCCAGCCTGGGGTAGCTCCTCTTGGCCATGCTTCTGTGCCACCATCGCATCATGGTTACCCTGGTCATTAAGATTTTTTTGTGTAGTTCTTCTGTGTATTCTTGCCACCTCTTCTTAATCTCTTCTGCTTCTGTTAGGTCCTTAATGGTAAAGACCTTCTGTCCTTTATCATGCACATCCTTGCATGAGATGTTCCCTTGATATCTCCAGTTTTCTTGAAGAGGTCTCTAGCTTTTCCCATTCTATTGTTTTCCTCTGTTTCTTTGCATTGTTCATTTAAGAAGGCCTTCTTATCTCTCCTTGCTACTCTTTGGAACTCTGCATTCAGTTGGGTCTATCTTTCCTTTTCTCCCTTCCCTTTTTTTTGCTCTTCTTCTTTTCCCAGTTATTTATAAGGCATCCTCAGGCAACAACTTTGACTTCTTGCATTTCTTTTTCTTTAGGATGGTTTTGGTCACTGTCTCCTGTACAATGTTATGAACCTCCATCCATATTTCTTCAGGCACTCTGTCTACCAGATCTAATCCCTTGAATCTCTTCATCACTTCCACCGTAGAATCATAAGGGGTTTGATTTAGGTCATACCTGAATGGCCTAGTAGTTTTCCCAGCTTCAATTTAAGCCTGAATTTTGCAATAAGGAGCTCATAATCTGAGCCACAGTCAACTCCCAGTCTTGTTTTTACTGACTGTATAGAGCTTCTCCATTTTTGGCTTCTAAGAACATAATGAAATTTTGTTATTGACCATCTGGCAACGTCCATGTGTAGAGTGGTCTTTTGTGGGTTTTTGAAAAAGGGTGTTTGCTATGACCAACACATTCTCTTGACAAAACTCTTAGCCTTTGTCCTGCTTCATTTTGTACTCCAAGGCCAAACTTGCCTGTTACTCCGGGTATCTCTTGACTTCCTACTTTTGCATTCCAATCCTCTGTGTTGAAAAGAACATCTCTTTTTGGTGTTAGTTCTAGGAGGTCTTATAGGTCTTCATAGAACCGTTCAACTTCACCTTCTTCAGCATTACTGGTTGAGGCATAGAGTTGGATTACTGTGATGTTGAGTGGGTTGCCTTGGAACCCATTTAGTCATTTTTGAGACTGCACCCAAGTACTACATTTTGGACTCTTGTTGACTCTGAGGGCTACTCCATTTCCTTTAAGGTATTCTCACCCACAGTAGTAAGTAGAATGGTCATCTGAATTAAATTCACCTGTTCATGTCTGAATTCCTACTTTTACATGCTCAGATCATGAACTCCTTCTTGCAAAATTCAGACTTAAATTGAAGAAAGTAGGGAAAACCACTAGACCATTCAGGTATGACCTAAACAGATTTGAAAGATTAGATCTGATAGACAGAGTGCCTGAAGAACTATGGACAGAGGTTCGTGACATTGTACAGGAGGCAATGATCAAGACCATCCCCAAGAGAAAGAAATGCAAAAAGGCAAAATGGTTGTCTGAGGAGGCCTTACAAATAGCTATGAAAAGAAGAGAGGCTAAAGGCAAAAGAGAAAAGGAAAGCTATACCCACTTGAATACAGAGTTCTAAAGAATAGCAAGGAGAGATAAGAAAGCCTTCCTCAGTGATCAATGCAAAGAAATGGAGTAAAACAATAGAATGGGAAAGACTAGAGATCTCTTCAAGAAAATGAGAGATACCAAGGGAACATTTCATGCAAAGATGGGCTCAATAAAGGACAGAAATGGTATGGACCTAACAGAAGCAGAGATATTAAGAAGAGGTAGCAACAATACACAAAAAAACGATACAAAAAACATTGTCGTGACCCAGATAACCATGATGGTATGATCGCTCACCTAGAACCAGACATCCTGGAATGTGAAGTCAAGTGGGCCTCAGGAAGCATCACTATGAGCAAAGCTAGTAGAGGTGATGGAATTCCAGTTGAGCTATTTCAAATCCTAAACGACGATGCCCTGAAACTGCTGCACTCAATATGCCAGCAAATTTGGAAAACTCAGCAGTGGCCACAGGACTGGAAAAGGTCTGTTTTCATTCCAATCCCAAAGAAAGGCAATGCCAAAGAATGCTCAAACTACTGCACAATTGTACTCATCTCACATGCTAGCAAAGTAATGCTGAAAATTCTCCAAGCCAGATTTCAACAGTATGTGAACCATGAACTTCCAGATGTTCAAACTGGATTTAGAAAAGGCAGAGGAATGAGAAATTGCCAACATCCACTGGATCATCAAAAAAACAAGAGAGTTCCAGAAAAACATCCATTTCTGCTTTATTGACTATGCCAAAGCCTTTGACTGTGTGGATCATAACAAGCTGTGGAAAACTCTGAAAGAGATGGGAATACCAGACCACCTGACCTGCCTCCTAAGAAATCTGTATGCAGGTCAGGAAGCAACAGTTAGAACTGGACATGGAACAACAGACTGGTTCCAAATCAGGAAAGGAGTATGTCAAGGCTATATTGTTATCCCGCTTATTTAACTTATATTCAGAGAACATCATGAGAAATGCTGGGCTGGATGAACCACAAGCTGGATCAAGATTGCTGGGAGAAATATCAATAACCCTAGATATGCAGATGACACCAGGCTAATGGCAGAAAGTGAAGAAGAACTAAGAGCCTCTTGATGAAAGTAAAAGAGGAGAGTGAAAAAGTTGGCTTAAAGGTCAACATTCAGAAAACTATGATCATGGCATCTGGTCCCATCACTTCATGGACAATAGATGGAGAAACAATGGAAACAGTGACAGACTTTATTTTCTTGATCTCCAAAATCATTGCAGATGGTGATTGCAGCCATGAAATTAAAAGACGCTTACCCCTGGAAGAAAAGTTATGTCCAACCTAGACAGCATATTCAAAAGCAGAGACATTACTTTGCCAACAAAGGTCCATATAATCAAAGCTATGGTTTTTCCAGTAGACACGAATGGATGTGAGAGTTGGACTGTGAAGAAAGCTGAGCGCCGAAGAATTGATGCTTTTGAACTATAGTGTTGGAGAAGACTCTTGAGAGTCCCTTGGACAGCAAGGAGATCCATCCAGTCCATCCTAAAGGAAATTAGTCCTGAATATTCATTGGAAGGGCTGAAACTGAAGCTCCAATATTTTGGGCATCTGATGAGAACTGACTCATTGGAAAAGACCCTGATTCGGGGAAGGACTGAAGGCAGGAGGAAAAGGGGCGACAGAGGATAAGATGGTTGGATGGCATCACCGATTCTATGGACATGAGTTTGAGCAAGCTCTGAGAGTTGGTGATGGACAGGGAAGCCTGGTGTGCTGCAGTCCATGGGGTCGCACAGAGTCGGACACAACTGTGAACTGAACTGAACTGATTCCTATCTGTTTTATTTCACTGATTCCTAAGATGTCAGTGTTCAATCTTGCCATCTCCTGTTTGACCATCTCCAATTTATCTTTTTTTTTTCTTTTTTCTTCCCTTTTATTGTTTTTGCCATACAATGCCATGATATCACCATGGGTTTACATATGCTCCCCCTCCAGAACCCCCCTCCCTCCTCCCTCCCTCCTCCCTCCCTCCTCCCTCCCCCCAGGAAATCTCGAGGCACCAGCCCCGAGCATCAATCCTGGGCTGGTGATTGATTAGACATATGATAATTAACATGTTTCAATGCCATTCTCCAATTTATCTTGATTCATGGCCTAACACTCCAGCTTCCTATACAGTATTGCTCTTTACATCATCAGGCATTACTTTCACCACCAGACATATCCACTACTGAGTGTCGTTTCCACTTTGGCCCAGCCACTTCATTCTTTCTAAAGCTACTAGTCATTGCCCTTTGCTCTTCCCTGGTAGCATACTGGACACCTTCTGATCTGGGGGCTCATCTTCCGGTGTCATGTCTTTTGCCTCTTTATATGGTCCATGGGATATAAAAAGGAGAATCTCCTTGGAAAGAGGAGCCTGGCAGGCTATGTCCATGGGGTTGCAAAGAGTTGAACATGACTGAGCGACTAAGCACAGTTTGTATTCTGAAATAACCCGTTCTTCCCATATTCTTTGGTTCTAAAAAAGGAACCTAGGAACAAATTGGTTTGTTTTACCTTAGCTGCATTACTGCCTCCTCACAGGAAAAGGTCGCTGGTTTGAATGGTGCATATTCTCTTACTTTGTTTTATGCAGCCTCGCAGCTGTGGGTGGGGTTGGCGGTGCATGTCCCAACAGGAAGTGCTCTGGGGCCAGCCAGGGACCAGTACCTCTGCATGGGCTTGGGAGGGGTTTTCATTATGGTTTTAAGCAATGCGTAATTATGTTATATTTTACTGAATTCCGAATGTTTAGAAAGAAAACTCTTAGCAGTAATGAAACAGAGTTTTGACTGATGTAAATTTAGATGTTTTTCTGCTTATCCCAGTAACATGGCAGCTGTCACTCAAGGCACACCTATGTCCATTGGTGACACATCAATTGGAAAGTTTCAGCCAGGTCCTTTACTATGTGGTGTGACTTGGCAGTTTGACATTGTAGCTACACATTGGAAAGCACTTGTGAAAATAATAGATATGGATTGTTTAGACGTCATAGTTTCTAGGATGACTTTTCAGGCCAGAGTTCCAGGCAAAAATCAAATTCCTGTGGCTTGAGAAGAGTCTGGGTTGCAGGGGATCACCATAAAGAAAAGCCCTAGAGTAATGAAGGAAAAAGCTGCAGAAGTTGTGATGAGTTGTGTTGAGAATGTAGTGGAGTGAGATGTGTACATTCACCTGGCAAACATTATCTGAGAATCTGCTGTGCCAGACTCCACGCTGGGAGCACAGAAGGGCCTTGAGGCCTCCTCTCTCAGAGCCCTCACTGGGAGGGGTGAAGAAGGGACTTTTAGAGTAGTGTGTGTGCCAGGGAACCGTGGGTCCCAGGGGATGTGAAGTTGGTGTTGGTAGTCATGGGATTCTTCTTGCAAAGAAAGAAGCCTTTGGGAGATTCCAGGGTCTGAGAACTCTAGCCCTGTGCTGTCCAGTATCATAGCCACTAGCCACATGAAGCTATTAAGTACTCAGAATGTGGCTATAATTATAAATAAATACTGGATTTCAAAGACAGTACCAAAAAATGTAAAATATCTCAATAATGTTTATATGTTGGTTACATTTTAAAAATGAATATTATGGAAATACACTGTATTCAACTAAAGAAAATATTAGTAAAATTAAGTTTTACCTTTTCTAGTCACTTTTTTAAGGCAGCTGTTAGAAAATGTAAATTACACATGTGGCTTGAATTATGTTTCTGTTGGATGGCAGGGAAGACCCAGAATGCTGGAAACTGAAGGGTGACCAGGCGGGGAAGGAGGAGGGGGTGGATGTTGTAGAGACTCTCAGAAGGGTTCAAGCAAAGTGGTGTCATGAGGGTTTCCACACAGCGGGCAGGGCGACTGTCTGGT
The DNA here is from genome assembly GCA_007570785.1 of Antilocapra americana. Taxonomy (NCBI): domain Eukaryota; kingdom Metazoa; phylum Chordata; class Mammalia; order Artiodactyla; family Antilocapridae; genus Antilocapra; species Antilocapra americana. The sequence continues at coordinate 13,628,378 of ML663012.1, read as the reverse complement.
CTTTCTAGACTGATTTGTATCGGTTTCACTTTGAACGTTAGGTTTTCCAACATGATTCTAAAACTGCAGGGTTCAGTTCTAACTTTCTTCCTTTTCCCAGCGCTCTCCCATACTTCAGTGGTCACTGACCTCACAAATCCTTGCCAAGGTGAGCTTGTTTCCTTAGCTCGCTTTGGCTCACTGTATTGATCTAAGCCATTTCTGCCCTAGGATCTGAAGCCTAGTAACATTGTGGTCAAGTCAGACTGCACCCTGAAGATCCTTGACTTTGGCTTGGCTCGCACAGCGTGCACCAACTTTATGATGACCCCCTATGTGGTGACGCGGTATTACCGGGCACCCGAAGTCATCCTGGGCATGGGCTACAAAGAGAACGGTGAGTACAGACAGAGCTGGAAGAGGCCTTGACGTTTAAAATTAGTGCTATTAGTCTTCACTAGTGTTTCTCTCTTTCATGTGACCTGTATGAAATATAATATGGAGACTGTGTTATGCATAGATTATCATAGTTCACAAATGAGAAATAATTTTATATTTCCATTCATTAAAGTTATTCACTTTAAAATGAATATTTTGAACATTTATCAAAGCACAATATGCTTACAAAAAAATACGCGAATCCCAAGTGTGAGCTCAGTGGGAGCATACCCACATAACCAGCAGCATAACTGAGGCCTCTCCAGGACCCCTCTGGATCTCAGCCCCCAAGGGAAGCCATTATCCTGATTTCTAGCACCATAGATTGATTTTTCTTATTTTTGAACTAGATATAAATGGAATAATATAGCATGTGCTTTTTGTGTGTAAAATTGGTGTTTGGTTTTTTTTAACAGCAGAGCTTATTCTAGCAATATCAGAGCTCTTTGAAACTTAGCTTTTGAAAAATTTGTCAAAAAGAGCTAAATCACACTTACTTATTAAAAAAAAGTCTGAAAGTTTGCCTAAGTCATCTGAAATTAGTTGAGCTTCAGGTTTATTCAGATGTTTGAGAACTTGTGTTCCCATTCAGAGAGACACGAGTCTGTGGCCTTCCAGTCCTCTGTGGACATGAGAGAAAATCAAGTCCCCTGTTAGCGTCTCTCACCCCACCCCCACTGGCAGGGGCACTGAATAGCTCTCTGTCTGGGCATCTGAGGCCTTGATTCAGCTGGGCCCCACAGAGGAGGGGGAACAGCCAGAAGCTGAGGCGCCTCTGGCCCTCAACTGGAACCCAGACAAGCCTGGCCCTGTGGGGCCCTGCTGACTGGACAGTTTACAAACAGCTCCTTCTGGAGGCATGGTGTTCATATTTCACACGAGTCCTGCTAACAAGCTGGGTCTGTCTTTGTTTGGGAGGGGATTTGAGAAAAGATGTGCGTGGGGCGGTCTCTGGCTTGTTTTAATTGCCTGGTATTTGGTAGTGGACATCTGGTCTGTCGGGTGCATCATGGCAGAAATGGTCCTCCATAAAGTCCTGTTCCCAGGAAGAGACTGTATCCTTCACAGGGGGGTCCCTGGTGCTGACCACAAGGTTGGGGGCCTGGGCGGGCTAGTGCCTGGGAGCAGCTTTCTGGGGACAGGCACTCCTTATCTCTGGGGCTTTGTTTCTGAGGCTGTAAAGTGTTGGACTCGGGCACTGAAAGCCCAGGTTTCTGCAAGCTGACAGCCAAAATAGAGGTCAGCCACCTTTCATACTGTCTGGAACAGTTCACCCTTAACTGGCCGTTTATTTCCATATTTGTGCGTTCAGCGCACTGTTAGAGACTTTCTCCTCACCTTTGTTTTGTTCATGGCACGTCATAATTCTGTCATTTCACTTTATTTTCAGTTGATATCTGGTCAGTGGGTTGCATCATGGGAGAGCTGGTGAAAGGTTGTGTGATATTCCAAGGCACTGACCGTATCCTTCCCGGGGACCTTCCCGGCCATGTCCTCCATGAATGCCAAAGGCAGCAGGCGCTCAGAAGGAGAAGGGCGTGATTCTAGACTGTGTTCTGAGGAGGTCTTGATTACGCTTGCTGAATGAGTGTCACAGATCAAGTGGTTCAAGTTTATATTTTCTTTTTTACTTGACTAATGATTTCATTGAGACATAGAATTAAGTTTAACCAATTTGTACTCTTAATTTTGTTAAAAATAGCTTATAAGAAATGCGTTTACTCTTTGACAAATGTATTCTGGTGCTTAAATGAAAATAATATTTAGTTAATACAGCTAATTTAACTACCTAGGGAGTTGTCTAAATTTTATAGGCCAATATTCTTGTGTAATTTGTTTAATATACTATTTCATCAGTTACCAGGATGCAATAGAATATTTTCCTCCAAAGTTAAGAACTGAAGCATGCTACATAAGACCTAATGGGAAAAGATTAAAGTGAATAGTTTGTGAGGAACAATATTTGCTAAATTTTTTTGTTTGTTACTCTTCTGACATTTTGTAGAAAGTTTTAGAAGATCCACTTAGATGGTTATTTTGTGACTTCCCCACTGTGGAAGTCTAAATAAATATAACTTATACTGTGGTCTGCAAATCATATTGATAATATATAGCATAAGGAAGAATAGATATATAATAGTTTCAATAGCTTTCTTTTCTCATATTCCTCATGTTCTTCCATCTTCAATATTTTTTACTCTAACTTAGTTCTTCACATATACCCTTTTTCATTTGTGTTCTAACCACCTAAAATTTTCATTAGTCTTTTGATTTTGTTTTTTGGTTATGAAAGCTTAAAGTAGTCTCTGCTGGCAGGTTGATGGTATCTTCAAGAGAAATAAAGTTGTATAGTCAATGTTTTATATATATTTTATTAATTTTCATTTTTATGATTTTATGAGGGTGATTTTCTTGTAATATAAATCTTCACAACACAAACTTGAAATGGAAAATTTTATTCCTATCATTTTATTTACCTTCCTTAATAGTTTTCACATCATAGATTTTATGTGAAGTTAAACATAGCATTTTATTTTGTTATAATACATTTTCTAGCAATTTTCATAGCCTTACCTTAGATTAAGTTGTTTCAAACTGTAAATAGATATTTAATTTGCAAATAAATTCAATATAAAAAGGAAAAATTGATGTATTCTAAAGATACATTTATTTATTATGCCATACTACGAGATTTGTAGGATCTTGGTTCCCCAATCAGGGATTGAAACCATGCCCTCAGCAGTGAAAGTACTGAGTCCTAATCACTGGACTGTCAGGGGATTCCCTAATGATACATAATTAGAAGTATCTACTTAACATTCAGTTTGTCTCAATTTTTTATTTATTTTGCATCTTTCCTTTCTTTAATTAACTGTGTTCTTCAGATAGTACAGATATGAAAAGTGTGGAGACTTTCTGGTACATTATTAAATAATTTAAAATTCTTAATCTACATATTAACATCTTACAATATCAGTAATAATAATTTTATGTATAAAGTCACCTAATGGCATCCTTAAAACACACACAGAAATTGGCATCATTTTCCAAAGACAATTTTGTTCTTTTTTCAAACATTAGATAGAAAAAGATTCTGGAAACCAGGCTGCAGTTGTCAGAAATTTGTTTTAGGTTCATAACCAAAGGTAGAAAAGAACTCCTTGTGGCTTATAAAGAGAAAGCTTCTGCCAGGTACCTCTCAGAAAGCAAGGGACCCTGGAAGCCCAGAAGCAGATTACTGAGGGAGGCACATGGACACTGTCAAAAAGGTGAGGCCTGAGAACTGAGGGACGGTCATCTGCAACCTCGGCGGGCACAGCTTTCATGAAATGATGGGTGAAAAGAATGGTTAAGAGAGAATGGAAGGTTGGGAATTAAAGATATAGACAACTCTGTACAGCTGCAAATGGGAATGGTAGCTAAGCTACAGAAGTTCAAAGGAAAGTGACTGTTGTTTTAAGATGGGAGGGAAAAAAATTATGTTTGACTGGTGATGGGAATGCTCCAGTGGAGAGCAAAATGGGGATGGTCTACCAATAAGAAGAAAGGCAGTACAGGAGACGAGAGGGCCTCCTCCTTTGTTCTTTGAAGAACATATGTTTGTTCCCTAGGTTCTTTCACAGTAATGTCATTTTATTTTTCTAAGAGGTACCTCAATTAATCACTTTTTAAAGATTCTGTTTATTTATTTGAGTCTTCTGGTTTGTGTTCTCTTATATAGTGTTTATGGTTTTAAAATCCCTTTCCACATTGATCTTGCCAGTTATCTCAAGCTCCCAGAAAAAGAGAAAATGCTGGCATTGTCTGCACTTTACAAATAGGAAGATGAGACCCGAGGGAGATTGACTACCTGACGCCGAGGGAGTGACTAGCACACAGTGGGGTCTGAAACCTAGGGCATGTGCTTTGAAAGGAACTAAAACACGCTCGTTTATATTGCAGTGGTAGCCAGAGCCAGCGCCAAGTAAAACTTAAGGAGCTGTCAGAGCTGTCGCTGCTCAGCGTACGCCCAGCTACAGTGGGAGGCGACATGATGAGGGCTCAGAAAGTCCAGAGCCCCGGCTCCCGCCCCCTCCCTCACGCACCCCATCCTGCCAAGCCTGCAGGGTGGCTCCCCGCTGTACACTGAGCAGTCAGTTAGGTGTCTCTATTTTAGGGAGCTTTATATCTAACATAGCTTTATTACGAGAAGTGGAAGTGAAGTGAGAGTCACTCAGTCGCGTCCAGCTCTTGGCGACCCCATGGGCTGTACAGTCCATGGAATTCTCCAGGCTAGAATACTGGAATGGGTAGCCTTTCCCTTCTCCAGAGAATCTTCCCAACCCAGGGATCGAACCCAGGTCTCCTGCATTGCAGGGAGATTCTTTACCAGCTGAGCCACATGGGAAGCCCAAGAATATTGGAGTAGTAGCCTATCCCTTCTCCAGCAGATCATCCCAACCAGGAATCTAACCAGGGTCTCTTGCAATGCAGGCAGATTCTTTACCAACTGAGCTATCAGGGAAGCCCATTATTATGAGAACTGATTTCAATTTGCCTACATAATTATTACCTAATTTCATGTTTAAGCCTTTCAGTCTTAGGTATTCTTCAGCTTCAAGATAACTTTATTTTTGTCTAGAATAGGAAGCCATAGAGACTTCATTGTGTGAATTTAATAAGCTGTGTCCGGACTTTATATATTGCAGAGTCTGTTTGTTTTTTTAAATAGTCTTAACTAGGAACACAAACCTTATTTGAATATTATTTCAGAATGCTTCTGCTGACCCAGTGAGCTGGCCTGATTAATTATTCTTTGATAAGTATAATTTAAGTTTCTCTTTGAATGATGCAACTTTATGTAATATGAATATAAGGCATTTCAGTTGTATTTTCCTCAAGAGACTCCTTAGATATTGATCAGTGGAATAAAGTTATTGAGCAGCTAGGAACACCATCTGCAGATTTCATGAAGAAACTTCAACCAACTGTGAGGAATTATGTAGAAAACAGACCAAAGTATCCTGGAATCAAATTTGAAGAACTCTTTCCAGATTGGATATTCCCATCGGAATCTGAACGAGACAAAATTAAAAGTAAGATATCCTTTTTTCTTATACTTGTTTTCATAATCCGGTGAAGCTTTTTTATGTTTGCATTCTAAAATCTGTGAAAACTGAAAGATGAAATAGTTGAAAACCCTCAAAGTCATTTATAGGCTAGAATGAAGGCATTTCAGAAAGAAAGCTTAAAGACCTAGAAGTTTTGTCCTCAGTAAAGGGACTTATCCGAAGCCTCTGGTCAAAATATTTACATAGTCTGAAAGAGTCTTATATTAGTTACAGCAAATGGAATTTAAACTGTTATCAGATTTAAAGAATACTTGAATAAAGATTCTCACCCATCTGAAGAGTCAGAAATTTTAAAAGGCCCTCACCCCTGATCCTGTGCCCATCACTAAAATGTTTTAAGGGAAAAGAATAGATTTGATTTTCTCTACATCAAGACAAACTGTGCCTCATTCAGAAAAGTTCCATCTCTTCTTTGCCTGTATATGTGAATTCTGTTTGTTTTTAGTATTTATTTGGCTGTCCCGGGCCGTAGTTGTGGCGTGTGGGGTCTTGAGTTGCGACGTGTGGGTTCTAGTTCCCTGACCAGAGGTTGAACCTGGTCCGCCTGCACTGGGAGTGCAGTGGCTTAGCAACTGGGCCACAGGGACGTCCCACCTGTGAGTTTTGATGCTGAAACCTAGGTGAGCCTTGTATTTAACCAAGTTATTGAACTTGTTGAAATTTTTTCTAACTACTAATCTCTAGATTTTTTAAAAAAGTGTACCTTGTATACAAGTAGGCAAAGCAGAGCACTTCCCTGGTGGCTCAGTCAGTAAAGAGTCCGCCTGCAGTGCAAGATACCTGGGTTCGATCCCTGGATTGGAAAGATCCCCTGGAGAAGCGAATGGCTACCTACTCCAGTGTTCTTGCCTGAAAAATCCCAAGGACAGAGGAGCCTGGTGGGCTACAGTCCACGGGGTTGCAAAGAGTCGGACACGGCTGAGAGACTAAGCACAGCACAGGCAAAGCAGAGACACCTGTGAAGTGGCCTGGGTGATGCAGATATGCAGTCACTGTGCGGCCTAGTCTGTTCAGCTTCACTTTGATGTGGCATCTACAGAAAAGGCTTGCCTGTGCTTCATGCCTGCACTCTCAGCAGTGCTACCCTTAGCTTAGCTCCTGTACCCTCCCTGTCCATGGCTTGTCAGCCTTATGCCCTGTCCTTCTCCTCTCCCATACTCAGGCCAAAAGCACCTTTGAAAGCCTGGTTTGTAGTGGAAATGGCTGCCTGAGTTACTCTTAAAGAAAAAGACTGAATCTATCACCAGTTTCTCAGAGATGGTATATTTTTGTTCTGTCTGTGCTGCCACATTTAGTTCTTTATTGTGTGACTCTCAGGTTAACATCGTTACTTTATTAATCTAATATTTGTTTTTACCCTAGCAAGTCAAGCCAGAGACTTATTATCAAAAATGCTAGTGATAGATCCCGACAAGCGGATCTCTGTAGATGAAGCTCTGCGTCACCCTTACATCACTGTCTGGTATGACCCTGCTGAAGCAGAAGCGGTAAGCATCTGTTTTGAAAAGACTAGTGTGTAAAGGCAGGGCATACATTTCCCTGGATCTTCTGTCTGTCAGTCTGAAATGGCTACATAAAGATTTAAGGTTTAAAGGACTCCTGATCACTTTGGGGCCAAATAGCAGGGATCAGACCCCTTTCAGGGCTCGTGACGGGGCTGAACTCGGCGTCCCTCAGGAGTGACCATGCTTATGCTGTGGTGATACAGTTGTCTTCATCTATGCCGATGGTGATGTGTGGTCATAATGTCAACTTTTTTAGGCATCCATTTGTGTACCTGGTACTGTGCCTGGGTTTTGCTTTTGTTATCTTGTTTAGGTGTCCAGTCAGGCTAAGAAACGTGCTGAAAATCACAGGTTTGCTCCTCCTTCCCCAGAGGTACCTGTTAGAGGAGTTCCACTCCTGAGTGTGGTGCTCATGTGCATTTTTCTGTAGCATCCCTGGTGTGGATGGTCTTTAGTTGAAAGTGAAATAACTACATAGTGGCATGCCCATTATTGGGCTTCCCTTGAGGCTCAGCTGGTAAAGAATCCGCCTGCAATGCAGGACACCCCGATTCGATTCCTAGGTCGGGAAGATCCCCTGGAGAAGGGATAGGCTACCCACTCCAGTATTCTTGGGCTTCCCTTGAGGCTCAGCTGGTAAAGAATCCGCCTGCAATGCGGGAGACCTGGGTTCAATCCCTGGGTCGGGAAGATCCCCTGGAGAAGGGAACGGCTGCCCACTCCAGTACTCTGGCTGGAGAATCCCAGGGACTGTAGAGCCCGTGGGGTCGCAAAGAGCTGGACGCGACTGAGCGGCTTTCACTTCACATTCACATGCTCATTGTTAGGTTTTGTCCTGTGCATTTAACCACCATTTTATTCATTGTTTTATATGAGAAGAATTTTATTTATAAGTGTGATTTTAAGTAAATTTTTGAGGCAGTCCACTTACAATTTGGGGACTGAATCTGGGAGTTGTAACAGGAAGAAATACAAGAGAGATATAATTTGCCACTTCTGTATTTCCTGGCACAGTACCTTGTCTGGAATGGATCTCTAGGAAGCAGCCTGTGATTACTAATTTTATGATTACATTTGGGCAGATGTCCTTAGAGTGTAACTATTAGCAGGACTATAATAGGTCTAGTTTTTTTTATTTTGAAACCAATGTAAATATCATACTTACAAAGACATCTTTAAGCCACATATTGAATGAAATGACATGAATATTATAAATATTTTATTTTATTATATTTTATAAATATTTTAGAAGTCTTACAAATGATTCATTTTCTTCATGCCTCATTATTTTTTCAACTATTAACTTGACTTATAAAATTTAATTTTTAGCCACCACCTCAGATTTATGATGCCCAGTTGGAAGAGAGAGAACATGCGATTGAAGAGTGGAAAGGTAAAGATGGAGTTTATTTTGATTGAAGTGGGGCAGCTTAACACTTCTGGACAAGAGCCTTTCTAAGGGAAGGGTGGAGACCTTATCCTCCTCTTCCCACTTCCCAGCAGAAAAAAGCTTGAAGATAACAAAATTAGAGAGGAACATGTATGAATTGCGTATTTGCTTCAGAAGAGAAAAACAAAGGCTTTTCACACATCTCACATTATCAAATCTTGATTTGTAAACTAAATTCATTAAGTGTATTGCACTTAACTTGATAACATGTTGCAAACTATTGAGTAACCCCAGTTCACAGGCCCCTGTAAAGCAGATGTGAGAGACCCCACAGGGGTCATGTGAACTTCTGCTGTATTTGTAAGCCTTGTAGTTATATACGTGTTTTAAAATAAGAGTTTGGGGGAAATTGCAGATCAAAAATATGCAAGTGGTTATTATTACCACTCTGAGATTAACCAGACAACCCACAAGAAACTAAACCAGTAATAAAGAGGTTAAACTAAAACTATTTCATTAAAAAGGAGAATCAGTAATAATTGAGAACTGTGGTCAGCGCAAGTCAAACATGGTGGTGTGTCCTGCCAAGAGCCCCTCCATGGGATGTAGGGACACCACCGACCTGCAGGGCGCACACCCATAGGCCTCACCCAGTGCTTACAGGGTGCTAATTTTATTTCATGAATACCAAACTTTTAGGAAGCTGCTAATATCTTACTTAATAGGTAGTTTTTCTGACAAATGAAAATTGAGGAAAACTGAGATTGAAACCAAGAAAAAACTGAGGTAACTAGACTAATTTCTGGTCAATCTGGAGGAGTTACATTTGGAGAACCACAGTGGTGGAGGAAAAACTGTGCAAAAAGATGTGAGAATATCCAGTAGTTACCCTGTTCCGTTAGAGTCACTTTGCTCGTACTTTTCCTCCTTCTCTTCCCCACTCCCCATCTCTTTCACTCTCTCCCTACCCTCAACTTTGTAAAACCCACTAGTGGGTCCAGAACCGCCCTACTTTTATGGCCTTTGTATTTGGTTGGTTGAAAAGATAATTGGTTTGAAAAGATACAAGGAGTCTATCTATCACAGTTAAAAATAGCACATCAGAGTGCCCTTGGAGTGGTTCCAGTTTATTTGGAAGCAGGGTTTAGAGATGCAGAGAAACTGATGAAGCATTCTAACTTGCATTTCTCTTTGAAGAGCTAATTTACAAAGAAGTAATGGATTGGGAAGAAAGAAGCAAGAATGGTGTTGTAAAAGATCAGCCTTCAGGTTAGTGATTGCTTTAATAGTTTGATTGCATAATACTTTTCTTTCTCTATTCATTTTTTGTAAATGGCAACAGCGAGTTTTAAGTGCTAGCTTGACCAGCATTGGATTTGAAAACTCCTTGTGTGAGATAGTTTTCTCTTTCTGGTCTGCTCTGGTTGTGGCAGCTAACATTTTACTGACGCCAGGTAGCGAACTAACTGTATTGTGAACATTCTTGGCTCATCCTTGTAACAGCTACTGTCATTTTCATTTATAGACAGGGGAATTGAGTTTAAAGCTTTTTCAATGTGCATGACCTTCTGAATACTGCCCCCAACCAATTAAAAAAGAAAATTAATATGAGTCTAGATAAAGTGGAATTTGGCTTTCTTTTGAGAAAATTGTTCATATAATTCTCCCATCTTTCTGCTTGATCTTCTTAGTGGTAGAAGTCTGACTAACAATTAGGAAGTTATATGACTATTAGAGGCATAATACATATGGTAATAACTTATGTTCTGTAAAGTTCTACCTTAAATAAAACTCTTTATTTACATTTATTTTACATTTGTATTCACTCCACTGAAAAGCACATGCACACCACACATACATGTAAATACGTATGGGGCTGTTTCTTATTCTTGAATTTTATATTCCACATGACATGTGTCAAGTGTCTGGAGATTATATAACTTCAACACAAATTTAGGTGCTTATAGTTAACTAAGCACAAATGTAAGACTGACCTCTGAGACCCTGGATGTTTTGTTTTTATTCAAACCAGGCTAAAATGTAGATAGTAGGAAACAGGTTAGTTTCATTTGCCTTAAAATGTCAGTTTTGGGGATTTAGAAGGCAAAAATAATATGAACAAGAGTCCACTAAATTTTGTTCTTTTTTTTTTTATGTTTGTATCATTCCTTCTTTTAGAAGGTATTTTCATTACAAAAGATTTCTTCAGAGGTTGATGTTTATGATTATAATTGAAATGTCTGATGACACTTGAATCCTACTTGGACTTAAGCCTTTTGTGATCCTGATAGTTTTAGGATGAATTCAACAACTTTCTTTTAATATCTTTTTAAAACCAGAAGGTATTTTTAAAGTAGTTGACGCGACTATACATGTGTCTGATGTTTAGCCACCAGGAAGAAAGAGAATATTGCAGTGAAAGACAGAGGAATATTTGGGATTTTGAGCCTAAAGAAAGACTCCACAAAAAGTTCAAAATGTACAGTCAACTAACTTCTTGTTTATACTGATAGTATAGGAAACTGCAAAAGGACAGAGCTGAGAAATGGCCTGAAGTCTCATGACCTGGATTTGAAGCAGTGTCGCGCCTCAGATTTTATTATATTTGGTTTTCTTAGCACAGATGCAGCAGTAAGCAGCAACGCCAGTCCTTCTCAGTCGTCGTCCATCAATGACATTTCATCCATGTCCACGGAGCAGACGCTGGCCTCAGACACAGACAGCAGTCTGGATGCCTCAGCAGGGCCCCTCGAAGGCTGTCGATGATAAGTTGGAAATGGCAAGCTTGTCATCCGTGAAGGAGCTCTCACTTCCATGGGCGTGAAATACTGGGGGGTTGATGGAGCCAAACAGAAGAGCTCCATGTTCTGCATGTAGGGACATGACGCCTCGCCCCCGCTCAGTTGCGCTAGGCTTGCCTTGCTTAGATTGTAGAATGAAGCAGACCATGTCCAAGAAAACAAGTATGTACCACACATATAGAGATTTTGTTCAAGGTCATTTCAGGTGAGCAACTAGAGTATATGAATCTTTTTTTAAGTTGTGCGGTAATAGTGATCATCTCTCATCTTCAGTAACTGTCGGGATTTGTATGCATGACACAAATGCTTGCTTGGATTTGCCCTCTAGCACTTTGGAAACCAGTATTTATAAAGCCAAATAATCCTCAAGGTAGTGCTGCTTCTAGAATTGTCTCTTAATCCTCTAAGTAATTTTGTGTTTGTCCAGAAAAAAATAGATTTATGTGTATTAATTGGCTACCATCATATTATAATATCTTACCTTCTTTTAGGGTATGAATTAACTTTCTTTCATATTTCAGAAGGAATATAATTAAATCTATATAATAAAAAAAAATGTAACCTTTCTTTAATTTGTCCTGTTTTAGGCTGAAAATTATCACTGCTAAGACCAGGATACTTTGTTTTCTCTAAATTGTGTTAGTCTGGATGACTGTACATTCAGTTTTACTGCATGATAGCATTTTAAGTTTTGTTTTATGCTGCTTAAAACATCTATACGTTTAAAATCCTATCTACCCCATCTCTTTTTTCTTGGTCTTCTGGACTTATTAATTTGAAGTGCTACCTAGAACTTCATCTTCTTTATTAGCCACCTAACACCCGTGTCAATCATGATGGCAGATAGATTCTTGACCCCATCACCTGCTGTTAGACTAGAATTTTACAAAGTGGTCACTAAAGATGATGGCAGTCACTTGCCGAGTGCTTGTTTTGCTTGCGCCTGGACTGGGTCCTTTCTTACCTCCTCTAAGGTAAGATACATGATCTCACAAGGCAGAGTTTCCCTCTTCCAACACAGCATTCTTCCTTGACTTTCTTTCTTTTATGAAAGAAACCACCTAAATCCTCTTTGGTCTGTTTTAGGAAGCAAGCGGATTCAGAATGCCTGTTTGTGGTTGTTCTCCACTTTGTGGAGGCATTTCCTTTTGAGGAATAGGGAGGAACTGTCCTAAAGGGTAATTATTAACTATTAAATATTTCCTGATTTTAAGCTGCTCACCTGAAATTGATACTTTCAGACTAATATGGAAATTATTCAAGATTCAGTAAAATACTGAGTATTGAAGTGTCATTGCAGAAATGGAGTTATGATGGTCACATATGGCTACCTGTGCTCATAATGCTTTCCCCTTGAGCTTATTCTGTGGCAGATTCATATCTTTTGTTTAGTTATTTTGGAAGCTGTTGGGTCAACATTGTCACATTCTATAGAATGTGTTCTGAGGAGGAACTTTGTTAAGAAAGTTTATTATAAATATTGTCTAAAATATATGATTCTCTCTATACCATTTGTATCTTATTGGTCTTATCACTGGAAACTGGAACCCTTGATGAACAAAATTAATATTGAAATAATAAATAGTTTTCTATTGTGATGTTTAGACATGTTCAGCTGTAAGATGGAATACTAACTTGGGTTGGGGCAGAAAACACCTGTTACATAGCTGAGGATTATTTTGGCTTTAGAGGCCTGATGGTATAGTGAAGAAAGTTATCGCTGTACACATATAAACATCTTAAAATGACCTAATACACATTCTTTAAAAAAGACTTTACTAAATCTGTCTTTGAAAAGAAAAGGAAAGGGAGAGTTTTAAAAACACATCATCTGTCCTCAGCTTATGTATCTGCAGCGCAGGAATGCGAGGGCGCAGGGGAGTCCCGCTGGGTGACTGTACGTTCAGCCAGGTGCCGTTTATAAATGGAGCTCGGTGCCATACAGCTGGCCTTCTGCTCACTGATCCCTGCTGTGTTCACGGATGCAGTCCCTGATGGGATGGACGGGTTTCCTGCCAAGACCACCTTCCATCAGAGTGATGAGTGCACCCTGGACAGGCCGCAGTGCTGCAGACAGCAGAGCTCCATAGGAGTTCCTCACCCCAGTTCAGGTCCTCCCTCCTGAGCTGGGATGTGCCAGGGACCTGGTTCAATGCCAATGGTTTCACACTGGATAAATTCTGGTGTTGGATAAAGAACTGAAAAATGTGCTCAATTTTTCATCTTTTCTATTTTATTTTTGTAATTTATATTGTACACAACCCTGGAAGTAACTATTTTGGACACATATTTTTATAAACCAGGTAATTTATTATTAGCCTGGAATTTGGACTAGGTTCATTTTGTTTGTTGACTTAGTTTTTGTTGAAAAGGAAATGACTGCCTCCCCTATGTCAGGTCTTGATTTCAAGTGCAAGTTCCAGAGAGCAGACAGAGTCTGTCAGAGCAGGAGAGCATTCTAGAACCATCCTGCTCAGTGTTGATCAACTGTGGAAACAGGAGATGGAATCAAGGCTCTGTGCCTATCTGTGCACCATGAAGCTCAGAGCTGCAGTCCTGAAAGGAGAGAATGCGCGGTAGGGCCCCTCACTGACACCCAGAGTCCAAAGTTGAAACACTGAATGGGAGACTGTTTTGATCCAGATGTGATGCTGTGTAAAGTCATGGTAATGATATATGATGAGTTCATATGGTTGATTTCTAATGTAACTCCTCTGGTGTTTCATACTGGTAGTAAACACAGGTGTGACCTTTCAGATTGCATATCTCAAAAGTAACATTGCCTAATGTTTTATAATAAAATATATTACGTGTGTTTTGATTGGTGAAAATAATACAAGTACATTTTAAAAGAGAAGTATATAACATGTCCAATTTTTGTGTGTTTTTAAATGACATTTGACGGTGTATTTCTACATCACCATCTCTGATTACAGATTTAACATGAACACAAGCAGATTTTGGAGTGCTGTCATCTCAGTCAATATTAATAGATGTTTTTAAGTTGAAAAGCAAAATATTTCCGTTAGATCCCTTACTGAAAATACTCTGCAACTTCCTGAATCTAAATTTTCAAAAACATGCAGTGCAAGATCGAGTATTTGGAATAATTGTTGTCTCACAAGAGTGGCCAGAAGAATCCACCAATCAGTCTTTCCTTGCATCACTTAAAATCCTTAACGGTGCGTGTGTGCTTGTGGTTTTCTGCATGGATTAGCCTCTTTCATTTTGCTTCTGGTTTTGAGGTTTCCTGCTTAAAACCACAGGAGTAGAAGCATGCACAATGTCGCCCTGTCTTCTTGCTAGACTAGAGTCATTCCAGATGGGTGAATATCAGTCTTATTTTTAAAGATCTCTAGGAAAGGAAAGTGAAAGTCCTTCAGTTGTGTCTGACTCTTTGTGACTAGACAGTCACATGGAATAGGAAAACATTTCTCTTGACAATGATCTGGGCTCCATTTCTCTTACCCCCTACCCACTTTCAATGTAGATAGTCCTGAAAAACTTTAAATTTATTGACTTAAATGGTACATATGGATGTGTGAGATTTTTTTTAATGGGAGGAGGTGTGGTGGTGTTCGATCGCTAAGTTGCGTCCACTCTTTGTGTCCCGATGCACTGCAACATTATGGGCTTCCCTGTCCTTCACCATCTCCCGCAGTTTGCCTAAACTCACGTCCATCAAGTCAGTGATGCCATCCAACCATCTCATCCTCAGCTGTCCCCTTCTCCTGCCTTCAGTCTTTGCCAGCATCTGTATTCCAATCAATCTTTCCAGAATCAAGAAGTTATTTCAAACTAACTTACTGTATACTTTCCTGAAAATTGTATTTTGTATTTAACTGTAAGCTTACCTTTGGCAATAAGGCAGTTATTTGATATTTTTGGTCTTTCATCAGGAAAGTTGGTAACCAAATCAATAATAACAGTAACAAAGTGTCCAGGAGCATCTCTTTGAAGCCAAATGTGGCCATGACTTAAGAGGGATATGCCTGTCAGAGCAGCCACTGGGCACTTGTCACTCACTGTTTCCTCAGGGCCCACGGGGCCCTTGTGAACAAGGGTGTCTGCCATGCAGTTTCTTTGCTGTGGGACTTTAGCATTGCAAGGGAAATTCAGAATCAATTTTCTGACCTCCTGCACAACAGTTGAGGCTGCAGCCACGTTGGGAAGGGCACCACAGGGCTGCCCTCAGAATGCTGTCCCACTCATGCGGGTCTTACTGTTCTTATAGTCATGAACACACTTGAGAGTCTAGTGAAAAGTGTGACCCCCACCCCGCACTTAGAAAAAGGCCATGAGCACAAGACATTGCCAAACTTTCTGAGGAATCCTGGACCCTGGTGGTTACCATGTTAAGAGCCCCTTTCTAGAAACAGCTTCTAGATGCTTTGTGATCTTCAGTTCAGTTCAGTTGCTCAGTCGTGTCCAACTCTTTGCGACCCCATGAATCGCAGCACGCCAGGCCTCCCTGTCCATCACCAACTCCTGGAGTCCACCCAAACCCATGTCCATCGAGTCGGTGATGCCATCCAACCATCTCATCCTCTGTTGTCCCCTTCTCCTTCTGCCTTCAATCTTTCCCAGCATCAAGGTCTTTTCCAGTGAGTCAACTCTTCGCATGAGGTGACCAAAGTATTGGAGTTTCAGCTTCAACATCAGTCCTTCCAATGACCACCTAGGACTGATCTCCTTTAGGATGGACTGGTGGGATCTCCTTGCAGCCCAAGGGACTCTCAAGAGTCTTCTCCAACACCACAGTTCAAAAGCATCAATTCTTCGGCGCTCAGCTTTCTTCACCATCCAACTCTCACATCCGTACATGACCACTGGGAAAACCATAGCTTTGACAAGACAGACCTTTGTTGGCAAAGTAATGTCTCTACTTTTTAATATACTATCTAGGTTGGTCATAACTTTCCTTCCAAGGAGTAAGCGTCTTTTGACTTCATGGCTGCAATCACTATCTACAGTAATTTTGGAGCCCAGAAAAATAAAGTCTGCCACTGTTTCCACTCTTTCCCCATCTATTTGCCATGAAGGGATGGGACCAGATGCCATGATCTTAGTTTTCTGAATGTTGAGCTTTAGGCCAACTTTTTCACTCTCTTTCACTTTTATCAAGAGGCTTTTTAGTTCCTCTTCACTTTCTACTATAAGGGTGGTGTCATCTGCATAACTGAGGTTATTGATATTTCTCCTGGCAACCTTGATTCCAGCTTGTGCTTCTTCCAGCCCAGCGTTTCTCATGATGTACTCTGCATATAAGTTAAATAAGCAGGGTGACAATATACAGCCTTGACGTACTCCTTTACCTACTTGGAACCAGTCTGTTGTTCCATGTCCAGTTCTAACTGTTGCTTCCTGACCTGCATATAGGTTTCTCAAGAGGCAGGTCAGGTGGTTTGTTACTCCCATCTCTTGAAGAATTTTCCATAGTTTATAGTGATCCACACAGTCAAAGGCTTTGGGATAGTCAATAAAGCAAAAGTAGATGTTTTTCTGGAACTCTCTTGCTTTTTCGATGATCCAGCAGATGTTGGCAATTTGATCTCTGGTTCCTCTGCCTTTTCCAAAACCAGCTTGAACATCTGGAAGTTCACGGTTGACATATTGCTGAAGCCTGGCTTGGAGAATTTTGAGCATCACTTTACTAGTGTGTGAGATGAGTGCAATTGTGCAGTAGTTTGAGCATTCTTTGGCATTGCCTTTCTTAGGGACTGGAATGAAAACAGACCTTTTCCAGTCATGTGGCCACTGTTGAGTTTCCCAAATTTGCTGGCATATTGAGTGCAGCACTTTCACGGCATCATCTTTCAGGATTTAAAGTAGCTCAACTGGAATTCCATCACCTCCACTAGCTTTGTTCATAGTGATGCTTCCTAAGGCCCACTTGACTTCACATTCCAGGATGACTGGCTCTAGGTGAGTGACTACACCATTGTGATTATCTGGGTCATGAAGATCTTTTTTGTATACTTCTTCTGTGTATTCTTGCCACCTCTTCTTAATATCTTCTGCTTCTGTTAGGTCCATACCATTTCTGTCCTTTATTGAGCCCATCTTTGCATGAAATGTTCCCTTGGTATCTCTAATTATCTTGAAGAGATCTCTAGTCTTTCCCATTCTGTTCTTTTCCTCTATTTCTTTGCATTGATCACTAAAGAAGGCTTTCTTATCTCTCCTTGCTATTCTTTGGAACTCTGCATTTAAATGGGAATATCTTTCCTTTTCTCCTTTGCTTTTCGCTTCTCTTCTTTTCACAGCTATTTGTAAGGCCTCCTCAGACAGCCATTTTGCTTTTTTGCATTTCTTTTCCTTGGAGATGGTCTTAATCCCTGTCCCCTGTACAATGTCACGAACTTCCGACCATAGTTCATCAGGCACTCTATCAGGTCTAGTCTCTTAAATCTATTTCTTACTTCCACTGTAGATCTTAGAGGGAAGCAGAGCCTGCACGAGGGTTCTCCTGATCTTCTCTGCTCTTAACGGTTCTGACACTTTTACAGACAGATCTTTGGTACAGATAGGGACATTTTTACTCTCAGCCCCAGCCGAAGTCGGCATTGTTCTCTGTCCAAAAGAGCATATAGAGACTCAGTTCAGTGACATGGGTTGTTTTCAGCATTCCTTCCACATGGAACTTAGCTGCAACATAGGAACTGTAGGTTTATAATTCAGAATTCATAGAAACATAGATATGATTAAATGTGCCTCTCATTTTAAAGAAGTAGCTCTGTGCTGAGCTTTGAAATACAGTCTTGGCTCTTATTTTGTCTATGCACTTAGATTTTATCGAGAATAGGAATGGACAGAGAGGTTCTCTAGTTCACATCGCCATTCACAGCAGTGAAGTTTTCCAGCCTCTGCTCAGACGGTTTTAATGAAGAGAATGCTCCTCCCACTGCTTTTTTTTTTTAACAGTTTTTTTTTTTATTAGTTTTGCCATACAATGACATGATATCGCCATGGGTTTACATATGCTCCCCCTCCAGAACCCCCTCCCTCCTCCCTCCTCCCAGGAAATCTCAATGCACCAGCCCGGAGCATCAATCCTGAGCTGGTGATTGATTACACATATGATAATTAACATGTTTCAATGCCATTCTCCCATATCATCCCACCCTTGCCCTCATCCAGAGTCCACAAGTCTGTTCTATACATCTGCGTTCCTTTTGCTGTCTCGCATGCTGGGTTCTCGTTACCGTCTTTCTAAATTCCATATATATGCGTTAGTATAGAAAAATAAACGACCCAATCAATAAGTGGGCCAAAGAACTTGACAGACATTTCTCCAAAGAAGACATAAAAATGGCTAACAAACACATGAAAAGATGCTCAACATCACTCATTATCAGAGAAATGCAAATCAAAACCACAATGAGGTACCACTTTACACCAGTCAGAATGGCTGCAATCCAAAAATCTACAAGCAATAAATGCTGGAGAGGATGTGGAGAAAAGGGAACCCTCTTACACTGTTGGTGGGAATGCAAACTAGTACAGCCACTATGGAAAACAGTGTGGAGGCTCCTTTTTTTTACAGTTTTGACTGTTAGAAAGTTCTTTCCTGGGACTTCCCTGGTGGTCCAGTGGTTAAGAATTCTGCCATGGTTTCGACCCTGGTCCCGGAAGATCCCATGTGCTGTGGGGCAGCTGAGCCTGTGCACCACCGCTGCCAAGCCCATGCTCTGAAGCCGCGAGTCACAGGTCCTGAAGCCTGTGCCCCTAGAGCCATGCTCCGGGGCAAGAAGGCCCTGCAGGGAAAAGAAGCCCATCCACCGCAGCTAGGGAATAGCCCTGGTCCCCTGCTATAAGCCGGTGTGTAGCAAGGAAGACCCTGCGGGGCCAAAAGGAAATAAATAAATAACAAACAAATTAAAAAATAAGTTCTTTCTCTAACTGAGCAGAAAATTTGGTTCCCACAACTTCTACCCATTGGTCCAAGGTCTTTCCTTTGGGTGAAATAGAGTGAGTCCGACCCATTTTTATGAGACAGGCTTTTAACACATTAGTTGATACGCTCCAAGTCTTCCCTTCCCTGGCTTAAACTCAGAAAGTTCTCACAACCCTCTTTCATATGAAAAAGCCCCCAGAGCCTCATCACCTCAGGGCACCCTAAAATTATGGACCCAGATGTGCATGTAATATTTCTGAGCAGCCTGAGCACGCCCCCTCCAGGCAAGGCCACGCTGATGAACACAGTCTCGGGTGGCCTGAACTTCAAAAGCCCCGTTACACTAGCAGCCTGCAGTCTAGCAAAAGTACTGAATTTTGTGATGCCGCGGTTAGTCCCGATTCTGTCATGCTCCATCAGCATTCTGTCCACCGGCTTGTGACACCCATCAGGTGCATGAGCATGAGCAGGCCTTCTGAAAACTTACCCACATGGTGACTACTGCCTTGAGTGGCAGGACCGAGCCCTGAGGCAGGCCCAGCGGTCACAGGGACCTGAGCCTTGTGGCCAGCACTTTTCCAGCCTCCTCACCCGCGTTCTCAGCCCAGTGGCTTGCCATTTGGCTCTTGTGGAGTGTTATCTTGCCACCAGGTCCGGAGGAAGCATCTTGATGGACACTGTGCAGAAATAATGAAAATACTTCAGCAGCTGCCTCTGATCTACTTGCTTCAAGAAGAGAAATGAATTTGGCAATTGCACTGGTTTTCAGAGTTTATGCTTTTATTTTCTCTTGGGAGGATCAGGTAGTAAGGGCCAGCTTCCCCTTCATTTGTACGCCTTTGTTATCTTGTGGCCACTGAGAAGTGTGACCAGTTGCTGTCTCAGCATTCACAGGTCGGCGTGTGGGCAGGGGAGCAGGGCAGAAACGTGAGTTGGCCTTATTTTGTTTACGTATGAATAAAGTGATACGTTTTGAAGGGTACACAGTTGTGATTCCACAAGAGGCCAAGCTGCCCTCCAGTGGCTGTTAATTAAAGAATTGTGTCCACCCAGCACAGCCTGGCTCAGGCTGGCCATGACTTTAGAAGTTTATCACCTTGACCATACCTTGCCATTTCTCATCTAATAGCAGTCATGCTACTTTGTTTTTATTTGATTTTAAGCTAGGCTGAAAGTGAAAGTGAAGTCGCTCAGTCGTGTCCAACTCCTTGCAACCCCACGGGACTATAGCCCACCAGGCTCCTCCATCCATGGAATTTTCTAGGCAAGAGTACTGGAGTGGGTTGCCATTTCCTTCTCCAGGGGATCTTCCTGACCCGGGGATCGAACGGAGATCTCCCGCATTGCTGGCAGATGCTTTACCATCTGAGCCACCAGGGGATCCCACTAATCTAGGCTAGAGTTGCCAAAGAGAATTTCACTAATAGTTAAGTTTGTCCAGCTCTCTGTTGTAAAGTTGATTTCTTGGGTGTTTTAAGCTGCAAATTATCACTCTAAAGATGCTATTAAAAAACAACTGTTTGACCAGAACCCTCGGTTATATATGTTTGCTCTCAGGTATTCTCAGAGATAGCTCCCCGACCATGCTCGACAGGAACAGACCGCCACCGCGAAGGCCTGCCTCCTCTCCCCTCACTCGCCCTCCTTGCCTTCAGACTGCCCCTGCCCCATGAGAGCCGGCCCCTGCCCCGTCAGGAACTCCGCTCCTGCAGTCACCTCTGTCCTGTGTCGTCCCCGTCCCTTCCTCTGCTCCATCGCTGGTCATCTTTATGTCACCTGCATGAAGAAGAAAACGCTGCTTAACCCAGCATCACCCCTGAGTTGCTCCCCTTCACAAGAGAAATTGGAAAGCAGTTTCATTTTCTCTGCCTTCTCTTATCTCCTCTCTCATCTACTCTCTTTTTTAATAAAAAAGATATATATATACACACAGAGATATGAAAACATAATCAAGAATGAGAAACTAAACATACCATATTACCCTATCTGGAGGTGACCACTCTTGATACTTAACTGTACTTGCAGATCGTTTTCTATGGACACATACAAATCTAGATGATTTTTTGTTTTGCTTTTTGCCCAAATGAGGTGTGCGTGCTAAGTCATGTCTGACTCTTTGCAACCCCATGGACTGTAGCCTGCCAGGCTTCTCTGTCCATGGGATTTTCCAGGCAAGAACACTAGAGTAGGTTGCCACTTCCTTCTCCAGGGGATCTTCCCCACCGAGGGATCGAGCCTGAGTCTCTGACGTCTTCTGCATTAGCACTGGCTGGTAGGTTCTTTACCGCTAGCACCACCTCGAAGCCCCATCATGCTGTACGTGCCTTTTATGACCTTCATTTTTCAGTTCATGGTCTCCAGCTGTCCATATCAGTAAGCTTTCATCAGATTTAACAGCCAGGGCCTTGGGGATTTCCCCAGGGTCCCCAGAGTCCTTTCCGTGTGTGTCCTGCCAGGGTCTCGTTGAAGCCCTTGCATTCCTGGTGTCTGGTTTCTGGTTGTCATGTTCTTAAGATTCTCCTAACCCTCCACGACACCAACCTACCTTGTCAGGCAGGTCAGCCTGCAGTATATGCACCTTCTAGCTCTGTGTGGCTGCTTCCACAGGATTGTACTGACCATGCCCTCTGTCTCTGATCTTTCTTGCATCTAAAAAACATATCCAAAGGTTTGATAGATTCACTGACATCTTTGGTTATTTAAAGGAATTTAAGTGATACTCTGTCCTTTATATATATGTAGGGCCAGGGGTCCCCAACTGGACCATTGGCTGGGGAACCAGAGGTGAGTGGCAGGCGAGCAAGTGAAGCTTCATGTGTTGACAGCTGCCTCCCAACCGCTCTTATTCCTGCATTACAACAGTGTATTAATAATAAAGTGCACAATGAATGCGATGTGCTTGAGTCATTCCGAAACCATCCCCCTCCTTGGTCGGTGGAAAAACTGTCTTCCACAAAACCTGTCCCAGGTGCCAGAAACTGGGACCCCTCGCCAGTTTATATGAACTCTCAGCAGAAGACGTTTAGTACCTTTCTGACCCCTGTCAGTGATGCTAACTTGACCTCTGGGTTCAGATCGTGCGTCCAGTCCTCTGTCGCGTGGTCATGCTTTGTCTCCTAACTAGAAAGTTGTCCACTTGGGCTTGCTTTGGCAGGGGGCCCATCCACCAATACCTCGTGCAGTTATTAACCGCAGATGACAACCCTCGCTGTGAGCAGGAATCTCACAGGCCGACCACCCCGTTGATGTCTTTCAGCACCACTCTTGTCGGGGAGAGCTCCCTGGCGTCAGCTCTGGCAGGAAGGCAGGCTCCACACCCTGTTCCTTCCCTTCAGCGACCTGTGCTCGGAGCAGGTGTGGGTTCAGCCGCCACCTCAAAAGGTGTCACAAAAGGGCTCATATTTCTGTCTTTGAGTATTTCCAGTCATTCTTTTTGAGACTTAAATTGTTACATCTGGGGCCAGGGAAGCTGATTCCTTCCAGTCTTTTTGTTTTTAAGTTTTCAACTTTTTATTTTGAAATAATTTCGAACTGACAGAAAAGTTGCAAAAATAGTCCAAAAGGTTCTTGGATACCTTTCCCTACCCCAGCTGCCCAAAGATTAACGTTTTACCACGTGTGCTTGAGCCTTCTTTGTCTGCACACATACAGTTAGTTATTATACACGTATGTGTGCACACCCACTAACACAGACTTATATGTTCCTATTACACACATTTATGCTGATACATAGTCACTGACTTCCCTCCACTGATTGTTTTTACATTCAGCCTGATTTTTTAATGTTTGTAAACTCATGAATAATGAGGTTTATGCACGTAGTTTACAGACAAAGGTACACATCATGGTATACTTGTATACTGGTACAACTATACATAAACATGTAAATAAATATTGTGTGGATATGTTAGCAGTGTTTATAATAGGCATCATTCATGTGGGTAAATGTGTCCACATGACTTAAGAGAACCTACTAAAGAATCAGTGTGTGTGTGTGTGTGTGTGTAATGATTGACAGTACCAAGGGTATAAATAAATTTAAAAGGTAATGGAAATCTGAATGCTTTCCTCTCAGTAAACTAGACTAGGGGAGAATTCGTTTCTTGCCTTTTACAACCACCAGAGGCCTCCCACATTCCTTGGCTCATGGCTCCTTGCTCCACATTCAGAACTAGCAGAGTAGCTAGCACCTCTCTGACCCTGCTTCCATACTCACATCTCTTTGTGACTCTTCTCCCATCTCCCTCTTCTGCTTTTAAGCACCTACTGATTATATGGGGCTCACCCTGATAAGTCAGGGTAATCCTGGGTTGAGGTAATCCCCACCTCACAGCCACACCTGCGAAGCTCCTTTTACCATGTAAGGTCATATGTTCACTGGTTCTGGGGTTTAGGCCTTGGGCATCTCTGGGGGCTGTTATTTTGCCCATCACAGATGGGAGGCACTGTACCCCTTGTAGTCAGCATTTCTCGAAGCGCGACCCATCTTCTGCCTGCATCAGCATCGCCTGGGGCTCTCATCGTAACTGTGGAGCGCTTTCACCTGACCCCGCTCAGCTCGAGAAGCCACCGGGAGGCGGTGACGGCAGCACAGGCCGTACTGTACCCTCAACGCAGGGCACAGCATCGACGGGAGATACAGCGCGGGGGCACACTGACCTCCGGGGCAGTGAGAAAGGGTGAGTCTTCACCAGATCCAAGAATGGGTGAGTCAGGAGTGCCATTAATAAAGTGCACTGGCCAGAGGCTAAAGTCGTCCTCCGTGGTCTCTGATTTCACAGGCCACAGTGCCTGGCAGCCTGCTTGCTGTGAGGCTGGCTCCTGAATCGCCTGCTCCGGGTGGACCAAGTGCTGGGGCAGACATGCTGCAGGGCGCTCGCAGGCTGCAGCCACTCTGTGTCTGTGGCAGCGGGGACCACAGGCTGCCCTTCCTCCACCTCATGAAAGCCCACAGCAGACTCTGCACCCACAAGTCCCACTGCCTCCAGATGGCCCTCCAGTACCTCTCTGGCCCCACAGTCTCAGCAAATCCCCCACCCACCCTGGCCACACCCAGCTGCCTCTCGTGTCTCCCTCTTTATCCGCATCTTACCACCACCCATGCCCCAGCCCCTGCCCCGGACCTGGCCGTGTGCTTCTCAGATGCCGCCTGCCTGCCTGCCGTCTCCCTCATGTGCAGATCAGGGCAGCAGCTCCAGGGGCGGCCACCTCAGTGGACAAGGACTCCAGCCCTGCCAGCCCAGGGCTAGGCCCGGAGGACACACTCAGGTGGTCCTAGAGTCAAAAGTATGTGGGAGGTGCCGTCTGGACTGTGGACAGCCAAAGCAGGCGCTGGGGGTGCCGGGAAAGGTCTCATGGGGGTCACAGCCAGCACCCCTCCTGCTGGAGGGGCTACCGATGGAGTTTGGGTGGAGCCTGCCCTGGGCCACACCTGGAGAACAGAGTCCCAGCTCCATACCCGCCGGGAGGCCCAGGGTGGCCCCGACTACTTCCACCTGGGCCTCTGCATCTCCCCCCTCCTCCAGGCGCACCTGCCTGCTCTCTTTGTCACAAAAGCAGAATGCATGCTGGCCACAGGGTCATTGCTCCTGCCACCCTCTCTAGCAAGGACCATCTTCCCACAGACCTTGTAGGGCTGGCTCCTCCTACAGGTCTCAGCACAGACCCCATGTGTGCAGAGAGGCCTTTCCCGAGCCCTCCCATCTAAAGTAGGCCGGGACACTCTACCACCTCACCTTGTATTGGTGACTTCGTGGCACTTAGTATTGTCTCAATTGCTCATTTTTATTATTCTTTTGTGTGTAGGATTAGTCTTCAGTCTCCCCTCTCTAAAGAGTGGGCTCCGAAGCGGCAAGAACCACACATCCTGCTCCCTGCGGGATCCTAGCATCCAGCACAGCGCACACAGGCCCTCAGGAAATATCCACAGACGTCTCAGGGCAGGGCTCAGGCAGAGGAGACTGAGCTGAGAGCTCTCCGGTCACTCACCCTCTGTCCCAGCACCTGGGGACTAGTCCCTGGGCAAGGACTGGAGTAAGAAGCTAGGCTGGAGTAGGGCAGGCCAAAGGGACTTGACGGATGAGGAGGGCTAGGCGGGCATGGGGAAGCACGGAGCCTGGAGTGGCCCAGTCTTCTCCCAGGGTCCAGGCAAGGCACCTGCAGCCATCGTCCGCAAGCTGGGGACAACCCAGAGCGGGACACCCTGCCGGCCTCCAGGCTGAGGCCAAGGACTGCGTGCTGTACTCTCAGCACACCTTTGACCTCAGCGACAGCGAGAAAGGCTGCAGGAGGCATCAGGAGGCACAAGCTTCTTCCCTGTCATAGGAATAGCCCTGCGCACTCGGCCACTTGAGACACGGGCTGGCCACAGGCAAGTCCATCCTTAGGTTCCAGTTCCTCCACCAAGCACTGCCCTGACTTCAAGCAGCCCCGCCACTGCACCCTGAGTGACAACGGCTCCTCAGTGGTCCCCAAGCCTTTGCTCACAGCGAGGGGTGGGGTGGGGAGAGAACTGCCTTTCTCCTTTGAGCTACACTCTGTGAGGGGGGCCCTGAAGTGCTTCTCAGGCCCCGCGAGTCACAGGTGAGTGGGCTAGCTCTTCTGAGTTTTCTCACACAGCCCTCTCTCCCTAGAACCCCAGCCTGCCTCCAGCAGGCATGCAGGGTCTGGCCTGAGGGCTCTGGGCATGGGCTGAGAATCCGAGAAGATTCACCGGCCTCGGGACTGGTGTTAGTACCTAAGCTCCAAGGCAAATCTATATGCTGGGAATCTCCCCCAACCCTCCTGGTTCTCCTTCCTCTTCACCACAGCCAGGTTGTTGACACTGGTCTCAGGCATGACCCTCCCCGGGACTAGCCTCTGGCCCTAGCCTCGTCATAAAGCTCTGCTGCCTCCCTGCCCAGCCCATCCAACTCGCCTGCCCTAATACATCGATGTGCCCCAGACAGACAGCTGCCTTCTGTTTCCAGGCCTCAGTTTTGCCAACTGTACAAGATATGAGCATTGTTGCTTTTATTTGTTTGGTCTTCTACAAAGAGCCTTTGGCGCATGCTAGAGTAGTTCCCTGCTCCATCTTCAGGCTGAGCACAGGGGCCACGTCACCTTTGGTCCCGGGAGGCAGCAGCTGGGCCTGTAATCCTCATTCTTCAGGACTGTGGGCCCGGCCAGAGCCGGCCTCTTCAGAATCTGTGTGGCAGTTCTGCGGTTTCCTGGGAGTATCAGACAGGTGTGCGCTTTCTGACAGTGTCCACCCAGACATAGCAGGTCTAGGAAAAGGGAAAAGTGGATTCCTATTCATAGCGTTTAAGTGTCTGGACCTAACTATTCCTGAAAGCAGAATATCTTAGCTTTTAATGCTTCATAAGCCAATAAACTGTTTTTGCTAAAGCTAATTGGGTTGGGTAACCTGCCACATCTCCTTAGGTAGGTGCTGACTGAAGCAAAGGACAGATATCCCGAATTTTACGCTGGGACAAACCAGGACACTTTTAATGTCCAGCTGGAGCCAGCTGAGGAAGGTCACTCATCTCGTTCAGGCTCCCTCCCCCCATTCTAAAAGTGAAATAGCAACCGGTTATCTTCCTAGCAGCTCCGTGTCTTCAGAGTGGTGAGCCACCCTCCTAGTGGGCCAGTTCCTAGGACCACCTCCCCACAGAAGACGCTAGGAGGGTGATGAGCAGCCTTCCCCGTCCTTTGACGCCCACAGATCAGCGGCCATCACAGGAGAGTCCAGCGGAACGGCCAGAAAAAGAGGTGCACCAGATTTTAGGCTGTCGGGGCTTTTCCAGGTGAGAGTCGGCGGTGGGGAGGGGCCAGTTCAGCCGCAGAGTCCAGCAGAAGCCGTGACGTGGAGGGTGGCATCTGATGCTCGTCGTGGGTCCCACCCCCAGGGGGTGGGGGGGCGAGCCATAGCGGAGGGTCCTGCATGCAGGGCTGGACTTTCGGCCTGGATCCCAAGGCCCGCAGCCGAGCAGAGGCCGGGTGAGCGGGGACGCCTCGGGGACGGGCGGCTTCAGAGGGGAGCGGGGAGGGAGCCCGCGGCCGCGCCCGGAGCTCCGCGCGCCCAGCCTTCCCCGAGCGGCCGCGAGGGGCGCCGCGCCGCGCCGCTCTGGGGTCGGCCCCGGGCTGAGCGGGCTGCGGCCCGGGCCGCGAGCGGCGGGCGGCGGCGGCGAGCAGGCTCGCGGCAGCGGCGGGCTCTGCCCGAGGGCCAGGTCCGACCCCGGGCGCGCCGGGAGCCGGTGAGTCGGGGCGCGGCGGGCGGGGCGCGAGGAGGCGCGGCGGACAGCCGGCGGCCGGCAGGTGCCCGGCCCCGCGCGGGACTCGCGGGCTGAGCCAGGGCACCGGGCGACGGCGCGCGGGCCGGAGCCCCGGCTCGCCCGAGGGCGCGCCCTCCGGGCAGGGACGCTGGAAGGCGGGAGGGCTCGGCGCGGGTGCGAGCGCCCGGCCGGCGGCCAGGACACCCGCGGAGGGCGCGCCCCGGGCGCCAGGGCTCGGGACTCAGTCTGCGGCGCGCGCACCGCCTCCCGCCTCGGCGCGAGGAGCAAGAGCGCACGGCTGCTCGAGGGGCAGGAGGAGCCAGCCTGGGCCCAGAGCCTACCCAGCCCGAGACCTCAGTTTCCCGGACTGTGAAATGGGAACAGGAAGGCTGCCCTGCCGATTGCTTGCGACGATGGCCAAGGGCCTCGTGTGTGGGCGAAGAGAGTGTTGTCACCGCTAAAGCTGGGATTGGGTTGAGGAAAGGATCGATGCGAGAGAGCCGGCAGGGGCAGCAGGGGCAGCTCCAGGCTCTGGGTGTGTTCCTCACTAGTGATGGTGGGCAGGGCCAGGGAACCTGGAGTCCACTCCTCTCTGCGTCCACGCGGGGATCGGGAGGCCTGGAGGGGAAGAGGCCCGGGGAGGCTCCTGACCGCCCCAGGCTCAGCGTGGGGAGCAGTGTTAAAAACACAGACAAGCCAGTGTGGGTGTGGCTCACCCCTTGTCCCTTGCTCCTGGCTCCTGGTTCTCTGAGGCAGGTGTTCTGCCGAGTCTCAGGAGTCAGAGAAGTGTCCTGGGAAGATTGTCTTTCAGGGCAGATGCTGTGTTTCTGTCTTAGTTGAAGTTACTGAGGCTTAGAGCAGTCACAGGACTTGTTCAAGGTCTCAGGACCATCAAGTGGCAAAGCTGGAGTTTCAACCATGGTAGGACTGGTTCCAAACGCCATACTCCAGTCACTGTGCCAGGTAACCAGGAGAGACCTGGGTTTGTTGTCTCACTTGCCTACAGCATTGCATTCCTTAACCTCCTTCCGTGTCCTGTCTGTGCTGGCCCTGAGGAGTACTTTCAAGCAGAGGTGGGAGAAGGGAGCTGAATAAGTCATCTAAAGAAAAGCCAAGGTAATGGCAAGAGATAAGTGGTAGAAAAAAAAAAAAATAAAACAGAGTAATCAGGGTGGAGACTGGGGAGGGGGTGAGGAGAGGCTTACCCTGGTCAGAGAGGATGTGTCTGAGCCGTGACCACTGACCACGGCTGAGATGTGACTCCCACAAAAAAGGTCCAAGGGTGCAAGGCCCCTGAAGAAGGCTCAGGTGGGAGGAGGGAGGAGCTGAAACAGAGCCAGTTTTGTGAGCTGGGGAGTTTGACCTTTCCTCCAGGTGCGATGGACAGATCCTGGAGGGTTTTGAGTTTTGAGTATTGAAAGGATGTCCCTAAGATGAGTGGAGAGGACTTTTTTTTTTTTATTATTGTTTTTGCCATACATTGTCATGATATCACCATGGGTTTACATATGCTTCCCCTCCGGATCCCCCCTCCCTCCTCCCTCCCCCCCAGGAAATCTCGCTGCACCAGTCCCGAGCATCAATCCTGGGCTGGCGATTGATTAGACACATGACAATTAACATGCTTCAATGCCCTTCTCCCATATCATCCCACCCTTACCCTCATCCACAAAGTCCACAAGTCTATTCTATACATCTGCGTTCCTTTTGTTGTCTCCCATGTTGGGTTCTCGTTACTGTCTTTCTAAATTCCATATATATGTGTTAATATACTGTATTGTTGTTTTTGCTTCTGGCTTACTTCACTCTGGATAATGGGCTCCAGTTTCATCCATCTGAGTAGAATTGCTTCAAATGAATTTTTTTTTAATGCTGAGTAATATTCCATTGTGTATATGTACCACAGCTTTCTTATCCATTCATCAGTTGATGGGCATCTAGGTTGTTTCCATGTCTTAGCTATTGTAAACAATGCAGCGATGAACATTGGGGTACACGTGGCTCTTTTGGAGAGGACTTTTGAAAGGATGTCCCTGAGGTGAGTGGAGAAGACTATCAGGAGCAGGAGAGGGAGCAGAGAGGAGGCTGTTGGAGTCTGCCAGAAATTCTCAAGGGTAGCCAATTGGCTGCCAGATGTGGAGTCTGCTATCCGGCAGAGCCAGGGTCTCAAGAAGGGTAGGGTCTTTTGCAGGTAGTGGGGTTGTTAGCTGCGGTGGACAAGAGAACCAGTTTGGTCTGAAGCCCTACCCCTCTTCATGCATTCTTCTGGGTGCCCATCACCAACCTTCCTATGCCTGGCAGGGGAAGGAGTGCCTGCCCCAAATGTGTAGAGATGAGATGCTGGGTGTTCAGGTCCATCTCTTTTCATATGTTCCCATAAGTCTTTGAGCTAATCCAGCTCTGCCTTGTACTTTGACCCAGGCCTAGAGTCCACCATTTCTCAAGAGGCCTTGGTGTCTTTTAGTGGGGTTGTGGTAGGGGTTAGAAACCAGTGTCTGAGCATTAGATAGAAATGCTCATTGCTACCCTGGCGTCACTGACCCTAGACCTTCTTAGTGGACTGAACCAAGAACTCCTTTTTTAAAACTGAAAGTTAATAGTCCCATGTCCTTTCTCCTACAGTAAGAACCTGGTTCCCCCAAAATATCAATATAAAAGTTGAATTATATTTTATTCGATAGAAATTTTTAGAACTTAAGCCCAGGAGGCAGCATCTCAAGTAACCCTGAGAGAACTGCTCCAAGGAGGCAAGCGGGAGAGCCAGGTTATATAGTTTTGCAACAGAGGGCACATAGTCTAAAGTCAAAAGAGAACTGTGAAGTTAAGGAACCTAGCGCTTTTCTATGTATGGGAAGATGCAAGAGTCTGGGCTTCCTGAAATCATCCCTTTGATGTGCTCCTCAGCTAGTCTCCTGTGTTCTCGAATCCACCGTGGGGAGTGGCTGCAGTTGATGGCTGCTCGTGGCGGGTATTGTTCCTCCCTGAGTTCCCTCAGGGCTCACCAGCTCACCGTCCGTGCTGGCTGCAATTGCTGATGACTGTGACATCCTCTGTTACCGACATGGCAGGAAATATTCCATTTCTCAGTAATAATTTGCCTAACCCTAGAATATACTCAAAATAGTTTCAGAATCACTACATCGAAACCAACCAAAACCTACCAGGTCAAGTTCAGGATTTCTTTGGCTGTCAAGTCAGCACTATATAAATATGTTATCAATTTGATATACCATTAGTTTTATCTGTTTCTGTTTGCACACAATTCATTTGTTTCCCCTTTATGATATAATTTAACTTTTGAACATTTATTTTACATGGTCCAATGGTCAAAACTAAAAAAAAAAAAAAAAAGCTGCATTTGAAGTCTCAATCCCATTCCTATTTCTTTCTTCTTGCTCCCATACTATGGTATTTGAAATAATTTCCAGTTTATTCTTCCTGGGTCTCCTTTGTTAAGCAAGCCACTTATAAATTATTGCAGAAGTTAGTATATATATATCTTTTTTGTGCCTTGCTTTTTTCAGTTAGAAATATCTTTTTACTAGTTCATAGAGACTCTCCTCCTTCTTTTGTAAACCGACATAGTAGTCCATTCTGAGGCTGTTCCGTACATATTTAACTATCTTACGCATTGACATTTGGGTTTTTTTTTTTACAAGCCTTTGTTATTAAAAATAATGGAATAATAGATAACCTTGCACATAGGTTGCTTGCATTTGTGGAGGCATATTATTGATTCCAAGAAGGAAGAGTAAGTAAATATTTATTTTTTTAACTATTCTTGATTTCTCTCTCCCAAAATTTTGCATTCCTACCAGCAAGGGGTGACAGTGTCTATTTCCCCCACACTCTCATAAATCTGAGAGCCAGTAAATAGTGTTTCAATACATTTTAATTTACATTTCCATTGTTATGAGTGAAATTAGACAGCTTTTCATTTGTTTATGAGTCATTTGATCATCTTTTTTCTGTAAATTTCCTGTCCATATATTTTCTCCATTTCCTTTTGGATTTGAGGGTGTTCTTTTCTTTGGATTTAAAATTTTGTCTAAAATACATATTAGAGATATTAGTGGTTTATCTTTGTTAAATTGTGACTATTTCTCCCAGGTTTCTTTTTACTCATTCATAGTGATTTTTACCATTAATAGCTTCTGTTTTGAGACCATTAATTTAGTCATTCTTTTCATTTATTGCATCTAGGTTTTGAATCCTAGTTAGAAAGGCTCTTCTCAACCCAACTGTAGTGGAATTCATCTCTGTTTCCTAATAGTCTTTTGGTTTTGTGCTTAGTTTACAGATCCAATTTAATCTCTTTCCAAATGTCTATCCCAACATTGTTTTTAAAGGCCATCTTTTCTCTTGTGATCTGAAATGCATGTGTGTCATATACTAAATATCCAAATGCAGGTGAACCTGTTTCTCGTCTCTCACACGGCTTTATCCCTTCATGTGCTGGTCCCACATGTAGGGGTTACACTGCATGTGTCTCTGTGTGTCTGTGTGAGCAGCAAGGAAGACTTTATCTACAACTGCTGCAATAGAGGAAAGAGATTGAACTCAATTCCCATTATTATGTTTTGATATCTGGTAGGGCTAATCTTCCTTCCACTGCTTTTATTTCAGGGTTTTCCTAGCTATGCTAACATGTTGCTGATATCTTTTGTTAGGATCATATTTACTTTATCTATAACTTCAGAATAGTTGATGTTTTTATGAAATTGAGTCATCTTGTCCAAAAACAAAGAATGTCTTCCTTTGTATTCAAGATTCTTTAGTTTTCTCTTTGTTCAAGACCACTTTCAGGAGCATTTTGAAGTTTTCTTCATGGTCCTTGTCAAGTTTGTTTATGAATATTTTGCCTCATTTGTTCCTATTATGATGGGGAAAACTTTTTTCCCCATCATATCTTTTTTTATGGCTTATATCTTTTTGTTTATTTCTTTTTTTACATAGTTAAGATTTATACAATTTTCACAAAACAATATGATATAAATTCTATTCAAGTTTCCATAGATGGTAAATTAGGAAATGCTAGAATATATTCAGGGACATAAAACAAGGTGCAAAAATTACATGATCTGAAGATATGGAAATCATGCAGAGTCTGTTCTCTTATCACTGTAGAATTATGTTAGAAATCAATATTGAAGATATTTGAAAATAAGCCACATATTTTTAAGTGCAGTGTGATGTTTACCAAGAGAAATCTTCAAGTTAGCCATCAAAAGCCTCAATAAGTTAGACTGAAAAAAACACAGAGAGTGTTTGCAGAGAATAAAGCATTGAAATGAGAAATTAATATTAAAGATACTTTAAACAAAATACCATGTATTTGGAAATTAAATGATGAGTGTTTCTAAGAAGCCATAACAAGAAAAATTAGACAATATTTGTAATATAATAAAAATGATAAGAGAGTTTACTATAATTTATTTCACACAGCTGAAGCTACTCGGTGCATTTAAATACAAAGTGGAGTCTTGAATAAGATATGAAAATGAATAATGGACAGTGGCATAAAACTTTGTGAAATTTGAAGAAAATCAGAACTTTAGATATCTCTTGTTAATTCCTGTTGTTGTTGTTTTTTACAACTTATTATTTCTTCATATTCTCTGAATTGGTTTGGAAGTTTCAAGCCTCATTCACAAATATTTTTAATTACTAAGATAAATTGCCTAGACGTTTAGCACTAATACTAGATGCTAAAAAGCATGAAACTATATCAAAGTCTTGCACAAATATAAATTAGAAATCTAACATTCTACACATATTAAGTCAAACAAGTGGAATCAAAATGTCATAAATATTTTAGCTAGGCAAAAATTCATAAATTTTCTAATGTATAATATATATATATGTATGTGTGTGTGTGAGTGTGTGAAAAAACCTTTTCTAATAGATAAAGGCTTGAGAAAGAACAACAACAGAAAAGAAGACATGGAGAAATTGAAAAACATAAACTAAATGAAATGGAAGACCGAATAGGAAATAGAAAAGGAGAAACAAACTAGATAAAAGTAAAAGATCCTCCTATAATCTGTTGTTTTTAAACATGATTGCTCATTAGAAATATATCTGGAGGTACCTGGGCATTTGTATTTTTCTTCAAAAATTTCTAAGATAACTCTGTTATGCATCTGGATTTTAAAAAATGATTACAGGTTTTTCTATTAAATGGTAGTTTTGATGATATAGAATTCTGTTATTTTCTGTTGATTAATCATGATACAATTGTATTAAGCAAATAATACTTAAGTTGGTTCAGTTCACTTGCTCAGTCATGTCCGACTCTTTGCAGCCCCATAAGCTGCAGCACACCAGGCTTCCCTGTCCATCACCAACTCCTAGAGTTTACTCAAACTAATGTCCATTGAGTTGGTGATGCCATCCAACCATCTCGTCCTCTGTCATTCCCTTCTCCTGCCTTCAATCTTTCCCAGCATCAGGATCTTTTCCAATGAGTCAGTTCTTCTCATCAGGTAGCCAAAGTATTGGAGTTTCAACTTCAACATCAGTCCTTCCAATGAATATTCAAGGTTGATTTCCTTTAGGATGGACTGGTTGGATCTCCTTGCACTCCAAGGGACTCTCAAGAGTATTCTCTAACGACACAGTTCAAAACCATCAATTCTTTGGCACTCAGCTTTCTTTATGGTCAAACTCTCACATCCATATGTGACTACTGGATAAACCATAGCTTTGACTATACAGACCTTTGTCAGCAAAGTGATGCCTCTGCTTTTTAATATGCTATCTAGGTTAGTCTTAGCTTTACTTCCAAGAAGCAAGTGTCTTTTAATTTCATGGCTGCAATCACCACCTGCAGTCATTTTGGAGCTCAAAAAAATAAAGTCTGTCACTGTTTCCATTGTTTCCCCATCTATTTGCCATGAAGTGATGTGATCGAATAGCGTGATCTTAGTCTTTTGAAAGTTAAGTTTTAAGCCAGCTTTTTCACTCTCCTCTTTCACTTTCATTAAGAGGCTCTTTAGCTCCTCTTTGCTTTCTGCCATAAGGGTGGTGTCATCTGCATATCTGAGATTATTGATATTTCTCCCGGCAATCTTGATTACCTAATCACAATAGTAAAAGATGTTTATCAGTTTTCACAATCAATACCCAGACAAAAAATAAAAGATAATTACAAATTGCAAGCCATAATGGAAGCATGATTAACCTAATAATATGAAATAATTACATAAAATTTGAGGGATTGAATAGAGTGATGTGATAAGTGGAAGTGCCAGTTTTATGTCTTTTGGTTGGTGCATTTGATCCATTTACAGTTAAGGTAGTTATCAATATGTATAATCCTATTAACATTTTCTTAATTATTTGAGGTTTATTTTGTGTAGGTCTTTTCCTTCTCTTTTGTTTCCTGCCTAGAGAAGTTCCTTTAGTCTTTATTGTAAAGCTGATTTGGTGGTGCTGAATTCTCTTAAACTTTTGCTTGTCTGGAAAGCTTTTGATTTCTCCATCAAATCTGAACGAGAGGCTTGCTTGGTAGAGTATTCCTGGTTGTAGGTTCTTCTCTTTCATTACCTTTAATATATGGTACCATTCCTTTATGGCTTGTAAAGTTTCTGTTGAGAAATCAGCTGATAACCTGATAGGAGTTCCCTTGTATGTTATTTGTCATTTTTCCCTTGTTGCTTTTAATATTTTACTTTGTCTTTAATTTTCATCAGTTTGATTACTGTGTGTCTCTCTGTGCTCCTCCTCGGGTTTATCCTGCCAGGGACTCTGCTTCCTGGACTTGGCTGACTATTTCCTTTCCCATGTTAGGGAAGCTTTCAGCTCTTCTCTCTTCAAATATTTTCCCAAGTCCTTTCTCTCTGTCTTCTCCTTCAGGGACGCCTATAATGCAAATATTGGTGCCCTTAATGTTGTCCCAGAGGCTTCTTTTCCATTCTTTTTTCCTATATTCTGTTCTGCAGCAATGATTTCCACCATTCTGTCCTCCAGGTCACTCATCTGTTCTTCTGCCTCAGTTATTCTGCTATTGATTCCTTCTAGAGTATTTTTCATTTCTGCTTGTTCTTTAGTTCTTCTGGGGTTTGGTAAACAGTTTTTACACCTCCTCAACCTTTGCCTCCATTCTTTTTCTGAGATCCTGAATCATCTTCATTGTTATTTTTCTGAATTCTTTTTCTGGAAGGTTGCCTATCTCCACTTCATTTAACTGTTTTTCTAGGGTTTCATCTTGCCCCTTCGTCTGGGAAAAAACCCTCTGCTTTTTCATCCTGGTTAACTTTCTGTAATGTGTTTTTGTTCTTGCCACTGAAGGATCGTGGTTCTTCTTGCTTCTTCTGTCTGCCCTGTGGTGGAGGAGGCTAAGAGGCTGTGGAACCTTCCTGATGGGAGGGACTGGTGGTGGGAAAAGCTGGGTCTTGCTCTGGTGGGTAGGGCCATGCCCAGAATAACTGTCATCCAATTATCCACTGATGGGTGGGGCTGTGCTCCCTCCCTGTTAGTTGTTTGGCCTGAGGTGACCCAGCCCTGGAGTCTGTGGGCTCTATGGGAGGGTTAATGGTGACCTCTAAGAGGACTCACCCTAAGGGCATCTTCCAGGACTGCTGCCGCCCGCCCCTTGTCCCCGTGATGAGCCACTGCTGACCCACACCTCCATAGGAGACCCTCCAACAGTAGCAGGTAGGTCTGGTTCAGTCTCCTGTGGGGTCACTGCTCCTTTCCCTTTTGTTTGTGCCCTCCAACAGTGGAGTCTCTGTTTCTCCAGTCCTGTGGAAGCCCTGAAATCAAATCCTGCTGGCCTTCAAAGTCAGATTCCCTGGGGATTCCCAGTCCCTTTGTCAGATCCCCAGGCTGGGAAGGCTGACACGGTGCTTAGAACCTTCGCAACAGTGGGAGAACTTCTTTGATGTTATTGTTCTCCAGTTTGTGGGTCACCACCTGACAGATATGGGATTTGATTTTATCAGGTTTGTACTTCTCCTACCATCTCTTTGGGGCTTTTTTGTCTTTGACATGAGGTATCTCTTTTTGGTGGGTTCCAGCAGCCTTCTGTTGGTGTTCAACAGCTAGTTGCAATTTTGGTGCTCTCGCAGGAGGAAATGAATGCATGTCCTTCTACTCTGTCATCTTGAACCAGAAGTTGGAATTTAATTTTAAGCAATGATACTAATAAACGAATTATAAACAGAAATGGACTTACAGATACTGAAATCAAATTATGAATATTTAAGGGGAAATGTTGTTGGGGGGAATAAATCAGGAGCTTGGGATGAACATACACATGCTACTAAATATAAGATATATAACCAACAAGGACCTACTGTTTACCTATTGTATAGCACAGGGAACTCAATTCAATAATCTCTTATAATCTATATGAAAAAAGAACATAAAGATCAGTGAATATGTATATGTAGAATGAATTACTTTGCTCTACTTCTGAAACTAACAAAACATTGTAAATCAACTATATTCCAATAAATTTTAATTTTAAAAATAAATGAATAAAAGTAAAAAATAAACCATGTTGTTTTCTTATTTTTCAGAGTGTTAATAGTATATTGTGTCTTGAGCCTATATTTTTGCATCTTTACTGAATTTATTAGCTCTAGTAGTTTTTTGTGCATTCTTTGGGATTTTATATATACACGGGTCATGTCATCTCTGAATAGGGATTTCCTTTTAATTAATGCCTTTTATTTCTTTTTGGTGCCTCAATGCGCTGTCTAGAACTTCCAGTACAATAGTGAATCACAGTATTGAAAGTAGACATCCTTATCTTATTCCTGATGAGAAGGCTTTTAAAAATAGTTTCAACTTCTTTGATTGATATTGGGTGGGCCATTTGTTTTATCTTTTCTTCTTTCACAAGATTTGGTAGCTTGTATATATTGAAAAAATTTTCTATGTTATCTAAATTGTCAATTGATTGACATAAAGTTTTCCATGATATTTCCTTATTAACCTTTTCACATATTTAGAATTTGTATTATTATCACTTCCTTTATGATACGGGTAATATGTGTATTCTCTTTTTTTTCTGATTAATCTAAATAGAAGTTTATTTGTTTTTTTATCTTCTCAGAGAACCAGCTTTTTGGTTCATTGTTTTGCTGTATTGTTTTTCTGTTATATACCTCATTGATTTTTGCTCTGAGTATGATCATTTCCCTTCTTCTGCTTACTTTGGGTTTCATTTGCTCTTCTTGTTTCTTAAGATAAAAGCTGAGGTCATCAATGTGAGTATATGATTTAAAGTCTACTTTTTTCTAATATTGGCATTTACTACTATAAGAGTTCTTCTAAATACCTGTTTAGCTGCATCCCATGTGTACTGATATGTTGTGTTTTCATTATATTCAGATTAGAATGTTTTAATTCCTTTATTATTTTTTCTTTCATCCATAAGTTATTTAGAA
The DNA here is from genome assembly GCA_007570785.1 of Antilocapra americana. Taxonomy (NCBI): domain Eukaryota; kingdom Metazoa; phylum Chordata; class Mammalia; order Artiodactyla; family Antilocapridae; genus Antilocapra; species Antilocapra americana. Next base: position 13,590,605 of record ML663012.1, on the reverse strand, counting down.
ATGTATTATTTAGCCTTCGAATATTTGGGGATTTCCCAGATACCTTTGTTAATTATATCTAATTCCTATGTGGTCAAGGAACACATTTTCTATAACTTAAGTCCCTTTAAATTTACTAAGAATTGTTTTGTGGCCTAGAATATAGTCTGTCTTGTTGAATGTGCATTTGAAGTGAATGTGTATTCTGCTATTATCGTATGAAGTTTTCTATAAACACCAGTCAGTTTGTTGCTTGGTAATGTTGTTCAAGTGTTCAATATCCTTCCTGACTTTCTATCTACTTATTCTGTCTATTATTGAGTAGAGATGTTAAAATCTCAGCTACAATTGTAAATGTGCCTGTTCTCACAGTTCTATCTTTCTTGCTTCATATATTTTGAAACTCTGATATTTAGATAGCCCATGTTTAGGATGATTATGTCCTCTTAATAAATTGACCCCTTTGCCATTGTAAATGCCCCACTTTATCAGTTTTGAGAACAATGTAGACATACAAACTTTCTTTTTGCATCGTTTTACCTTACCACTATTTGTATCTGTATACTTAGAGAGTTCTTTGTTGGTTCTAGCTTTCTTATTCAATCTGAAAGTCTCTGCCTTTTCATTGAATTCTGTAGACTATTTATATTTAATGTGATTATTTATATTTTTAGATTGAAATTGACCACCTTGCTATTTAATTTTTATTTATTTCATATGTTTCTTATCAGTTTATCTTCTTTTTCAGACTTATTTTGGGCTAATTGGGTATTTTTAAGTGATTCCACTCTATCTGCTTTGTTGACATTATCCCTGTGTTATTTTAGACCTTCATTTAGGTATAATAATAAGCATTGTATTAATTTTTAATTGTTGCCTAAAGTATTAAAACAATTTTAGAAACATTAAACAATATTCATTTGTTATTTTAGAGTTTCCATGAGTCATGTTCCAAGGAGAGCTTAACTGGGTCCTCTCCTCAGAGTCTCATAGGCCTGGGGTTGGAATTTCATCTGAGGCTTAGGATCCCCTTCAAAGCTCATGTAAATAGTGTCAGATTTCATTTCCTGGCAGCAGTAGTACTCATAGTGGCTTACTTTCACAGGGACATCAAGAAGAGGCTGTGATGGGACTCTCAGACCTCTAGACCTTTTTTTTAAAGAGCTTATCTGATTACATCAGGCTCACCCAGGATGAAAACACAAGATAGGACACTGAAACATGAACTCCCCAGGCTGGTAGGTGCCCAATATGATACAGGAGATCAGTGGAGAAATAACTCCAGAGAGAATGAAGAGATGGAGCCAAAGCAAAAACAACACCCAGCTGTGGATGTGATTGGGGATGGAAGTAAATTCCAGTGCTGTAAAGATAAGTATTGCATAGGAACATGGAATGTTAGGTCCGTGAATCAAGGCAAATTCGAAGTGGTCAAGCAGGAGATGGCAAGAGTGAACATTGACAATCTAGGAAATCAGCAAACTAAAATGGACTGGGATGGGTGCATTTAACTCAGATGACCACTGTATATACTACTGTGGGCAGGAATCCCTTAGAAGAAATGGAGTAGCCATCATAGTCAAAAAAGAGTCCAAAATGCAGTACTTGGATGCAATCTCAAAAATGACAGAATGGTCTCTGTTCATTTCCAAGGCAAACCATTCGATATTGTGGTAATGCAACTCTATGCCCCAATCAGTAATGCTGAGGAAGCTAAAGTTGAAAAAGACCTACAGTCCTACAAAGACCTACAAGACCTTCTAGAACTAACACCCAAAAAGGTGTCTTTTTCATTACAGGGGACTGGAATGCAAAAGTAGGAAGTCAAGAGATACTTGGAGTAACAGGCAAATTTGGCCCTGGAGTACAAAACAAAGCAGGTCAAAGGGTAACAGAGTTTTGCCAAGAGAACCCACTGGTCATAGCAAACACCCTCTTCCAACAACACAAGAGAAGACTACACATGATCATCACCAGATGGTCAATACCAAAATCAGATTGATTATATTCTTTGTAACTGAAGATGGAGAAGCTCTATACAGTCAGCAAAAACAAGACTGGGAGCTGACTGTGGCTCAAACCATGAACTCCTTATTGCTAAATGCAGATTGAATTTGAAGATTGAATTGAAGAAAGTAGGGAAAACCACTAAACCACTCAGGTATGACCTAAATCAAATCCCTTATGATTATGGAGTGAAAGTAAAAAATAGATTCAAGGCATTAGATCTGATAGAATGCATGAACAGAGGTTCATGACATTGTATAGAAGACAGTGATCAAGACCATCCCCAAGAAAAAGAAATGCAACAAGGCAAAATGTTTGTCTGAGGAGGCCTTACAAATAGCTGAGAAAAGAAGAGAAGCTACAGGCAACTGAGAAAAGGAAAGATATTCCCATTTTAATGCAGAGTTCCAAAGAATAGCAAGGAGAGATAAGAAAACCTTCCTCAGTGATCAATGCAAAGAAATAGAGGAAAATATAATGGGAAAGTCTAGAGTTCTCTTCAAGAAAATTAGAGATACCAAGGGAACATTTCTTCCAAAACTGGGCTCAATAAAGAACAGAAATGGTATGGACCTAACAGAAGCAGAAGCTATTACGAAGAGGTGGCAAGGATACACAGATCTTCATGACCCAGATAATCATGATGGTGTGATCACTCACCTAGAGCCAGATGTCCTGAAATGTGAAGTCAACTGGGCCTTAGGAAGTATCACTAAGAACAAAGCTAGTGGAGGTGATGGAATTCCAGTTGAGCTATTTTAAATCCTAAAAGATGATGCTGTGAAAATGCTGCACTCAATATGCCAGCAAATTTGGAAAATTCAGCAGTGGCCACAGGACTGAAAAAGTCAGTTTTCATTCCAATCCCAAAGAAAAGCAATGCCAAAGAATGCTCAAACTACCACACAATTGTGCTCATCCCATATGCTAGCAGAGTAGTGCTCAAAGTTCTCCAAGCCAGGCTTCAACAGAATGTGAACCATGAACTTCCAGATGTTCAAGTTGGATTTAGAAAAGGCAGAGGAACCAGAGATCAAATTGCCAATATTCATTGGATCATCAAAAAAGCAAGAGAGTTCCAGAAAAACATCTACTTCTGCTTTATTGACTGTGCCAAAGCCTTTGACCATGTGGATCACAACAAATGGAAAATTCTTCAAGAGATGGGAATACCAGACCACCTGACCTGCCTCCTGAGAAATCTGTATGCAGGTCAAGAAGCAACAGTTAGAATTGGACATGGAATAACAGACTGGTTCCAAATCAGGAAAGGAGTACATCAAGGCTGTATATTGTCACCCTGCTTATTTAACTTATATGCAGAGTACATCATGAGAAATGCTGGGATGGAGGAAGCACAAGCTGGATCAAGATTGCTGGGAAAAATATCAATAACCTCAGATACACAGATGAAATCACCCTTACGGCAGAGAGCGAAGAAGAACTAAAGAGCCTCTTGATGAAAGTTAAAGAGGAAAGTGAAAAAGTTGGCTTACAACTCAACATTCAGAACACTAAGATCATGGCATCCAGTCCTGTCACTTCATGGCAAATAAATGGGGAAACAGTGGAAACAGTGGCTGACTTTATTTTGGGGGGCTCCAAAATCACGGCCGTTGGTTACTGCAGCCATGAAATTAAAAGACGCTTGCTCTTTGGAAGGAAAGTTATTACCAACCTAGACAGCATATTAGAAAGCAGAGACATTACTTTGCCAACAATTGTCCGTTTAGTCAAATCTATGGTTTTTCCAGTGGTCATGTATGGATGTGAGAGTTGGACTAAGAAACCTGAGTGCTGAAGAATTGATGCTTTTGAAGTGTGGTGTTGGAGAAGACTCTTGAGAGTCCTTTGGACTGCAAGGAGATCAAAGCAGTCCATCCTAAAGGAACTCAGTCCTGAATATTCACTGGAAGGACTGACGCTGAAGCTGAAGCTGAAACTCCAGTACTTTGGCCACCTGATGGGAAGAACTGACTCATTGGAAATGACTCTGATGCTGGGAAAGATTGAAATTGGGAGGAGAAGGGGATAACAGAGAATGAGATGGTTGGATGGTGTCACCAACTTGATGGACATGAGTCTAAGTAAACTCCAGGAGCTGGTGATGGACAAGGAGGTCTGGCGTGCTGCAGTCCTTGGGGTCGCAAAGAGTTGGACATGACTAAGCAACTGAACTGAACTGAAAACTGAATCCAGCTGATTAAGGCACTTGATTAAATTTGCAAAATTCCCTTCACCTTTGCCATATAACTTAACCTAGTCATAGGAGTACCATCGATGATATTCATGGGTCTCACCCACACTCAAGGAGAGGGGATTACACAAGGCATGTGCACCAGAGGCTGGGAGTCTGGGGGGCCATTTCAGAATGCTTCCTGCCACAACTTTAGCGTAGCACTGTCTACCGTCAAGTGATACCATACTACTTCACATAGAGTGTGAGCCCCCGATGCCAGTGTACTTCCCTCATCTCTCAACCTTTGTGCTTGCATTTGCTTCTTAGAGTTGTATAACAAGGTACCAGAAGCTGGGTTGGCTTAACACAGCAGAGATTTATTCTCTCATAGGGCAGAAGTCCAAAATCAAGGTATTAACAGGACCATGCTTTCTCTGCAACCAACAGAAAAAGCCTTCCTTGCCTCTCCCTAGCTCTGGTGGTTTGCCAGACATCTCTGACAGTTCTTGGCTTGCAGCTTCATTGTCACACATTGCCTCTCAAGTGTGTCTGTGTCCTCAGATGACCATCTTCTTTTAAGGCCATGAGTCATGTTAGGTTAGTGGCCCACCTTACTCTAGAATGACCTCATCTTAACTAATTCAATCTACAGTGACCCTATTTTCAAATAATGTTACATATAGTGATACTAGGGGTTAGAAATTCAACATATCTTTTGGGGGACACATTACAATACTATTGTCAGACCTTGTGTTTCCACATATTTACAAACCCCACATGCATTATTTTTGCTTTGCACAGCCAATTATATTTTAGAGATATTTAAATTAAAAAAATGTCCATATTTAGCCATGTAGTTCATGTTCTTGCTTCTTTTATGTAGGTCTGGGGTGGGATTGAGGCTGAACAGGCTTGGCACATCCCTAGACGGCAGCCTCTTGATCACCAGTGATGAGAGGGGCCGAGTAGCCCCATGCTGGGTATGCAGCCCACCGTGGCTGCACAGGTGGGGCAGGCGGGGCCCCTCCTCATCTCCTCTCTCTGCATTTAGTAGTGTCCCCCTGAGTACAGCACATAGCAGGCTTTGTCTTAATAGTGATGGTTTTTTACCTCGTGTTCCCTCTTCATTTTTCTTTCCAGTTGAGGTGAAGGGTTAACGAGTGGAAAGGAGCCCAGGCCAGACTTCGGGGAGCTGGAAACAGGTGTGCCAGTTGCACAGGTGTCTTCACTTAGGGAGAACTCACCTAGCTGCACAAATGTGTGTGCATTTTAGGATATATGCTATATTTCATTAAAAACTTAAAACACAGACTAGTAACAATACGAAGACTGAAAGAGAAGTTGAGGGCCCCGGGGCCCTGCTTGCAGGAGTGGACTTGCTGGTCCCCTGGGCAGGAGCTGGGTCCTGGGCTGCTTGCCAGTGGCCAACATGTGGTGGGGGCTCGGCTCCCTCAGGGTCTAGGCCGGGACCTAGGACACAGAGGTGATGGAAGGACTCCACAAGCTGTAAAATGTTGCACCCATGCCAGTCTGGACCCCTAGATGGCAGTTTGTATTCCAACTGTTTTGGGTCTTGGGACTCTTCTCAACGAGCAGCGGTGGCAGCACTGGTTTCAGAAAAGAGGTGACTTTGCCGCTGTCGGGTGTCTGAAGACAGGGGCTGGGCCATCCCGTACCTTGGTTTCTGCTGTGATGAGTGTCTTGGAACCAGTTACCGCTGCTTTTCATCCAACTCAAACGTGCGCCGCATTCTTCTGTGCGTTATGACCTCCTCAGACTGATGAGTGCCTGGAGAGAGGGGAATCGGCTGCCTTCCCCAAAGCTGTAGGCTCTAGCACGTCGCCTCCCCCTAGCACAACCCCTGGTGTCACGCTCCACCTCCATCACCTGTCTGTTCTCCATTCTTTCCTTTCTTTTCTCCTTCCCTTTCTTTTTTCCCAAAATGAAGAAACCCTTTGGTGCTTCTTTGTAAAAGTAATACAAGCCATTGAAGCAGAAAGTGTCAGAAATGTAGAAAGTGGTAAAGGAAAAACCAAAGCCACTCCGTAAGTATTAAGGACAACATGATCCCTCTGGTCATTGAATGTGGTGGGCTTTTTCTCTGGGCTTCCCTGATGGCCCAGTTGATAAAGAATCTGCCTGCAATGCAGGAGATCCTGGTTTGACCCCTGGTTTGGGAACATCCCCTGGTGAAGGGAACTGCTACCACTCCAGTATTCTGGCCTGGAGAATTCCATTAACTGTGTAGTCCGTGGGGTCGCAAAGAGTCGGACACAACTGAGCAGCTTTCACTTTTCTTTTTTCCCTCTGGGTATATTTTTCTTGGGTAAAGCTTCGCTCATTCTAAACATAGCCTGAATTATAACTGACTTTTCTCACTCCTTAGCTGCAGATGTGCTCACCATCTCCTGTGCTCCTCCAACTACTGCGTGGTGTTCTGTTGAAGAGAGGGACAACCCTTTGCTTAACCAATGCCTGTTGCCAGCTGCTCCACACTCTTCGCAGTGTGATGGATGTCCTTGTTCTTGGCAGGCTCTATCAGTGGTTGCACTCTCCCTGGATAGGGTCTCAGAGTAGTTATTATGGTCAAAGGTGTAAATCCGTGCTAGCTTCCACCTTCATGCCACCCACCTGTTGCTCTGGAGCTCATCCTCAGAACCATGGTGCATCACACAAAGGGTCACTGTGCCCTCGTGCTCTCCTCCTCTGTCCACAGAGTTGGCCCAATAATCAGCCTTTTCTTCCTCCACCGCTCTACACTGGGCTTCTCCCCTACTCCTACATCTTCTTCCTACGGTTTCCCTCATGTCTGTCAAGTCCCCCAGAGGGCCAACTGCCAGCCTGAGTAGCCACACCCTTGCCATCCACACGTCAGCATGGCCTGTGGGCATCACCTTCTCGATCTGCCCAGGATGCAGCCACTTCTCTCCACCCCCTGATTCCAGCTCATCCTGCAGTCATGACTCCCTCTGTCTATTCTTCACCCAGCAGAGACCTACCAGGGCCATCCCACAACACTTGACCAAACCTACCTCTTGTTCATCCCATGCCCTGCAGTGAGGGTGCTCCTCACCTTGCTCTCACCACAGTGGCCTTGCTCATCTGGGCTTGTTCCCTTCTCTGGGCCTTGGCATTTGCTGCCTCCCTACACAGCCCTTCCCCAACTCCCAGGATGTCCCTCCCATGTCTGATCCTTCCTTCCATTGAGTTTCAGAGCAGATGTCGCCTTGGCACGTCAGCCTGTGAGCTGGGCTCCTTAGATCCATTTTGTAGAAGAGAATGTGAGAGGGAGAGTGACCGCCCCAGGGACTCACAGCTAAGGACCAAATGCATATCTGCCCTGCTCAGCCTATGTGTTCCCACAGCCTGTAGCTGATGGGGTATAGCCCACCCCCTGCTGGGGATGGTGTACTCCAAAACCATGTCTGTCTCCAGAGCCCCAGGTCTTAGGATTCTTTCCATTGCATGTGCAGAAACTCAGCTCAAGCAGGCGCAGCTGAAGCACAAAAGGAGAGTGTCTTTGCATCTGTAAATAAAACGTCTAGGGGTGTACCTATGGCTAGTTCATGTTAATGTTTGGCAGAAACCAATATAATATTGTAAAGCAATTATCCTTCAATTAAAAATAAATAAGTATTTCAAAAACTAAAAAGAAAAGTCAAGGGGTGGACATCAGACATGGCTAGATCTGGGACATGGCCTCTGGCTCTCTGCTCGTTGGCTCTACTTTCTCCACTTGGGCTTCTTTTACAAGAAGGCCCTTGGCAGCCTTACAACAATTCAAATTCATGTCCCAAGAATTGTCTGGTGGCCCGCCCCAGTGAAGTGCCTACTCATGGCTCTATCCCTGAGTCTGGGGGTGGCATGCCCTGAGTGGCTGGGCCTGAATCACATGCTCATCCCAAAGCACCGTAGGGAAAGCTAGTTCCTACCCTAGGTAGCCACTGGGGCCACATGCCCTTAATACCACAGGCCAGACAGGGACGACAGAATGGTCTCTGTTGCAATAAGGAAGAATAGGTGCTGAGTAGGCGGGAGCCACAGAGGCCCCCGACCTTGGGCAGCTGCAGCTGCCAAGTCTTGGTGTGGACAGGAAGTAATCTAGGGTCTTCCTCTCACTTTCCATGCCCTAGCCTCACTTAGTCCCGGAACCACTGTAGCCTGGCCAGAGGGATTTTGCAGACCCTCACCCGAGGGCCTTTGCTGGGGCTGCTGGGACTGAGAGGAGGCTAGAAATGGAGCCAGCCTTATCCTAGCGAGTCTAGGAGGTGTGACACGTGGTACCTGGGCTGGCCTGGCAGCCTGTACAGAGCCTGGAATTTGTTGTCCCAAAGACACGGCTGATAGCCACTTGGGCCAAGATGGGAGTATCACTCAGCATGGCTGGACCATTCAGTGCCCTGCAGGCCCTCCATGGACTGGAGCCCACACAGAAAGTGTACTTAGAGGAGGGCATGGCCTGCGTGGCCTCTGCCTCAGGGGCCACTTGCTGCTGAAGGTCGTGGCCAGCTGAGGCTCAAAGACATGGGTCCCTGTGGGTCTCGGGCATGTCAAGGAAGCAGCTTGGTTCACCCAAGAGACTCCGAGACTGGAGGACCTATAATCCACCTCGGCAATAGCCGTTGTCTTCAGGGGCCAGCAATGCTGAGGACTGACTGCAGTACATTTACTCATCCTTCAGTCACTGACCTGTGTCAACATGTTTATTGGAACACATTTTAAAAAGCACATGGCCAGCACATTAGACCCATGAGTTCATAGATATTATCAGTACGAATGACACTAATTTTAAGATGTGAATTGATACGAAGAACATGACTAAGTGAATAGCTGTGCAGAGAGTCGTCAGGCCTGGAAATATGAAAACGATCCTGGAATGTGTCATTCAGAAAACACTGGAGTGAAGGGTTTCATGTCCTGAAGGTCCTGAGCCTGGTCCTTGGAGGGATGCAGGGGGCTGCACGGAGCAAGTGTGCACAGGACAGGTATGCACAGGGCAGATGTGCAGAAGACAGATGTGCACAGGGGAGTCTCACCCTGTCACCCTTCTGATACCTGGCATACAGGTGTCCCCAGCCCTGCGAAGACTTCTCCTCCTGGTGGCTGTCCTCACTTCTACACGCTCCTCCTTGGCAATTCCTTGCACTGAAACATGTGGCCCAGGGCCCAGCATGGAGGAGCCGGGATGAGCTGGGTTCTGGGTCACACACTGTGTCCTGGCTCCCCCAGCTCCCCACACTGTGGTGCACAAGTCACTCAACCAGGATCGCCTCATATGAAACAGGGAGGATGAGAGCAGCGGCATGGTTGGACACAGAGGTTTGAGGGAGGAGGTAACCATATCTGGGGTGTGAGTTTGGCGCGAGGCAGCTGATTTACACCGGTGTCTTCGTGTCCACAGTGAGGTGGTGTGCTGTATCCACTTTATTAGGAAACTCTGAGGGGGTGGGCCTTGCCTGAGGGCTCTCGGATGGGTGGCAGTTGGAGGATCCCTACCTCTGGGACTCCTCTAGGTGGTGAATTTGGCTGGTTGGACATCAGAACCACGTGGGCTGTCCACAGACTGGCATAAGACCTAGGCATCTGCATTTTCCAGGAATGCAGCTCCAACTGACAGTCAGTCTTCCCCAGATGCTGAGGGCAGGGACAGATGTCCAGTGTTCACATCTGATCAAGATGACCCTACCCCCAGGGTGTGGTGTTGGAGAAGACTCTTGAGAGTCCCTTGGACTGCAAGGAGATCCAACGAGTCTATCCTAAAGGAGATCAGTCCTGGGTGTTCATTGGAAGGATTGATGCTGAAGCTGAAACTCCAATACTTTCGCCATGTGATGCGAAGAACTGACTCATTTGAAAAGTTACCCTGATGCTGGGAAAGATTGAAGGCAGGAGAAGGGGATGACAGAGGATGAGATGGTTGGATGGCCTCACTGACTCAATGGACATGAGCTTGAGCAAGCTCTGGGAGTTGGTGATGGACAGGGAAGCCTGGTGTGCTGCAGTCCACAGGGTCTCAAAGAGTGGGACATGACTGAGCAACTGAACTGAACTGAACTGAACCCCCAGTGTGAGAGGTTTCAGCTTTAGAGGCAGAAGCTCACTGGCTTTTGCAAAGGTGGCCAAGCCCAAGTAGCGTCTTTACACAGGACTCAAGTTCTAACACCGTTGCCTCCCTGACTGTCTTTTAGGACAGTGGCTAGGGAGGCCCTGCTCTGCATGGACCCCCCAGAGCTGACCATGTGCACTGGGCCAGCCTCTACTGCCTATGATCTGAGAAGCCCCCCATCCAGCCTGGGCCTTTCCCCACACAAGCTGCCTGGGTCTCTGCATGGAGAACCTCTCAAGTCAGAATCCGTCCTGGCTGTGGGCTACCACTGAGCATTTCAGAAGTCAATAAAAGCCCAATATTAGTTTGAATCCGTGGAAGGGGTGGGGGCTATCTTGTCCCCCACCCAGTCCAACTAGGTGACCTAGCTGAGGTCAGGCCCTGTCTCTGAGCCTCAGGTTCCCCTTCCGTGACAACCATAAGACCCCTTCTGTGTCCCCCTGCAGGTGACAATCAAACTGCTTTTCAGCAAGCCTAGAGGGAGCCAAATTCACAGTCACATTTGTGCACATGCTACATGGTGTTGGCCATGGATGAGAGTCCCACAAGTCCAGGGGCTTCAACACAAGCCAGGGACTGACCCAGAATGCCCAGTGGAGCCACCAGTTTGGGAGATACACTCATACATCCTCCCAGCTTCTCTGACAACAGCCTTTTCTCTGTCTGCTCAAGGTTCCTGAGAGAAGCCAGAGAAAAACAGTATGTTTCTTTGTTTTATTATAACATGGATGACTTCATCTTCCCAGAAAAGACAGCAACGAATTTGTTAAAGTTCAGCTGTGAGAACTTCCTCTTATAGCAAGAATGAGAGGTATTTAAAAGCAGCTTCTTGCTTCTTGGAGTTGTTTTCAGATGAGCGTCCCTGCTTGGCGTCACTTAGGCCCTCCTGCTCCAGCCCCTGCCATCCATCTGGGAAGGGAGGAGGCTGCAGCGCTCTCTCCTGGTCGTTCAACTGCCCAATTCTCTGGGACCATCCCATGGGTTTTAATTACTTCCTTCAGATTTCCAAATTCAGGGAGAAATGAAATTATTTCTCTGTCCATTAAGATCTTTCCAGCCTTCCGGCTGGAACCACCATCTTCCAGTAATTTGCCAAAATGAGCAACACAAAGAAGAAGAGGATGGACACCCGCTACATGGTCTCTAGGCCTTCTAGAAGACATGGAGTTGTTCCTTTGGCCACATACATGCGAATCCACAAGAAGGGTGATATTGTAGCTATCAAGGGAATGGGTACTGTTCAAGAAGGAACGCCCCACAAATGTTGCCATGGCAAAAGTGGAAGAGTCTACAGTGTTACCCAGCATGCTGTTGGCATCATTGTAAGCAAACAAGGGCAAGATTCTTGCCAAGAGAATTAATGTGCATGTTGAGCATATTAGGTACTCTAAGAGCCAAGATAGCTTCCTGAAATGTGTGAGGAAAAATGGTCAGAAAAAGAAGGAAGTCAAAGAAAAAGAGACTTGGGTTCTGCTGAAGTGACAGCCTGCTCCACCCAAAGAAGCCCACTGCCTGAGGACCAATGGAAAGGAGCCTGAACACCTGGAGCTGATTCCCTATGAGTTCATGGCATGATGGGTGTAAAAATAAAGACCTAGACTGTACAAATGTTTCTCTTAATTGAGTAGAGGTGTTATGTCCCTTCCCCAAGGAAATGCTTAAGGCACATTTTAATTGTGTCCAAATTCAATGGGTGCTGTGTTTTTAAATTTAGTGTTTTTTCTTCCTAAAAGATGTAAGATAGCTTGTTGTTCAAGCTAATAAACTACTGTATATATGTATCTTTCCAGACCCTTGACAGACACCTCTAGCTAGAAGCAAACAGTCCTGCAGAGTGATGTCTGTGTGACCTCCAGAGAGGTGCAATTAGTTTGAGGCTCTGGTCTCTAGTCTCCCAGAACACCAGGTCCCCTGAGGTGCCAAAATCCCAAGTGACCACAGAGGGTTTAATCAGGCCAGCCAGAGCAGTGGCAGGCAGATGACGGGGACAGCGAGGTGGTGGCCTCCCTGGGCAGAGGGACGAGTGCCAGGAAGGAATGCAGGCTTGACGTGGCTGGCTCTTCCGAGCTCTTGAGTAAAGGCAGAAATGCCAATTCCCATGAAAACCCTTGTGTGAATAAGGTCAGCAGATCCACCATTTGCAGGGGCAGGACACCCGGACCCCGCTTGTCAACCTCCTGGTTTACCTAGAGTGATCATTGTGGATGCATTTGGCAGCTGCCCACCTGGATCAGTATGAGGGACTGAAGTGGTGAACTGCATTCTCCCTGGCTGTGAATAAGTAGCGAGAGAGCCAAACAGGGGCCAAGGCCTTGCCCAGGGACAGATTGCCCAGAGGACTGCGTGAATGGCATGGGAGCCCAGAAAGGGAGCTGTGGCCATTAGCAGGGCCAAGGGGATTGAGTCAGGCTCCCTGGAGGAAAGGACAGCAGGTTGAACTTCAGCCTCTGCCATCTAAGAACAGAGTAGAGCAAGTGCAAAGGCCTGGAGGCAGGAAGGGTCTAGAGAGGTGGGAATGGAATGTTGGTGGGCAGGTGGGAGGGCTGTAGGGCAAGAGGCCACACGTGGGGAGGAGATCCAGGTGGGCTCCAGCTCCTGGGGCGAGCCTGGCAGGGATTCTGGAGAAAGGAGGATGTGGCCCAGTTCTTTTCAGGCTGGGGCAGGAAGCCCCTGGCTTGGGGAGGGTCTGAGGGGGATCCGTGGATAGCAGCACCTGTGGGTTTTGCACACCCCAGACTGTCCTAACTGCTGGGGATCCCTACACCTCCATGCCCCTACTTCCTCAACCACCTTGTGATTTCTGGGCCCTGACCAAGGCAGCTTAAGGTACACTTGGCCAGCTCAGAGAGGCCTGAGCTCAGAGAAAGGCCGGATAACGCAAGTGGCAGTGGAAGGCTAGGCAGCCAGGGCAGTCCCTGCCTGAAGGAGGCAGGGGAGCAAGCCGGTGCGACCTCCTGGCCAGGAGCCTGAGTGCCTCTCGTCACAGAGTGGGCAGCACCATGCCCATAGAGCAGTGACTCAACTTCTGACCCCAGTACATCCACCAAGGGGCTATTATAAGCCCACTTTATAGATGTGGAAACTGAGGCTCATACAGGTGAGGAGGCTGTTCCACTACCAGGCAGTGAGGAAGACCCCCTCCCTGCTCCGTGTAGCCCACGGAGCACATCCCCAAGCCTCCCAGGCTTGCCTCCCCAGATACTGAAACAAATCCCAGAAGCCACAGGAATAAAAAATAAAGCCTTTATTTTTGCCCATCTGTCTTTGAAAATGCCTGAGAGGTGTTTACCGCGAGGTGTGGATGACTCATGCAGAACGTGGAGATGTGATCAGCTATTTTTGCCTCAGACTCCAAAGACAGATGGGCAGCCTCCCTGTGGATATGCAGGCAGTGCGGGCCGACCCTCAGCAGGGAGGCAGGGCAGTGGTTGCCATGCACAGTGGCCTCGGCAGTCCCAGTGCTGTCAGCGTTGATGAAAACAAATCCGTCAGCCCAGAGGGCTGGCTCTGGGTTTGCTGGGGTGTTGTCATCTCCAGGGTTATGTTGGGTTCCAAGACCACAGGAGGCGGGGACCATGGTCCTTGTTGATGTCCCCTTCCTTCCAGTCTGCAGTGTCTGAACGTGAGGCTTCTCCTGCCCTGCCACCTCCAGGTGAGCCAGCCCCAGACCTGGGACCCCATAAATGGCTCACACCTTCCAGATTCACCTGAGGCCAGCCTTCAGGGCTCAGCTGTGGAAGCTGAAAGTCCCAGGCTCTATCATCACATTCGAGACTCAGGCCTGATGATGAGGAAGCCACAACACCTAAACTGAGAATGGCTTCCTCCTCTGTTGCCGTTGGGGTCCTCCCTTCCCAAGGAGGTTCTAGCGGTGGGGCTCCCACTCATGGGCTGGAGGAGGGCCCCAGGATGCCTGCAATGGGGAGCCATGGGCCGGGTCTCACCATGTGGCCCCTGAACCTGGAACGGGGGCCATGGCTTCCTACTTGGTCTGTCTCCAACTCTCTGGGGCCTCCCTGGTGGCTCAGATGGTAAAGAATCTGCCTGCAATGTGGGAGACCTAGGTTCCATCCCTGGGTTGGGAAGATCCCATGGAGGAGGGCCTGGCAACCCACTCCAATATTCTTGCCAGGAGAACCCATGGACAGAGGGGCGTGGCGGGCTACAGTCCACGGGGTCACAGAGTCGGACGCGCCTGAGCAACTAGGCACCAGTTCTCTGGGACTCAAGGGCCGCAATTTGGAAAGGCTCGATAGTGCTTACAGGAGACCCTCTCCTCCAGGCTGTAACTGGGCAGGGCCCACAAAAGGGTCATCCTGACACACGTCACAACCTGAGGTGAGGAGGGGCCGAGAGCAGAGGCCCCACCTCAGGGCAGCTTCCACAGCCGCCAACACACTCGGGACTCAGACCTGAGGAGGAGAACGAGAGAGAGAGACATGACCCGGCGGCCTGCGCAGCTCAGAGAGTGGCTCAGCTGAGGCCTGCTGCCCTGAGGGCCAGCGGCAGAGAAACCTGACTCTGGTCAGTCACAGGAGGGTGGGGCGCCTCACCGGGATGGTTGCTCCCAAGGGGCCTGGGCAGGAGGGCAGGGCTGTGCCTCTCAGCTGGTGGATGGGGGTTGGGAAAAGACTCAGCTGAGGAACAGCTAGTGCTTTCATTCCCGCGTCCTCGATTCACACATCTCAGTGACAAATGTGTTTTTCACACAGTCTTGAAATTCATTCTCTGTGGTAAATAAGACGCTTGTTTCTCCTGCACAGAACAAGCCACTCTCCTCCCTGGCAGCTGTCGCCTGGCTGGGCAGCCCCGTGGAGCTCTGCGGTCACCACTGGTAGCCTTGGCCACTGGCCAGGCACCCCCGAGCCCCTTTCTCCGCCCTTCTCTGTCTGCTGTTGCACCAGTCACCTCCTAGTGGCTGTTGTTTGCTCATTCGTTCATTCCTTTATTTAGCCCTTCAGCAAGTGCTAGGTGAGCCCTGTTCCAGATGTTGGTGGTACAGCCTTGAGTAGGGCTGGCAAAGCCACACCCTCAAGAACTCATGGTCACATGGGGAGAACAGGGGACAAACAAGTAAATAAGATGCACAATAACTTCATGCCACAGGAATCTGAAGTGAGGAGGAAATGGCAACCAACTCCAGTATTCTTCCCTGAAAAATACCAAGGACAGAGGAGCCTGGTGGGCTCTCAAAGAGTCGGACACAACTGACTAAGCACAGCACCAGTGTGGAGAATGACTGGGCAGTGAATACCATGTGAACCTGTGGTCAGAGAAGGCTTTGATGGGGGATAAGAGGGAAGCAGCCAGGTGAAGGCCTGGGGAGAAGGGTGTTCCCAGTGGAGGAAGCACAGAGCCCCAAGGCGGGAATGAGTGGAATGAGTGTAGCGTATGCAAGGAAAGGATTTGGGACGAGGTTGGAGAGGTGGGCTTGGAGCCCAGTAGGTGGGACTTCATGGTTCATGAGAAGGACGCTAGAGGAGGGCCCAGCCACTCCATGGGATGTAACCACTGATGGTTCTGATCAAGTTCCAATGCTGTGCTGGACACGGTCACTCACAACCTCTCCATGCTTATCTGGGCTTATCAGCTCCACTGTGTATGGGGGAAAATCCAGGCTCAGGGAGCAGCCCACACACCCGCCTGCCACCAGCTTCTCCTGTCTCAGCCTACCAGCCCTTCCCAAGTCTGTCTCGATAACCCCAGCTGCTCAGAGGACCCTTTCTTTACTCAGCTCCTCTTGTGGCATCTCCACATGCATTGGGCCTAGCCCCCTGTCTACTGCATTTCTGAAGGCTTTTTCTAGGAGGGGACACTGCAGCTGGATCTTCAAAACAAACAGAAGGGTCTTCTAAAATGGAAGAAACAATTGAAAACTTGACTCAGTGGTGGGAGTGTGGATACATATGTGGGGCACAGCAGGCAGGCATTACTGGAGTAGTCTTGCTTACTATTTTTTTTAATAAAAACTCATGTATTAAAATGAAAATATTCTGAATGAAATTTTACATTTCTATCAGAATCACCAGTGTCACTTGAAAGTTTCCACATAATGAAAACATGGAAGGTTAATGGAATGGAATGGAATGAAAACAAGCATTATTGATTTTTAAAAAGAGTAAAAATACAAAAATATAAACACCAACATGTGGGTTGTAGGGTCGTGCAAGCATACTCCATTCTGTCTCTCCCACTGACTGCAGCTTAAAATCTAACAGTATGCATGGAGTAGCTACTTTGAAGACTAAATAATAACAGGCAGATTGGACAAGAAAATCATAATTTGAAGTACCACCTCATTGTCAGTGAGCTTACCATTTTTCCTCCACTGGTGTTCCCCACCTAAACTCAGGGCAGCCTGAAAACTAAAAGGGACATCAACAGTGACACAGAGAGCTTCAGGTGACATCTGATTTTGGCTCAAGGAGCAAGTGGGGGGTCTCTAGAGAGAGCAGGAAACTACATTTAAAAAAATCTTTCCTGTGGTCTTTTATACTCCAGCTCACAAGCAATTCCACAACAGCATTTCATGGACTCTGCAAGAACCTAAAACTCTGAGGAAAGGGAGCCTTTCTCTCTGAACAGATGCGTTATTGCCCAACTGAAGGCAGGATGAAATTGCCACTTTTCTTTTTCTTTTGTCTTCCCATCGCTTAGCCTTAGATTCAGGCATAGTCATGGGACGTGCATAGCAGAACTGGCTAAGTGGGGTAAGTAAAGCCTTAGCTTTCTGGCTTGAAGACCAAAAAAGGGAGCCCCAGGACAAATGAAAATTCTAGAGGAGGTCAGGAAAGCTACCTCATAAAGTTTTTTTAATAACTCCTGGGCTAATCCCCAAGCTGCATAGGTAGGGATCTGACCCTAAAGAGTACATCATAGGTTTTGAACTTCCAGATGTTCAAGCTGGATTTAGAAAAGGCAGAGGAGCCAAAGATCAAATTGCCAACATCCGTTGGATCATAGAAAAAGCAAGAGAATTCCAGAAAAACATCTGCTTCATTGACTGTGCAAAAGCCTTTGACTGTGTGGATCCCAACAAACTGTGGAAAATTCTTAAAGAGATGGGATTATCAGGCCACTTTACCTGCCTCCTAAGAAATCTGTATGCAGGTCAAGAAGCAACAGAACTGGACATGGAGCCACACGTGTTTCTCTGGCCTGTAACTCTGATGCTCTGGAGGATTCTTCTGTGATTGATAAACCTCTGAGGAAGCCCTGAGCAGATGGACACAAGTTATTAACACACAGAACAAAAGACCCTTCCCTACAACATCATCGGGGAACAAGAAGAAGGGGTCCTTTGAGGGACAAAGCCAAAACCTTCCAAAGAGTAAACAACTTGAAGCCAACAGGCTGTGCCTTAAAAATGATGCATCCCAAGCAAAACACAAAAAGAATAAAAAGAAAAAGTATTTAAATGAAGATGCAAATGGATTAATGGAATATCTAAGACAAAACTCATAGACGGTTCACAATGCTGAGATGATAGCAACAGTCAGGAAGTAAGGGAAAAATTGTAGTTGCCATAAAGAAAGACAGTTGTTGGGAAGGAAGACGATTAAAAAGACAAGCAGCAAAGAAAAATGCAGCAGCATGTTCCCATTGTAGACAGCTGGCTATGGGATTGCAGATTGCCGTGCTGCCCTTGAGAATCAAGAAATGGGCACTGGAATATGTTACTGATGTGGATCCACAAGTGTAAGGTTAAAGTAGACCCAGCTCTTGGTGAACTTCATTTTGCAAAATGTTTTGTTTGTGGGGAAATGGCACATCTGTCCAGATCTTGTCCTGATAATCCCAAAAGGACTCTATGCTGATAGTGGTGGCTGCAGACTGTGTGGCTCTGCGAAACGTTTGAAGAAAGATTGTCCTGAAAGTCAGAACTCAGATCAAATGGTCACAGTTGGCCACTGGGGCAAAAGGAATGAGTGCAGACTATGAAGAAATTTTGGATGTGCCTAAATGGCAGAAACCCAAAACAAAGATACCTAAAGTTGTTAAATTTTGGTGATTAGTATTGTTGTTTGTTCAACATTCTGAACTGGGCCTACTTCACAAGTTAGAGCTGGACTGTCCCTTGGAGGCCTGAATTGTATTTATCAGTATAATTCAGGTATGGCCAAACCAGTTCCTGAGTTCAGTCCATCAAGGAGAATTCTACCATTGCTTGGAGAAAATCACTGAAAAAAGTATAAGATGTTTAAAATAGATTGTCTGAAAGAATATATTTTTGACCAATAAAACTTAGGTATAACTAAGTGGCTATATACCCTATTGGAACATCTTTTTTTCTAATCATCTTTTTCTTAAAAACAAAACTATACATTAATATAAACTATCCCTAAACATAGGATAACTGCTTTGCATTTGGAAATGTATTTGTGACCCTATTATTTTCTTGGTTCAAAGTATCAATTTATTATTATGCAAGAATTTTATTTACACTTGTGACAAATGTATTATTTTTATTTATTTTTTATTATTGTTTTTGCCATACATTGTCATGATATCACCATGGGTTTACATATGCTTCCCCTCCGGGTCCCCCCTCCCTCCTCCCTCCCCCCCGGGAAATCTCGCTGCACCAGTCCCGAGCATCAATCCTGGGCTGGCGATTGATTAGACACATGACAATTAACATGCTTCAATGCCCTTCTCCCATCTCATCCCACCCTTACCCTCATCCACAAAGTCCACAAGTCTATTCTATACATCTGCGTTCCTTTTGTTGTCTCCCATGTTGGGTTCTCATTACTGTCTTTCTAAATTCCATATATATGTGTTAATATACTGTATTGTTGTTTTTGCTTCTGGCTTACTTCACTCTGGATAATGGGCTCCAGTTTCGTCTATCTGAGTAGAATTGCTTCAAATGAATTTTTTTTTAATGCTGAGTAATATTCCATTGTGTATATATACCACAGCTTTCTTATCCATTCGTCAGTTGATGGGCATCTAGGTTGCTTCCATTATTTTTAAAATATTGAATAACTCATTTTCTATTTAAATAAAAAAAGAACAGGGCATGGAACAATGGACTGGTTCAAAAGTAGGAAAAGAGTACATCAAGGCTGTATATTGTCACCCTACTTATTTAACTTATATGCATAGTACATCATGCAAAATGCCAGGCTGGATGAAGCACAAGCTGAATCAAGATTGCCATGAGAAATATCAATAACCTCAAATATGCAGATGATACCACTCTAATGGCAGAAAGCAAAGAGGAATTAAAGAGCATCTTGATGAAGGTGCAAGAGGAGTGAAAAACCTAAAACTCAACATTCAAAAACCTAAAATCATGGCATCTGGTCCCATCACTTCATGGCAAATAGATAGGGAAAAAATGGAAACAGTGGCAGATTTTATTTTGAGCGGCCCCAAAATCACTGCAGATTGACTGCAGTCATGAAATTAAAAGATGCTTGCTCCTTGGAAGAAAAGCCATGACAAACCTAGTTCACTTCAGTTTAGCCACTCAGTCATGTCTGATTCTTTGCAACCTCATGGACTGCAGCACGCCAGGCCTCCCTGTCCATCACCAATTCCTGGAGTTTGCTCAAATTCA
The DNA here is from genome assembly GCA_007570785.1 of Antilocapra americana. NCBI lineage: Eukaryota > Metazoa > Chordata > Mammalia > Artiodactyla > Antilocapridae > Antilocapra > Antilocapra americana. The sequence goes on along the minus strand of ML663012.1, from coordinate 13,570,766 downwards.
TGTCCATCAAGTTGGTGATGCCATCCAACCAACTCATCCTCTGTTGTCCCCGTCTCCTCCTACCCTAAATCTTTCCCAGCATCAGGGTCTTTTCAAATGAGTCAGTTCTTCACATTAGGTGGCCAAAGTATTGGAGTTTCAGCTTCAGCATCAGTCCTTCCAATGAATATTCAGGACTGATTTCCTTTAGGATGGACTGGTTGGATCTCCTTGATGTTCAAGGGACTCGCAAGAGTCTTTTCCAACACCAGAGTTCAAAAGCATCAATTCTTTGGCACTCAGCTTTCTTTATAGTCCAGCTCTCACATTCATACATGACTCCTGGAAAAACCATAGCTTTGACTAGATGGACCTTTGTTGGCAAGGAAATGTCTCTGCTTTTTAATAAGCTGTCTAGGTTGGTCATAGCTTTTCTCCAAAAGGGCAAGTATCTTTTAATTTCATGGCTGTGGTCACTGTCTGCAGTGATTTTGGAGCCCCCCAAAATAAAGTCTGTCATTGTTTCCACCGTTTCCCCATCTAGTTTTCATGAAGTAATGGGACCAGAAGACAAACCTAGACAGCATATTAAAAAGCAGAGACATCACTTTGCCGACAAAGATCTGTCTAGTCAAAGCTATAGTTTTTCCAGCAGTCATGTAAAGATATGAGAGTTGGACCTTAAAGAAGGCTGAGTGCCAAAGAATTTATGTTCTCAAACTGTGGTATTAGAGAAAATTCTTGAGAGTCCCTTGGACTGCAAGGAGATCAAACCAGTCCATCCTAAAGGAGATCAACCCTGCATATTCATTGGAAGGACTAACACTAAAGCTGAAGCTCCAATACTTTGGCCACTTGATGCGAAGAACTGACTCACTGGGAAAGACCCTGATGCTGGGAAATATTGAGGGCAGGAGGGGAAGGGGGAGACAGAGGATGAAATGGTTGGATGGCATCACCAAACTCCTGGAGATAGTGAAGGATAGGGAAGCCTGGCATGCTATAGTCCATGGGGCTGCAAAGAGTTGGACATGACTTAGAAACTGAACAACAACAAACCAAAGTACAAAATAGACTGCTGTCCATGTCTCACATTAACTGCTGCATGGCACACAAATTTGAATATCAACTTAATGGCTTTGAAAATAAAACTAACATTAAAACTACAACCCCATCAGAGCTTTAGGAACAAGCCCCTCTGAATCAATTGCCTGCCAAAAAATAACATACATATTCTCCACAGGATTTTTAACAGAATCAGAATGTGTAAACATAGCATTCAAAATGTCTATAACACCATCCAAAATTACTTTACGTGTGAAGAACTAGGAAATCTCAACTCACAGAGGAAAAGATAGTGAATCGATGCCAATGCTAAGATAAAACCTAGAAAATTCATATTATCTGACAAAGACTTTAAGCCAGCTATCATAAAAATGCTCCAACAGGTAAGGGTAAACACTTCTGAAACAAATAGAAAGATAGAATATATCAGCAAAGAAATAAGAGATATAAAGAACCAAATGGAAATCTTAGAGCTGAAAAAAATAACAATAACCCAAATCTAACAGAATTGGAAATGAGAGAGAAAATGATCAGTGATATTGAAGGTAGTTTGACAGAAATTATCCAGTCTGAACAATGGAAAGAAATTGAAAGAAAAATTAACTGAGTTTCAGGCACTTCTAGAATAACAGCAGAAGTCTGACACTTCTGTCACTAGAGTCCCAAAAGGATAGCAGAAAAAGTGTAATTCAGAAAAAGTGTTTGAAGAAACAATGGCTGAAAGCATCTCAGTTTAATCAAAGATATAGACCCACATATTCACAAACCCCAAAACAAGGTGTATTCCAAAAAGAATAAAACACAAAGGAACTTATGTCCAGATACATCATAATCAAACCCCTGAAAAATAAACACAAAGAAAAATATTAAGAGCAACCAGGAGAAATGATGCTTTACTTATAAGTGAAAAATGCATCAAATGATTGTCACTAGAAACCAAAGAGGTCAGAAATAGTTGAAACAACATTTTTTTTTAACATGCTGAAAGAAAAGAACTGTTAACCCACAGTTCTAGAGCCATTGAAAAGATCATTCAGGAATGGAGATGTTATAAGAAACACTCAAGTGAAGGAAAACTAAGAAATTATTGCCAACAGAACTGCTCTTTTGCATTGTTAAAGGAAGTTGCTCTGGTAGAAAGGAAATGATGCCAGAAGGACACTTAAAACATCTGGAATGAAGGAAGGGTAATAGAAATGATAAATATCTATATAAATACAAGAGACTATTCTCCCTTTGCATTTTTAACATATGTTCAATGGTTGAAAACTAAGATGATAGCATAGTCAGATGACGTTTTCAGTGTGTCTAGATGTAACACATGAGATGCTTACAATATAGAGGAGAGTGGGTAAAGCACCCTAATGCTGGCTAAGTTTTTTCTGTTTCACTTGAGGTGGTGAAAAATATTGATTCTAAATAGACTATGAAATGTATATAGAAACATACTTCATTTTATTGCACTTTGCAGGTGTTTCATTTTTGACTAATTGAAGGTTTGTGGCAACTCTGTGTCGACTTAAAAAAAAAATCATCACAATCTAAACGTTCAGTTCAGTTCAGTTCAGTCCCTCAGTCGTGTCCAACTCTTTCTGACCCCATGAATTGCAGCACGCTAGGCCTCCCTGTCCATCACCAACTCCCGGAGTCCACCCAAACCTATGTCCATGGAGTCGGTGATGCTATCCAGCCATCTTATCCTCTGTTGTCCCCTTCTCCTCCTGCCCCCAATCCTTCCTAGCATCAGGGTCTTTTTCAATGAGTCAACTCTCCATATGAGGTGGCCAAAGTATTGGAGTTTCAGCTTCAACATCAGTCCTTCCAATGAGCACCCAGGACCGGTCTCCTTTAGGATGGACTGGTTGGATTTCCTTGCAGTCCCAGGGACTTTCAAGAGTCTTCTCCAACACCACAGTTCAAAAGCATCAATTCTTCAGCACTTAGCTTTCTTCACCATCCAACTCTCAAATCCATACATGAGTACAGGGAAAACCATAGCTTTGACTATATGGACCTTTGCTGGTAAAGTAATGTCTCTGCTTTTCAATATGCTATCTAGGTTGGTCATAACTTTCCTTCCAAGGAGTAAGCATCTTTTAATTTCATGGCTGTAATCACCATCTGCAGTGATTTTGGAGCCCCCACAAAATGAAGTCTGACACTGTTTACACTGTTTCTCCATCTATTTGCCATGAAGTGATGGGACCAGATGCCATGATCTTAGTTTTCTGAATGTTGAGCTTTAAGCCAACTTTTTCACTCTCCTCTTTCACTTTCATCAAGAAGCTTTTTAGTTCCTCTTCACTTTCTGCCATAAGGGTGGTGTCGTCTGCATATCTGAGGTTATTGATGTTTCTCCCAGCAATCTAGATTCCAGGATTCCAGCTTGTGCTTCATCCAGCCCAGCGTTTCTCATGATGTACTCTGCATACAAGTTAAATAAGCAGGGTGACAATATACAGCCTTGAAGTACTCCTTTTCCTATTTGGAACCAGTCTGTTGTTCATGTCTAGTTCTAACTGTTGCTTCCTGATCTGCATACAGGTTTCTCAAGAGACAGGTCAGGTGGTCTGGTATTCCCATCTCTTGAAGAATTTTCCACAGTTTATTGTGTTCCACACAGTCAAAGGCTTTGGCATAGTCAATAAAGCAGAAGTAGATGTTTTTCTAGAACTCTCTTGCTTTTTCGATAATCCAGTGAATGTTGGCAATTTGATCTATAATTCCTCTGCCTTTTCTAAATCCAGCTTGAACATCTGGAAGTTCACAGTTCATATATTGCTGAAGTCTGGCTTGGAGAATTTTGAGCATCACTTTACCAGCTCAAATGGTAACAATGAGTGCAATTGTGTGGCAGTTTGTGCATTCTTTGGCATTGGCTTTCTTTGGGATTGGAATGAAAACTGACCTTTTCCAGTCCTGTGGCCAATGCTGAGTTTTCCAAATTTGCTGGCATATTGAGTGCAGCACTTTCACAGCATCATCTTTCAGGATTTGAAATAGCTTAACTGGAATTCCATCACCTTCCCTAGCTTTGTAGTGATGCTTCCTAAGGCCCACTTGACTTCACATTCCAGGATGTCTGGCTCTAGGTGAGTGATCACACCATCGTGTTTATCTGAGTCATGAAGATCTTTTTTGTACAGTTCTTCTGTGTATTCTTGCCACCTCTTCTTAATATCTCTGCTTCTGTTAGGTCCATACCATTTCTGTCTGCTATTGAGCCCATCTTTGCATGAAATGTTCCCTTAGTATCTCTCATTTTATTGAAGAGATCTCTAGTCTTTCCCATTCTGTTGTTTTCCTCTATTTCTTTGCACTGATCACTGAGGAAGGCTTTCTTATCTCTCCTTGCTATTCTTTGGAACTCTGCATTCAAATGGGTGTATCTTTCCTTTTCTCCTTTGCTTTTCGCTTCTCTTCTTTTCACAGCTATTTGTAAGGCCTCCTCAGACAGCCATTTTCCTTTTTTGCATTTCTTTTCCATGGGGATGGTTGTGATCCCTGTCTCCTGTACAATGTCATGAACCTCTGTCCATCGTTTGTCAGGCACTCTGTCAGATCTAGTCCCTTAAATCTATTTGTCACTTCCACTGTATAATCATAAGGGATTTGACTTAGGTCATACCTGAATGGTCTAGTGGTTTTCCCTACTTTCTTCAATTTCAGTCTGAATTTGGCAATAAGAAGTTTATGATCTGAGCCACAGTCAGCTCCTGGTCTTGTTGTTGCTGACTGTATAGAGCTTCTCCATCTTTGGCTGCAAAGAATATAATCAATCTGATTTCGGTGTTGACCATCTGGTGATGTCCATGTGTAAAAGTTAAGAGTTATGTTTTATTCAGTGGGAATTTTTAGGACTTCAAGCCTGGGAGACAGCATCTCAAGTCTCAGGTAACCCCGAGAGAACTGCTCCAAGGAGGCAGTAGGTGAGGGGGGAGGAGCCAGTTATATAGAAGTTTGCAACAAGGGGTAGGTAATCTGAACATTAAAAGATTATTGTTAATTAAGGAAAACCAGATATCTCAAGAAATTTAGCACTTTTCTGTGTATGGGAAGATTCACGAGTCTGGGCTCACTGAAATCATTCATTTCATGTACATCTCAACTATCTGGGGCCAATACCAGATCACAGGTATTGTTCCACAGGTGGTGTTCTTCCTGTTTGCCCTGGAGAGCTGGAATCGCTGATGACTGTGACATTCGTGTTCATTGATATGGCAGGAAATATTCCACTTCTCATCTGTGTCAAGCAGTTTATCCAACAGCCTTTGCTCACTTTGTGTCTCTGTGTTACATTTTGTTAACAATACTCCAAACTGTTTGATTATTACTGTAATTGTTATGGTGGTCTCTGATTAATGATCTTTGATGATACTATTGTCTTGAGGTACCATGGACAGCACTCATAAGGTTAAAAAAACTTCATGTATATATCGTGATTGCTCCACCAACAGCCTGTTCCCCTCTCTCTCCCCCTCTCCTCCGGCCTCCCTATTCCCTGAAACACAACCATATTGAAATTAGATCAATTATAACCTTACAAGGGCCTCTAAATATTCAGATAAAAGCAAGAATCACACATATCTCACTTTAAATCAAAAGCTAGAAATGATTACACTTAGTGAGAAAGGCATGTCAAAAGCCAAGATAGGCTGAAAGGTAGGTCTCTTGTGCCAAAGTTAGCCATGTAGTTAATGCAAAGGAAGGTTCTTGAAGGGAATGAAAAGTGCTACTCCAGTGAACACACGAATGATACAAAAGTGAAATAACCTTGTGGCTAATATGGAGAAATTTTAGTGTTCTAGATAGAAGATCAAACCAGTCACAACATTTCCATAAGCCAAAGCCGAATCCAGAGCGAGACCATAACTCACTTCAGTTCTATAAAGGCTGAGAGATGTGATTTTGAAGCCCAAGAAAATAAAGGCTGTCACTGTTTCCATTGTTGCCAGTCTATTCGCCATGAAGTGATGGGACCGGATGGCATGATCTTAGTTTTCTGAATGTTGAGTTTTAAGCCAGCTTTTTCACTTTCCTATTTCACCTTCATCAAGGGGCTCTTTAGTTCCTCTTCACTTTCTGCCATAAGGGTGGTGTGATCTGCATATCTGAGGTTATTGACACTTCTCCAGCAATCTTGATTCCAGCTTGTGCTTCATTCAGTCTGTCATTTCTCATGATGTACTCTGCATATAAGTTAAATAAGCAGGGTGACAGTATACAGCCTTGATGTACTCTTTTCTCAATTTTGAACCAGTTCGTTGTTCCATGTCTGGTTATAATTGTTGCTTTTTGACCTGCACACAGGTTTCTCAGGAGGCAGATAAGGTGACCTGGTATTCCAATCTCTTTAAGAACTTTCCACAATTTGTTGTGATCCACATAGTCGAAGGCTTTTGCATAGTCAGTGAAGCAGAAGTAGATGTTTTTCTGGAATTCTCTTACTTTTTCTATGATCCAACAGATATTGGCAATTTGATCTCTGGTTCCTCTGCCTTTTCTAAATCCAGCTTGAACGTTTGGAAGTTCTTGGTTCATGCACTGCTGAAGCCTAGCTTCAAGGATTTCTAGCATCACTCTGCCAGCATGTAAAATGAGTGCAATTGTGTGGCAGTTTAAACATTCTTTGAGATTGCTCTTTTTGGGGACTGGAATGAAAACTGACCTTTTCCAGTCCTGTGGCCCCTGCTAAGTTTTCCAAATTTGCTGACATATTGAGTGCAGTGTTTTCACAGCATCATCTTTTAGGATTTGAAATAGCTCAGCTGAAATCCATCACCTCCACTACCTTTGTTCATAGTGATGCTTCCTAAGGCCCACTTGACTTCACATTCCCGGATGTCTGGCTCTAGGTGAGTGATCACACCATCGTGGTTATCAAGGTCATTAGGATCCTTTTTGTATAGTTTCTCTGTGTATTCTTACCACCTCTTCTTAATATTTTCTGCTTCTCTTAGGTCTATACCATTTCTGTCCTTTATTGAACCCATCTTTGCATGAAATGTTCCCTTGGTATCTCTAATTTTCTTGAAGAGAACTCTACTCTTTCCCATTCTATTGTTTTCCTCTCTTTCTTTGCACTGATCACTTAGGAAGGTTTTCTTATCTCTCCTTACTATTGTTTGGAACTCTGCATTCAGATGGGTATATCTTTCCTTTTCTCCTTTGCTTTTAACTTCTCTTCTTTTCTCAGCTATTTGTAAGGCCTCCTCAGACAACCATTTGGCCTTGTTGCATTTCTTTTTCTTGGGATGGTTTTGATCACTGCCTCCTGTACAGTGTTATGAACCTCTGTCCATAGTTCTTTAGGAACTCTGTCTATCAGACTAATCTCTTGAATCTATTTCTTACTTCCACTGTACAATTGTAAGGGATTTGATTTAGGTCATACCTGAATGGTCTAGTGGTTTCCCCTACTTTCTTCAATTAAAGTCTAAATTTTGCAATAAGGAGTTCATGACCTGAGCCACAATCAGTTCCTAGTCTTGTTTTTGCTGACTGTATAGAGCTTCTCCATCTTTGGCTGCGAAGAATATAATCAATGTGATTTCAGTATTGACCATCTGATGATGTCCATACATAGAGTTGTCTCTTGTGTTGTTGAAAGAGGGTGTTTGCTATGACCAGTGGGTTCTCTTGGCAAAACTCTGCTAGCCTTTGCCCTGTTTCATTTTCTACTCTAAGACCAACCTTGCCTGTTACTCCAGGTGTTTCTTGACTTCCTACTTTTGCATCCAGTCCCCTATACTAAAAAGAACATCTTTTTTGGTGTTAGTTCTAGAAGGTCTTGTATGTCTTCATAGAACCATTTAACCTCAGCTTCTTCAGCATTAGTTGTCAGGGCATAGATTTGGATTAATGTGACATTGAATGGTTTGCCTTGGAAATGAACCGAGATCATTCTGTCATTTTTGAGACTGCACCCTAGTACTGCATTTCAGACTTTTGCAATGGTCATCTGAATTAAATTCACCCAATCCAGTTCATTTCAGTTCAGTTTCCTAAAATGTCGATGTTCACTCTTGCCATCTCCTGTTTGAGCACTTAAAATTTTCCTTGATTCATAGGCCTAACATTCCAGGTTCCTATGCAATACTGTTCTTTAGAGGATTGGGCTTTACTCTCACCACCAGAGACGTCCACAGCTGAGCACTGTTTCCGCTTTGGCTCAGCCTCTTCACTCTTTCTGGAGCTATCTCTCTGCTCTTTTCTGTTGGTATTGGGCACCAACCAACCTGGGGAGTTCATCTTTCAGTGTCATATCTTCATGCCTTCTCATACTGTTCATATGTTCTCAAGGCAAGAATGCTGAAGTAGTTTGCCATTCCCTTCCCCAATGGGCCTCATTCTGTCAGAACCCTCCACCAGGACCTGTCCATCCTGGGTGGCCCTACCCGGCATGGCTCATAGTTTCACTGAGTTAGACAAGGCTGTGACTCATGTGATCAACTTGGTTAGTGTTCTGTGGTTGTAGTTTTCATTCTGTCTGCCATCTGATGGATGATGACAAGAGGCTTCCTAATGTGGAAGCTTCCTAATGGCAGGGACTGGCTGTGGGGAAAACTGAGTCTTGCTTTGGTGGACAGGTCATTCTCAGCAAAACTTTAATCCAGTTTTCTGCTGATGGATGAGGTTATGTTCCCTCCCTGTAGTTTGGCCTGAGGCCAGACTATGGTAGGGTAATGGCAACCTCCTCCAAACGGACTGTGGCAGTTAGTTTCCCTGACCCTGTGACAGGCCACTGTCAACCCATGCCTCCACCGGCAACTCCTGAACACTCAGGCAAACCTGGCTCAGTCTCTTGTGGGGTCACTTCTCCTTTCTTCTGGGTCCTGGTGCATACAAGGTTTTGTTTGTGAGTCTCTGTTTCCCCAGTCCTGTGGAAGTTGTGTATTCAAATCCCACTGGCCTTCAAATTCCCTATGGGCTCCTTTGCCAGAGCTCAGGTTGGGAAGTCTGTTATGGGACCTAGAACTTTCACCACAGTGCAAGAACTTATTTGGTATAACTGTTCTCCGGTTTGTGGGTCGCCTGCTCAGTGGCTCTACAGTGAGGCTAATGGCAACCTCCCCCAAGAGGATGTATGCCATATGCTGCGCCTCCCAGCTCTGCTGCAGCCAGAGCCCCTGTCTGCGGGGGCGGCCACTGCTGACCTGTGCCTCTGCAGGAGACACTCAAATGCAGGTCTGGCTCAGTCTCGTGGGGTCACTGCTTCCTTTCCCTGGGTCCTGGTGCACACAAGCTTTTGTTTGTGCCCTCTGAGTGTCTCGGGCAGGTATGAGGTTTGATTTTAAATGCAACTGCGCCCCTCCTACGATCTTGTTGCAGCTCTTCCTTTGCCTTTGGACATAGGCTATATTTTTGTGGGTGGCTTCCAGCATTCTCCTGTTGATGACTGTTCAACAGCTAGTTGCGATTTTGGTGTTTTCACAGGAGCACACACCCTTCTATTCTGCCAAAGGCTCATTTACCATGCCCCAGATCCTGAGGCCCTTAAGAACTATGCTAAATCTACTCTGTGTGCGTTGTATCAGTGAAATGACAAAACCTGGATGACAGCACATCTGTTTACATCATGGATTACTGAATATTTTAAGCCCATTGTTGAGACCTACTGTTTAGAAAAAAAGATTCCTTTGAAAACATTACTGCTCACTGACAATGCCCTTGGCCACCCAGAAGCTCTGATGGAGATGTACAATAACATTAGTGTTGTTTTCATGCCTCCTAACACAAGATTGATTCTGCAACCATGGACCAAGGAGTAATTTCAACTTTCAAGTCTTACACTTTAAGAAACACATTTTGTAAGGCTATGTGTGCGTGCTCAGTCACTCAGTTGTGTCTGACTCTTTGTGACCCCATGGACTGTAGCCTGCCAGGCTCCTCTGTTCATGAAATTTTCCAGGCAAGAATACTGGAGTGGGTGGCCATTTTCTTCTCCACACATCTTCCTGACCCAGGGATCAAACCTTAATCTCATGTATCTCCTATGTTGGCGGGTGGATTCTTTACCACTATACCACCTGGGAAGCTCCTTTTGTAAGGCTACCACCACCATCAATAGTGTTTCCTCTGATAGATCTAGACAAAGTAAATTGAAAACCCTCGAGAAAGGATTCACCAGTATAGATATCATTAAGAACTTTTGCAATCCACGGAAAGAGATCAAAATATTAACATTAACAGGAGTTTGGAAAAAGTTGTTTCCAATCCTCATGGATAACTTTGAGGAATTCAGGACTTCAGTGGAGGAAGTAACTGCAGATGTGGTGGAAACAGCAAGAAAACTAGAAGTGAAGCCTGAAGATGTGACTGATTTGTTACAATCTCATGATAAAATTTTAATAAAGGAGGAGTTGCTTCTTATGGATGAGCAAGGAAGGTGATTTCTTGAAATGTAATCTACTTCTGGTGAAGATGTTGTGACAATTGTTGAAATGACAATGAGTAATTTATAATGTTACACAACTTTATTTGATAAATCAGCAGCAGGGCTTGAGATGATTGACTTCAAATTTGAAGGAAATTATATTATAGGTAAAATGGCATTGAACAGAATCGCATGCTACAGAGAAATTATTCATGAAAAGAAGAGTCAACCAATGTGGCAGACTTCACTGTTGTCTCATTTTAAGAATTGCTGCAGACACCTCAACCTACAGAGATCATCACCCTGATAATTTAGCAGCCATCAACACTGAGATAAGGCCTTCAATCAGCAAAAAAATTATGACTCACTAAGGCTTATATAATGGTTAGCATATTTTAAAAATGAAGTCTTTTTAAATTAAGGTATGTAGAGGGTGCTCAGGGCTGGTGCACTGGGATGACCCAGAGAGATGGAATCGGAAGGGAGGTGGGAGGGGGGGTTCTGGAAGGGGAACACATGTACACCCATGGTGGATTCATGTCAAGGTATGGCAAAACCAACCAATAGTGTAAAGAAAATAAATACATAAATAAAATTTAAAAATAAATAAATAAATACAAATGATAATGCAAAATATAAATACATAAATAAATTAATGTATGTACATTTTTGACATAATGCTATTGGAGAGTTAGGAGACTATAGTGTAAACTTAGCTTCTATATGTACTAAGGAATCAAAAAATTTCTTGTGACTCACTTTATTTGCTCTATTTTGGTGGTCTGTAACCAAACCCACAATATCTTCAAGGTATGTTTGTGTATTGTAATCCCTAGTGCAAACTTTGAAAAACTATACAAAGAGATACAGTAAAAAGCCAAACAGATAAATTAACATAGAATATTAAAAAATGTTCAAATAATTCCAAAAAGGCAGAAAAGGGGAAATAGAGTTAAAATGGAGGCAAGACATAGAAAGTAATGGTTTCTGTAAGCCTAAAACTACTCTGAAAATAAAGCATGTTTTAAAAAATAAACACATTAATTAATACATTCATTGTAAACAGTCTAAGCATACCAATTAACAGACAGAAATTGTCAGAATGGATTTTTTTAATGATCCAATTTGATGCTCCCTAAGTTCAATTCGGTTCAGTTCAGTCACTCAGTTGTGTCTGCCTCTTTGCGACCCCATGGACTGCAGCACACCAGCCTTCCCTGTCCCTCACCAACTTCCGGAGTTTACTCAAACTCATGTCCATTGAGTTGGTGATGCCATCCAATCATCTCATTCTCTGTCATCCTCTTTTCCTCCCGCCTTCAATCTTTCCCAGCATCAGGGTCTTTTCAAATGATTCAGTTCTTCACACCAGGTGGCCAAAGTATTGGAGTTTCTGCTTCAGCATCAGTCCTTCCAATGAATATTCAGGACTGATTTCCTTTAGAATGGACTGGTTGTATCTCCTAGCTGTCCAAGGGACTCTCAAGAGTCTTCTCCAACACCACAGTTCAAAAGCATCAATTCTTCGGAGCTCAGCTTTCTTTATAGTCCAACTCTCACATAGAGTTGGAAAAACCATAGCTTTGACTAGCTTTGACATTACTTTGTTGGCAACGTAATGTCTCTTCTTTTTAATATGCTGTCTAGGGTGGTCATAACTTTTCTTCCAAGGAGTAAGCATCTTTTCATTTCATGGCTGCAGTCACCATCTGCAGTGATTTTGGAGCTCAAAAAAATAAACTCTGTGACTATTTCCATTGTTTCCCCATCTATTTGCCATGAAGTGATGGGACCAGATGCCATGATCTTAGTTTTCTGAATGTTGAGCTTGAAGCCAACTTTTTCTCTCTCCTCTTTCATTTTCATCAAGAGCCTCTTTAGTTCTTCTTTGCTGTCTGCTATAAGAGTGGTGTCATCTTCGTATCTGAAGTTATTGATATTTCTCCCAGCAATCTTGATCCAGCTTGTACTTCATCCAGCTCAGCATTTCTCATGATGTACTCTGCATATAAGGTAAATAAGCAGGGTGACAATATACAGCTTTGATGTACTCATTTCCCCATTTTGAACCAGTCTGTTATTCCATGTCCAGTTCTAACTTCTTGACCTGCCTACAGATTTCTCAAGAGACAGGTCAGGTAGTCTGGTATTCCCATCTCTTGAAGAATTTTCCAGTTTATTGTGATCCACATGGTCAACGGCTTTGGCACAGTCAATAGAGCAAAAGTAGATGTTTTTCTGGAACTCTCTTGCTTTTTCTATGATCCAACGAATATTGGCAACTTAACCTCTGGTTCCTCTGCCTTTTCTAAATCCAGCTTGAACATCTGGAAGTTCATGGTTCACGTACTATTGAAGCCTGGCTTGGAGAACTTTGAGCATTAGCTTGCTAGCATGTGAGATAAGTGCAATTGTGCAGGAGTTTGAACATTCTTTGGCATTAGCTTTCTTTGGGATTGGAATGAAAACTAACTTTTTCCAGTCCTGTGGCCACTGCTGAGTTTTCCAAAGTTTCTCCCTAAGTAACTTATTTCAAATACAGTTGATCCTTGAACCACACAGATTTGAGCTGTGCGGTGCCACTTATATGTGGATGACTTTTCAGTACATACATACTACAGCGCTATACAATCAATGGTGGCTTGAGTCCATAAGTGCAGAACTGCATATTCAGAACTACAGACATGCAGTGCTGACTATAAAGTTAAACGTGGATTTTTGACTGCATGGAGGGTCAGCACCACCAAAACCCTGCATTGTTAAAGGGTCAACTGTATAATGACTTAGTTAGGTTTAAGAAAATGAATGGTAAAGGGTATACCAGGAAAATATTGATCAGAAGAAATCTAGAGTAGCAATATTAATAACAGTAAACTTCAGAAACTTCCCAAAGATAAAGAAGGATATTACATGATGATAAGAGGGTCAGTTTACAAAGAGTGCATAACAATCCTAAATGTGTATGCTTCCAACAGCAGGACATTAAAATACATGAAGCAAAACTGAAAGAACTGAAAGGCAAAACAGATAAATCTGCAAATATATTTTCCTTATGGACCTCAAGGCTTCTCTCTCACTAAACATTAGAACCAGTCAACAGAAATCAGCAAGGATACAACTGAAAAATGCCATCAAGCAGCTGGATCTCACTGATGTTTACACAACACTTCACCCAGCAAGAGAATACACATTCTTTTCAGAGGCACAGGGAATAGTCACTAAGATATATTATGTTGTATCATAAAACACATCTTAACAAATATAAAAACACTGCACTACAAATTATATCTTTGACCATAAATGAATTATATTGGAAATCAAATGTAGAACAGTAATGGAAAAGTCTCCAAACACTTAGAAATTAAACAACACATTTCTAAGTAATATGTAGGTAAGAGAGGAAATCTCAAGAGAAATCAGGAAACTTTTTTTGCTGAATGAGAATCAAAATATCAAAATTTGTGGGATATGCCTAAAAAAAGAAATTGATAGCATTAAATTCTCACATTAGAAGGGAATAAATGTCAATAATTAAAGCTTTCACCTTAACAAACTAGACAAAGAACAAGATATCCAACAACATATTAAAAAGGTCATACATCATAACCAAGTGGGCTTTATCCCATGAATGCAAGGATTCTTTAACATCCACAAATCAATCACTGTAATACACCATATTAACAAATTGAAAGATAAAAACCATATGACTATCTCAATAGATGCAGAGAAAGCCTTTGACAAAATTCAACATCCATTTATGATAAAAACCCTCGAGAAAGCAGGAATAGAAGAAGCATACTTCAACATAATAAAAGCTATATATGACAAACTCACAGCAAACATTATCCTCAATGGTGAAAAACTGAAAGCATTTCCCCTAAAGTCAGGCACAAGGCAAGGGTTTCCACTCTCACCACTACTATTCAACATAGTTTTGGAAGTCTTGGCCACAGCAATCAGAGCAGAAAAAGAAATAAAAGGAATCCAGATTGGAAAAGAAGAAGTAAAACTCTCACTGCTTGCAAATCACATGATCCTCTACATAGAAAACCCTAAAGACTCCACCAGAAAATTACTAGAGCTAATCAATGAATACAGTAAAGTTGCAGGATATAAAATCAACACACAGAAATCCCTTGCATTCCTATACACTAACAATGATAAAACAGAAAGAAAAATTAAGGAAACAATTCCATTCACCATTGCAATGAAAAGAATAAAATACTTAGGAACAAATCTACCTAAAGAAACAAAAGACCTATATATGGAAAACTATAATACACTGATGAAAGAAATCAAAGAGAACACAAATAGATGGAGAAATATACCAAGTTCATGGATTGGAAGAATCTATAGTGAAAATGAGTATACTACCCAGAGCAATCTATAGATTTAATGCAATTCCTATCAAGCTACCAGCCGTCCTTTACAGACAACTAGAACAAATAATTTCACGATTTGTATGGAAATACAAAAAACCTCGTATAGCCAAAGCAATCTTGAGAAAGAAGAATGGAACTGGAGGAATCAACCTGCCTGACTTTAGGCTATACTACAAAGCCACAGTCATCAAGACAGTACTGTACTGGCACAAAGAAATATAGATCGATGGAACAACATAGAAAGCCCAGAAATAAATCCATGCACCTATGGACACCTTATCTTTGACAAAGGAGGCAAGAACATACAATGGAGAAAAGACAATCTCTTTAACAAGTGGTGCTGGGAAAACTAGTAAACCACATGTAAAAGAATGAAACTGGAACACTTTATAACACCACACACAAAAATAAACTCAAAATGGATTAAAGATCTAAACGTAGAAATGCAAATCAAAACCACAACGAGGTACCACTTTACACCAGTCAGAATGGCTGCCATCCAGAAGTCTACAAGCAATAAATGCTGTAGAGGAGAGGATGTGGAGAAAAGGGAACCCTCTTACACTGTTGGTGGGAATGCAAACTAGTACAGCCACTATGGAGAACAGTGTGGAGATTCCTTAAAAAACTGAAAATAGAACTGCCATATGACCCAGCAATCCCACTGCTTGGCATACACACCGAGGAAACCAGAATTGAAAGAGACACGTATACCCCAATGTTCATCACCGCATTGTTTACAATAGCCAGGACATGGACGCAACCTAGATGTCCATCAACAGACGAATGGATAAGAAAGCTGTGGTACATATACACAATGAAATATTACTCAGCCATTAAAAAGAACTCATTTGAATCAGTTCTACTCAGGTGGATGGAACTGGAGCCTATTATACAGAGTGAAGTAAGCCAGAAGGAAAAACAAAAATACAGTATACTAACGCATATATATGGAATTTAGAAAGATGGTAATGAGAACCCTGTATGTGAGACAGCAAAAGAAACACAGATGTATAGAACAGACTTGTGGACTCTGTGGAAGAGGGCAAGGGTGGGATGATATGGGAGAATGGCATTGAAACATGTTAATTATCATATGTGAAATCAATCGCCAGCCCAGGGTTGATGCTCAGGGCTGGTGCACCGGGATAACCCAGAGAGAGGGAATTGGGAGGGAGGAGGGAAGGGGGTTCTGGAAGGGGAACATATGTATACCCATGGCAGATTCATGTCAATGTATGGCAAAACCAACACAATAAAGCAAAGAAAATTTAAAAAGAAAAAAAGATCTAAACGTAAGACCAGAAACTATAAAACTCCTAGAGGAAAACATAGGCAAACACTCTGACATAAATCACAGCAGGATCCTCCATGACCCACCTCCCAGAGCATTGGAAATAAAAGCAAAAATAAACAAATGGGACCTAATTAAACATAAAAGCTTTTGCACAATGAAGGAAACTATAAGCAAGGTGAAAAGATAGTCTTGAGAATGGGAGAAAATAATAGCAAACAAAAAACTGACAAAGAATTAATCTCAAAAATATACAAGCAACTCCTGCAGCTCAATTCCAGAAAAATAAGCAGCCCAATCAAAAAATGGGCCAAAGAACTAAACAGTCATTTCTCCAAAGAAGACATACAGATGGCTAGCAAACACATGAAAAGATGCTCAACATCACTCATGATCAGAGAAACGCAAATCAAAACCACAATGAGGTACCATCTCATGCTGGTCAGAATGCTGCTATCCAAAAATCTACAAACAATAAATGCTGGGGAGGGTATGGAGAAAAGGGAACCCTCTTACACTGTTGGTGGGAATGCAAACTAGTACAGCCACTATGGAGAACAGTGTGGGGATTCCTTAAAATAAAAAACGGGAAGTAGAACTGCCATATGACCCAGCAATCCCACTACTTGGCAAACACACTGAGGAAACCAGAACTGAAAGAGACATGTGTACCCCAATGTTCATCGCAGCACTGTTTACAATAGCCAGGTCATGGAAGCAACCTAGACGTCCATCAGCAGACGAATGGATAAGGAAGCTGGGGTACATATACACATGGAATATTACTCAACCATTAAAAAGAACACATTTGAATCAGTTCTAATGAGGTGGATGAAACTGGAGCCTATTATACAGAGTGAAATAAATCAGAAAGAAAAACACCAATGGTATACTATAAAGTATACTAACACGTATATATGGAATTTAGAAAGATGATAATGATAACCCTATATGCGAGACAGCAAAAGAGACACAGATGTATAGAACAGTCTTTTGGACTCTGTGGAAGAAGACGAGGGTGGGATGATCTGAGAGAATAGCATTGAAACATGTATGTTATGATATGTGAAATAGATTGCCAGTCCAGGTTCAATGCATGAGACAGGGTGCTCAGGGCTGGTGCGCTGGGATGACCCTGAGGGATGGGATGGGGAGCGAGGTGGGAGGGGGTTCAGGATGGGGAACACATGTACACCCGTGGCTGATTCATGTCAATGTATGGCAAAAGCCACTACAATATTGTAAAGTAATTAGCCTCCAATTAAAATAAATAAATTTAAAAAAGAAGAAGAACAAGATAGAACCAAAGCAGACAGAGGGAAAGAAATAATAGAAATGTAGAAATCAATGACATTAAAAATATACTGTGCCCACAGGGAACACTCAACATAGTAAAGCTATTAGTCCTCTCCAAATGAATCTACAGATTTGCTACAGTTCCAATCAAAATCCCAGCAGAATTTTTTGTAGGTATAGACAAGGTCATTCTGAAATGTATATGAAAAGGCAAAGGAACTAGAATAGTTTAAAACACCAAACTGTGAGTAGTAAAAACACAAGAATCTATTTATGACAATGCATGTCTGTAAAGAAGCTCCGCTGATTACCAAATGTTACTAATGAAATGCTGTTTGGCTTTGAGTTGCTCAGGGTGACACAGAGGAGATCTAAGCCAGGAATCCAGTTCTGTTTTTGGCTCCAAGAAGAATCTAAGACTCCCACCTCAGTCTGCCGGGCATGGTGGCTTGTGGTCTGTGGTCCCTCCTTTCACTACTGAGGACTGGGAATCCTCCAAGTTGGGAGCCTGAGCTTGGACCTGCAGTGCAAGTGTTCCCTCTCTGGCCCTCAACTTCTCCACCTCCTGGTCCACCGTATTCTCACCTGGCACTCTGAGACTCAGAGGTAAATTCCCATCCTCTACATGGGACCTCCGTGGCCCAGAAAGATGGAGGAATCTAGAGGCTCACAAATGTTTTCAGAAAGAAGGAGGAGCTGTGGGCAGGAAGCCAGGTTGCTGTTGACATTGGGCAGTCCTCATGCCCCTATGCAGACCAGAGCTGGATAAGGTCAGGTACCTTCCACTCCAGTCCCACCAATTCAGTGAGAAAATGAGGCCCAGAGGAGGGAAGCATTCCATCCCAGGCTATACCATAAATCAGTGGCCAGAATAGGACCAGGATCTAATAGTCATCCATCCACTTACTCATTTCTTCATTTTAGATGTATTCGGGGGTATAGTCACAGCTATGGTTTTTCCATTAGTCATGTATGGATGTCACAGTTGGACCATAAAGAAGGTTTAGTGCCAAAGCAGTCATGCTTTCGACCTGTGGTGCTAGAGAAGACCCTTGAGAGTCCCTTGGACTGCAAGGAGATCAGTCAATCCTAAAGGAAATCAACCCTGAATATTCATTGGAATGACTGATGCTGAAGCTGAAGCTCCAATACTTTGGCCACCTGATGCGAAGAGTCAAGTCATTGAAAAGGACACTGATGTTGGGAAAGATTGAAGGCAGGAGGAGAAGGGGACAACAGAGGATGAAATCGCTGGATAGCATCACTGACTCAATGGACATGAGTTTGAGCAAACTCCTGGAGACAGTGAAGGATAGGGAAGCCTGGCGTGCTGCAGTCCATGGGGTCACAAAGAGTCAGACATGACTTCATGACCGAACAGCAACAACCACGTGCCCAAGCACAGTTCAGGCAGTGGGGATGCTGCAGTGGACCTGAAAGACTGTTCCCGGGTTCTTGATCTTGTAAGGAAACAGAGAAGTAAGTAAACAAACAAACATGAGAATTTTGGTAGGTATCAAAGACTGTGAGAAAATAACCCTGGTGATGAAATGTCTAAGGCCCCCAAAGGAGGTCTGTATGCTGTGATCTGAGATGATCCAGTGTGCATTTCTCCTTTACTCTCACATTCGCAACATTTCTGACACCAGTTGGGTGTCCTACAATTTGGATTTGTTTCCTAAGCACTCTTTCTCAAGAAGCTACTGGAGGATGAACTCCATCAAAATGAAGAAATAAACCAGAAAAGAAGACACGAGCTACAGAAAGCAGGAGACCTAACACAAGAGAAATGATAAGGGAATCCTTTGGAGGATGGTGAAAACTATTCCAGGATAGTGGAATTTGGACCATGACTCAGGTCAGACCATGACCCAAGACTCCTCCACTCACCTCCTTCAGTAGCCTCTGCCCAGTGAGGAGTGCTGCTGTTTCCCTGCACGGCCAGTGTGTGCTTTCCCTCCGATTTTAAGACTAAGAAGTATGTTGCTTGGGGTAGACGCACAATTAAAGCAAGAAAACAATTAACACAAAAACCAGGATGGTTTTTGTCTAAAGGTTAGAGAGTAACCTAATTTTATCAGGGAAAGTGCATAGGGATTTAATGGTACTGGTAATTGTCTTTTTCTTAGCCTGGGTAGCAGTCCACAGATATTCATTCTTATTGTTATAATAATAATGATAAAAGTAATTCTTATTTAAATTGTGGATGCATTTAAAGAATGTTTTGTGTTTAGGAGGAAAGAGTATCAAGAGAACATCTCTGTGGTGGTCTCCAAGCATGGCCCCATATTTACTCTGGTTGGATAAACTTGTGGGTCCCTTGCTCCGGGATGGGATGAGGGGGCTACCAGAGGAGGTGAGTGGAGGAGTCTTGGGTCATGGTCTGACTTCCTAAGGTGACAAGACCCTTTCTGGGGAACTTGCGAGCAAGGCCATGACCAAGCCTTGGGAGACACAGGACTCCCCACAGTTGGGTGCCTGGCAGGACTGAGGTGTCACTCAGGCACGGGACATGCAGCAGCGGTTTGAGCAGCGAGAGTGGGCTGCTCTGTCTTTTCTATTCACTGTCATTCACCAGGACCCAGTTTACCCCCACCAGTCCCACCCCTCCTTAACCAGGCTCTAGCCAGTGGGGATAAGTGGTTCCTGGAAGGAAGGGACATGGCAGTTAGAAGGGTAAAACAAAACCACTTCATTGTAGTTTGGGGGAGCAACTGGCCAGTGTAGTTTGATTCCCTAATAAGGACTGGTGTCTTTGATCCCAGTGATGTCCCTTCTAGAAGTATGTCCTCCAGAAACAGTCAAGGTTATAGACCAAGAGTAAGGAACTGACCGGGTGGATTATGGAGCAACAGAGACACCAACTTTCCCTTTTTGATAGGCTCTGTTTTTACTTACTGACTTGTGGTAAGTATTGGTGCTGTCAACCTGCACTCCACAAATTTCCTGCAAGCTGAGCCCTGGGATTTCAGAAACCCTAGCTCCCCAAGATATGGAAGCAGCAGGCTCTGTCAGCAAGAAATGAGGGCCATATGGAACACAAAAGCAACCCACTCCAGTCCTCTCCTCACAGTCAAATCTGTTGGCTGGCATCCCAAAGGTAAGGCCAGGTTCACTCCCATGCTGGTAAGTGCAACCTTTGGGCTCAGGTCTGGGGGAGACTCTAGCATCACTTACCTAGAGCCAGACATCCTGGAATGTGAAGTCAAGTGGGCCTTAGAAAGAATCATTACAAACAAAGCCAGTGGAGGTGATGGACTTCCAGTTGAGCTATTTCAAATCCTGAAAGATGATGCTGTGAAAGTGCTGCACTCAATATGCCAGCAAATTTGGAAAACTCAGCAATGGCCACAGGACTGGAAAAGGTCAGTTTTCATTCCTATTCCAAAGAAAGCCAATGCCAAAGAATGCTCAAAGTACTGCACAATTGCACTCATCTCATACGCTAGTAAAGTGATGCTCAAAATTCTCCAAGCCAGGCTTCAGCAATACATGAACCATGAACTTACAGATGTTCAAGCTGGTTTTAGAAAAGGCAGAGGAACCAGAGATCAAATTGCCAACATTCACTGGATTATCGAAAAAACAAGAGTTCTGGAAAAACATCTGCTTCTGCTTTATTGACTATGCCAAAGCCTTTGACTGTGTGGATCACAATAAACTGTGGAAAATTCTTCAAGAGATGGGAATAATAAACCAACCACCTGACCTTTCTCTTGGGAAACCTGTATGCAGATCAGGAAGCAACAGTTAGAACTGTACATGGAACAACAGACTGGTTCCAAGTAGGTAAAGGAGTATGTCAAGGCTGTATATTGTCACCCTGCTTATTTAGCTTGTATGCAGAATACATCATGAGAAAGGCTTGGCTGGAAGAAGCACAAGCTGAAATCAAGATTGCTGGGAGAAACATCAGTAACCTAAGATATGCAGACGACACCACCCTTATGGCAGAAAGTGAAGAAGAACTTAAGAAGCTCTTGAGGAAAGTGAAAGAGGAGAGTGAAAAAGTTGGCTTAAAGCTCAACATTCAAAAAACTAAGATCATGGCATCTGGTCCCATCACTTCATGGCAAATAGATGAGGAAATAGTGTAAACAGTGTCAGACTTTATTTTGGGGGGCTCCAAAATCACTGTAGATGGTGATTGCAGCCATGAAATCAAAAGACACTTACTCCTTGGAAGGAAAGTTCTGGCCAACCTAGATAGCATATTGAAAAGTAGAGACATTACTTTGCCAACAAAGATCCATCTAGTCAGGGGTATTGTTTTTCCAGTAGTCATGTATGGATGTGAGAGTTGGACAGTGAAAAAGGCTGAGCACTGAAGAATTGATGCTTTGGAAGTGTGATGTTGGAGAAGACTCTTGAGAGTCCCTTGGACTGCAAGGAGATCCAACCTGGCCATCCTAAAGGAGATCAGTCCTGGGTGTTCATTGGAAGGACTGATGTTGAAGCTGAAACTCCAATACCTTACCCACCTCATGCAAAGAGTTGACTCATTGGAAAAGACCCTGGTGCTGGGAAGGATTAGGGGCAGGAGGAGAAGGGGACGACAGAGGATGAGATGGCTGGATGGCATCACCAACTCGATGGACATGGTTTGGGTAGACTCTGGGAGTTGGCGATAGACAGGGAGGTCTGTCTGGTGTGCTGCAGTTTATGGGGTCCCAGAGTCGGACACGACTGACTGAACTGAACTGAACTGAACTAGCACCCTCACAGTATCCCTTCAAACAGTAGGGAACAGGAAGTAGCTCTTCATGAGACCCAAACTGAAAAGAGATAAGTATCCCAACTCCAGGCTTTGTTTAGGGAGGGAGGGAAGGAGGACCACAGAGTTTCTGGGCCTTGGATAAGATGCTGCCACAGCTCAGAGCAGCCATGCCTGAGATGGCCTAGTCCAGGCCCCTGCCTCAGTTGGACCCTTACCTCCTCTGAGGCTCCAGTGAGGGTGGGAAAAGGCCTTGGCCATATGTTGCAACCTCTTCTTACGCAGAGTCCTTTAGGGGCTGCTCAGGGGGCTTCCTGCCTGCTGGAGGCTGGCCATGCTGAGATTCCTAGTAATCAGGTTGCCATCCTCAAGCTCTCAGCCTCTGAGCACAGCTCCCCTGCCAAAGCTCTGAGCTGTGTCTGTCTTCCATCCAGCATTTACCAATCTCCTTCCCAGGGCCAGAGGTAGGAGCTGGGTCTGGAATCTGGAATCTGGGTAATAGTTACTAGCTGGTAACCTTGTCCACTCTAACTTGTAGGACCCAGATTTGCTCATCTATGGAAGTGGACTATCATTCCCATATGGTCATTTTAAGGTTTAAGTGACATGTGAGAATAAAAGACACATAAAGCCTGATGTAGAATCTGTTTCTTCTTGAAATAAAACCCCTGAGGGTCAGAACCTGTCTAGATCAGATGGGGCAAGTACTTGATCCAGAACCCTTGAAACTGCCCCAAGTTTAGCTCCCCTTCCCCTAAGGCACAGACTTTCCCTGTTCCTTCCCAATCAGTCCCAGTCCCAAAGATGCCCACTTGACTCTGTCAATCATACCGTGGGCCAGCAGAGGCTCCAGATGCCCTACCTGGGGAGCAGGTCTTTCCTGGAGCCTGTGAGAAAAGCTTGGAATTTAGGCCTTCCTAGAGCTTCAGATAGCTGTGCACAGAGGGAAGTAAAACTGAAATATGGGCTTGAAGAGGCCATCTAGATGGGTATCTCTTTCTTGCTTTCTTTTAAAATTATTTTTAATTGGATAATTGCTTTACAATACTGTGTTGCTTTCTGCTGTACATCAGTGTGAATCAGCTAGAAGTATACATACATTCCCTGCCTCTTGAGCCTCCCTCCCACCCACCCCCATGGGCAGCAACAACTCATAGCACAGGAAGAGGAGGCCTGGGGGTTCAGGATGCACCCAGATTCAGGGACTGTGTGGCCCCAAACCTTCCCAAAAAGCTGCAAGGGGTTAGGAACATCATCCTACAAGGGGTCTCATCTCTGTCCCAGAGCACACGTGGCCTTGACAGAGCGATGGAACAATATAAGATGCTTATTCCCACTAGTATTGTTTTTTGTTGGAGTTTTTTCCATGGTTGATTTCTGGAAAATCCAAGACTATTAGAATTAATGAGGTATAAAAATCCATATACAAAACCCACTAGCAATACTCAACCAAAGACATAATGGGGGGACATCAGGGAAGACAGTGGCATAGAAAGTACCAGGATTCCATCTCCAGCTATATGACCATAAAGCTGACATAATCTGTCTGATGTAATTATTTTCACACTCTGGAGTCTATTTAAAGGCTTGCAACTCCCAGAGGAAGACTCAAACAGTGAGTCTTAATTGATTTTGGTCAGTTTCAGGTCTGAACATGCTAACAATATCCTCCACCCTTCAGCCTCATGGCAGGCAGCCATGCCCACGGAGAGCAGTTTGTCCATGGCTTATGGGAGCCAGGGTGGGCAATAAAGCCCTTGGTCTCCAAATACTGGGGACCTGAACTTTCATGCTTATTGCTTCTGATCATGGAGGCACAGATGCAGAAGCAACCCAACATAAACAATCCCCACCAGCTGAATAAGCTGCAGGGAATATAAAGAGCCAGAGCCTGGTCACCCCTCCCTTCTTTTTTCTCATATTCCCATTTTGGGAGCCAGACATTCAAGGATTAGGACTTTTCATTTGTTGCTTAATAAAAGCAGCCACATGTAGGGGAGAATTTTTAAAGTTACTGTACATGCATGTAGAAAACTGCAGGTTCAAAAAGACCCAAAATTTTAGATCTTAATCATATACATTAGTCTGATCCCAGCACAAAGTCACTATGAAGAAATTAAAAAAACATACACACACACAAAAAAAAAAAACCCAGGAAATCCTGGGGAATCTGACTTCCATATTTCAGTTACTACATTGTAAGACTCAAACATCTAGTTTTCAATAACAAATAAAAAATCATAAGGCATACAAATAAATGGACCATTGGAAGGAGAAAAAAATCGACAGAAACCATCCCTGAGAAAGACCAGATGATAGACTTATTAGACAAAGATGAGGTGACCAGTTAAGAAAACTATGCAGAAACAGGATAGAAATATTAATAAAGAGATGGAAAACATAAACAAGAACCAAAAGAAATTTTGGAGCAGAAAAGTACAGTACCTGAAATAAAAAATTCACTAGATACATTCCAAAGCAGATTTGGGCCGATAGAAGAATCAGTGTACTTGAAGATAGGATGATTGAGATTACTGAGTCTTAAGAACTAATAAAGGAAAAATACTGAAGGAAAGTGAACAGAGCTGAAGGAGCCTGGGGGACACAAGTAAGCAAACATACACATTGTGAGACTCCCAGAAAGATAAAGGAGCATAGAGATTATGTGGTGAAATGATGGTTGAAAACTCCCCACATTTGATGAAAAACATGAACATAAATGGTCAAGAAGTTCAATAAACTCCAAGTAAAATACATTCAAAGAAACACATGATGAGACACATTGTAACCAAACAGTGAAAGACAAACATAATATTGAAAGCAATGAGAGAAGCAAATTGCCACATACAAGAGACCTTCAATAAGATTGTTTTCAGATTTCTCATCAGAAACCTTGAAGGCCAGAAAGCAGTAGGCTGATATAGTCTAAGTTCTGACAGTAAAAACATTGCCAACCAAGAATTCAATATATAGCAAAACTATCCATCAGGAACCAGAAAAAGAAGAGCAAGCTAAACCAAAACCTAGCAGAATGAAGGAGTTTATGAAGATCAGAGATGAAATAAATAAATTATGGAAAGAAAACAATTATAGAAAATCAATGAAACCTAAGGTTGTCTCTTCAAAAAGAGTAACAGAAATAGCAAACATTTAACTAGATTGACAATTAAAAAAGGGAGTTACTCAATTGCTAAAGTTAGAAGTGAAAGTGGGGACATTACTTCCAATCCTACAGAAATAAAAAAGGCGTATTAGAAAGTACTGTAAACAATTGTATGAGAACAAATTGAATAACCTCAATGAAATGTACAAATTCCTAGAAACACAAAACCTACCAAGATTGAATCACAAAGAAAATCTAAATAAACATATAATTAGTAAGGAGATTGAATCAGTAATCAAAATCCTCCTGACAAAGAAAAGCCCTGAGCTGATGGCTTCATTGATGATTTCTACCAAACATTTAAAGAAGAATTAACACCAATCCTTCTCAAACTCTTCTTAAAAAGAGGAGAGAATCCTCCTTTTCATCCTATGAGAGCAGCATTGTTCTGATATGAAAGCAAGACAAAGACACTGCAAAAAAAGAGAACTTTAGACCAATACTTCTCATGAACATTGATGCAAAAATCCTCTACAACATACTAGTAAATTGAATTCAGCAGCATATTAGAAGGACCCAATGGGATTTATCCTTAGAATTAAAAGATGACTCAACATATTAAAATCAATTAATGTAATACATTGCATTAAGAGAAAGAAGGAAAAAAATCATTTCGATTGATGCAGAAAAATAATTTGACAAAATCCAGTATCCTTTAATGATAAAAACATTCAACAAACTGGGAATAGAAGGAAAGTACCTCTACATAATAAAAGCCATTCATGAAAAACCCACAGTTAACATGATACTCACTGATCAGGAACAAGAGAAGGATACCAATTTTTGCCAATTCTTTTCAACATGTTGTTGGTGTTTAGTGGCAAAATCACGTCCAAGTCTTTGGGACTCCATGGACTGCAGAACACCAGGCTTCTCTGTCCTTCACTACCTCCAGGAGTTTGCTCAGCCTCATGGCCATTGAGTTGGTGAAGTCATCCAACCATCTCATCCTCTGTTTTTCCTTTCTCCTCCTGTCCTCAATCTTTCCCAGGATCAGGGTTTTTTCCAGTGAGTCAGTTCTTTGCATCAGGTAGCCAAAGTATTGGAGCTTCAGCTTCAGCATCAGTCATTCCAATGAATATTCAGGGTTGATCTCCTTTAGGATTGACTGGTTTGATCTCCTTGCAGTCCAAGGGACTCTCAAGAGTCTTCTCTAGCACCACAGTTCGAAAGCAACTTCTTTGGTGCTCAACCTTCTTTATGGTCCAACTTTCACATCCATACATGACTACTAGAAAAACCATAGCTTTAATTGCATTAAACATAGCTTTAACTCTATTCAACATAGTGCAAGAATTTCTAGCCAGAGCAAGAAAAAGAAATAAATGAAACTAAATTAGAAAGAAGTAAAATCAGCTGTTTGCAAATGAATGACCTTATATGTGGGAAATCCTAAAGATGGCACACCAGAAAAAACCTGTTAGAACTAATTAACAAATTCAGCAAAGTAGCAGGATGCAAAATCAACCCCAGAAAATTAGTTGCATATCTATACACTAACGATGAACAATCCAAAAAAGAAATTAAGAGAAAAGCTCCATTTACAATAGCATCAAAAAGAATAAGCTCAGAAACTTACATTTAGAAATCAAATCAGTTTAGCCCAGGAGGCAAAACACTTATACCCTGAAACCACAAAACTTTACTAAAAGAAATGACACCAACAAATGGAGACAATCTGTGTCATGGATTGGAAGACTTAATGTTATTAAGATGTTAACACTATCCAAAGCAATCTGCAGACTTAATGCAAGCTCTATCAAAATTTCAATTGTGTTTTTTGCAGAAATAGACAACTATCTAAAGTTTATTTGGCATCTTAAAGGACCTTGAATAGCCAAAACGATCTTGAAATATAAAAACAAAGTTGTAGGAGTTGTACCTCCTGATTTCAAAATTTGCTACAGAGTAATCAAAACAGTATGGTATTGCCATAAAGACAAACACCTAAACCAATGGAATAGAATAGATAGCCCCAGAAATAAATAACAGTGTATAGTCTCTGTTTTTGACAAGAATGCCAAGAACATTCAATGGGCAAAGAACAAACAATCCTTTCCCAAATGATGCTGGGAAAACTGGATATCCACATGTCAAATAATAAAGTTGTACCCTTTTCTAACACCATTCATAAAAATTAATGCAAAATGAATAAAATACCTAAACATAAGAGCTGAAACTATAGAACTCTTAGAAGAAAACACTCAGGAAAAACTTCATGACCTTGCATTTGGCAATGATTTCCTATATATGACATCAAAGGCACAGGCAACAAAAAAGAAAAACAGATGAACTGGACTTCACCCAAATGAAAAACTTTGGTGTATCAAAGAACACTGTCATCAGAGTAAAACGGCAACCTAAATAATAGAGGAAAATATTTGTAAAACACAAAACTAATGAGGTATTAATATCTGGAATATATAAAGAACTCTCCAATTCAACAACAACAACAACAAAAAAGCTTAATACAAAAATTAGCCAAGAACTTGGACATTTCTCCAGGGAAGGTGTATATGAATGGCCAACAGGTACATGAAAAGGTGTTCAACATTACTGACCATCAGGGAAATAAAAATCAAAACCATGATAAGATGGCATTTCATACCCTAATGGTGGCTACCATCAAAAATAAAGAAAATTGATACTAGCATGGATGTGGAGAAATTGGAACCCTTTTATTTTACATTGCTGGTAGGAGTGTAAAATGGACAGCTGCTGTGGAAAACAGAGTGACAAAGGGGGAAGCCACCCAAATATCCGTTGATGGATGAGAGTCAGGGTTACGGTGAGGGTGAGGGTGAGGTTGATGGAGAGAGTGAGGGTGATAAAGAAAATATAGTACAAATATACAGTGGAGTACATTATAAATATCCAGCCATAAAAAGAAAGGAAATTCTGACACATGGTACAACATGAATGAACCCTGAAGACCTCATGCTAAGTGAAATAAGTCATCCCATAGGACAAATACATGTGGGCCGCATTGGTGGTATAGTGGGGAGCATAGCTGCCTTCCAGAAGGACAAATACTATATGATTCCATTTATACAGGTAGCTAGAATAGTCAAATTTTTAGAGAAGAAAGTAGAATGGTGATGACCAAGGCCTGGAGTGGAGAATGGGGAGTTATTGCTTAATGGACATAGAGGTTTACTTGGAGAAGAGGAAAATTTTCTAGAAATGGATAGTGATGATGATTGAGCAACTAAATGGTTAATGCCACTGAAGCAAACACTTCAGAATAGTTAATGGGGATAAAAAGGTGGGGGGGGACCCGCCTGCCAAAGCAGGAGACAGAAGAGAATGAGTTTGATCCCTGGGTCAGGAAGACCCCCTGGAGTGGGGCATGGCAACCCACCCCAGTATTCTTGCCTGGAGAACCCCACGGACAGAGGAGTCTGGTGGGCTGCAGTTGGGGTTGCAAAGAGTCAGACATGACTGAAGCGACTTAGCACACAGCACACCAGTGACACCCCGGACCCGGACTTTTCTTCTAGAATGTGTTTTTATACTACATTGTAGAGAAAAAGGAAGTAGATAAGTGGTTGATGACCACCAGCTTGTGGCTGATTGCCTAGAAACTGCTGAGGGGATGAGGGTTTCTTTTGTCCGAGAGTGACAAAAGAATTCTAAAATTAGCTGGACAACTGTGTGAATATACTAAAAACGCTGAATTGCTCACTGAGTGAGTGAACTCTATGGTATATGAATTATATTTTAGGAAAATTGTTTTAAAAAGCAAAAAAAAAGAATGGTTAAAATGGTAAATTTTACATTAAGCCAAAAAATAACTATATGCTTAACAATTTTTGAAAAAGATTGGAATTCCAATACGTAAACGTGTAAATGTCTACTACACAGGAAAGCAAAGGCAGAAGTGACTGATTTGAAGTTGTGACCTACCACAAGGATAATCCCCAGCAGCTGGTGATAGCTGGTTTCAGGAGCACCAGCCACAAAGCTGGGCGAGCAGGGAAGAGGGCCGTCAGGCCACAGCCAGCTTGGACAACCTGGCGAAGCACAGGAGTACCGTTGACAAGGCTTTTAGGCACAGATCTCCATTAGCATTTGGAATTGCTACTCACATTGTGTTCTAGGCCCTTGCAGGTGGTGAGTGCCCATGGGGAAGACTGACCTCGGCGGTCCTTTCTTCTCCATGCCAGGTGCGGTGCTGAGTGCTTTGTGTCCTTACTCTGATGGGTTCCTCTCCATAAACGGAAGAGAGATTCTCTTCCTGTTCTCAGGGCACAAAGGCACTTTTCAGGGTCACTTTCTAGGAGTGTCCTCTCCCTCTGTCCCCTTGGCCAGGCCAGACCCAGTGCCCACTCAGGAAAGGATGCTTGAGAGAGCATCTTTCTCCTGTCCCCTGGACACACTGCACTGGCCAGCGGCACACATTTCTTCCATGGATTCTTCGGAGTTCCATTTTTGGCAGCCTTTCTATGCCAATGACCAGTGCTGCGGGTGGGACCAGCAGAATGGGTCTTGTAGACTGGCTACCCAGGAGCCAGAGATGTCATTTCTAATTGGGATTTGGGACAGGTTACAGGGAGAAGATGCCAGCTGTCTGGCAGGAGAAAGCAAACCTTGCTGGCCTCAAAAGGATTCTCTTAATATCTAGTGGAACTGGGCTCCAGTTTTGGGCTTTGCGTGAGGGGCAGAGGTGGCACCCACCCGAGCTGACCAGTATACCCCATGGGGCACAGGCAGTCCCTGTAGGTCCACCTGTGTAGCTGCTCACCCACTGATGCACAGGAGACAATTTTGTGAAATGTTTCGTTTCATCAGCTGAAAACTGAACACTTACAGCTCTGCTGGAAAGGTGAAATAAAGCTGGGGCTGTCCAGGCTACTGTCTCCACTGGTTCCCACACAGTGTGCCCTTAGCACAGCCCTCTGTGGGGCTCCTTCTGGTACCCAACCTCAGCTTGGACTCTCCAAGTCCTTCTGTCTCTACTTTCAGGGCCATGTCACCCAGAGGACAGAAGAAGTCAGAAACAGGCTGGAGCCAGGGTCTGCTATGAGGGTAGCTGGGGTAAGGTGAGCAGGGTGATGGGAAGATGAATCCCTGGAAGGCCCCTGGAGTGAGCCTGCAGGACTCCACAGTTAAGACTGTGGGGGCAACTTGAATGTCACATGGGGGGTGGTTAATCAGTCACAGGCTTGGCCAGGACTCGTTGCCACACCTGCCCCAAAGGCTTCATTCAGAAGACTGGTCAACAGGGATATATGTAGAGCCCAAGAGAGGAAGTGCTGTCCACTGCACCCTCGTGGATGGGCACCTGCTGCAGTACTGGGTCAGAAGACACGCCTGATCTGCCCCACCCGAAGGAGGTCTGGCTGGAGACTTTCCCTGGCACCAGGTGCTGGCTACACCCCAAGCACTCCACAGTGCTGACAAGGAGAGGCTTCTGATGTCCACCAGAAGTCAGGCCCAGGCTTGACAGGGTCGCCGCAGGGAAGCTTTCAGCCATGTCCAGAGGGAACGGAAGATTGAAGATGACGGGAAAGCCTTCCTGTGGGGGGAAACAGCTGGACAGGTCAGTGGGTTCTCATCGCAAAGAGCCTGGAATGCCAAGCTGTGGAGGCTGCGCCTGGGAGAAGCTCAAACACACTCATGGTAAGGAGCGGTCCACGGAGCAGCTTCAGGCACAGCAGGATCCAGGCCTCAGCCACTGAACTCAGGAATGCGCTTTCCTGGGTCCTTGAGGGACAAGATGGTCCCAACAGTGCTGTTGCATTGGCTCAGGGGCCTAAGGGAAAGAGCTTTCAAGTGCCACTGAAGTTCCAGGATTGCATCTGAACCCTCTAGTTAGGATCAGGTCCACCTCTGATTCAT
Source organism: Antilocapra americana (assembly GCA_007570785.1). NCBI lineage: Eukaryota > Metazoa > Chordata > Mammalia > Artiodactyla > Antilocapridae > Antilocapra > Antilocapra americana. The sequence goes on along the minus strand of ML663012.1, from coordinate 13,539,656 downwards.
TCCTGTGGCCAACAGCACGGCAAATATGCCGATTGTCTACGCCTGGTCAAAAACAACCTTCACTGCAAGACTAGACACTGGAAGCAGTCAATCCCTAAATAGCTAGGACTAATAATGAAGCAGAGATGGCTCCTGGGGGATGCAGTGGCTTGGGGGGCTGCCATCCCTGGCAGACCTCCCAGGAAGTGATCACTGGGCTCAAGTGGGCACAGAAGTGCCTATGGGAGGCAGGGCCTGCCCAGCCAGGGATCCTGGGGGGCCAGCAGATCCAACCGCCACCTTGCCATTGCAGGTGGGCATGCCCCGGACACTCAGCACATCCGACATGGTCACTCCGGGCAGCCTCGGCCCACCCCCCACCGAGCCCACGGATGGTGAGCAGGCTGGGCAGCCCCTCCTGGATGGAGCCCTGTCCTCAGCCTCCCTGGACACCCTGATCCAGCACCTGGTGCCCACCACCGACTACTACCCTGAGGTGGGTGATCCACCCAGTGGGGAGGAGGGGTAGCAAAACGGAGACTGTTCCACCATGCCTGGGGGAGACAGCAGAGCCGGGGCTGGCTGGGCCTGGGGTGCAGGGGCTGGAAGGCACATCCCCCCGTGCCTTGTGAACATACGCTGCCTTTCTCCTGCATCCCCCCAGAAAGCCTACATCTTCACCTTCCTGCTGAGCTCTCGCCTCTTCATCGCGCCCCAGGAGCTCCTGGCCCGGGTCTGCCACTTGTGCATTGAGCAGCAGCAGCTGGACAAGCCAGTGCTGGACAAGGTGAGAGGCAGGGCAAGGTAGAGGGCCTCCGAGTGCGCTGCTCTCCCTTGACATGCCCTTGTGAATCAATATCTTGGATAGGCAGAGATTGGCCCTATTCACCTGCCGGGGGTTTCTGACTTGTCTGAAGCCCGGAGCCAGAAGGGCAGAGTCAGAATCTTTAACCTCAGTGCAGAATCTTTAACCCCGGGCTCACACAGCCCAGACCTGGGCCCCCAGAGGATCATGAGGAGAGCCCCATCTGTGGCCGGGGGTGGTCCTGCAGCGCCTGCTGGGCTGCCTCTCCCCCACATCTTCTTTTCCACCCTTTCTTCTTCTGCCGGTCCACTGACGGCTCAGCCTTCCCTCAGTGCCCCACATCCTTTCCTCTGTCCCTCGCTATATCTCAGGGGCTGCGACTGTCTGTTTATACAGGAGTCAGTAGGGGCCCACTGTCCAGTGACAGAAACCTGATTTCAACTGAAGTCTCAAGCTACTGCTGGCTCCAGGGGCTCAAACATCAAGTGGTCTTTCTCCCTAAGACCCCTTGCTTTGTTTTCCTCTCGGCCAGCCTCTCTTTTGCTAAGGCAAGTTCTCTGCCTGGTGACAGATGGCCTCCGCAGGTCCAGGGTCATGGTCTACCCTTCCCAATCCTATGGAAAGAGGATTCTAATAAAGATCCTGATCTTGTTGGCTTAGCTTAGGCGACATGCCCCTCTGTGGGCCAATGTCATGCCCTGACTGGCCAGCACTGATCTGGGATGTTCCTGAAGCCCTGGGGTAGGGCCAGCTGGAAATGAGGGAGAGGGGCCCCCACAGGCAAACTGAGATGTTGTCACCACAGAAAGGGTGATAAGACGACTGGCAGTTATGAATAAGAGATGACCCTCACACCAAACATGTGTCTCTCCCCCTCTGCTGTCCTGTGGTCAGCCCCCATGCCCCGTCTATCTCCTGGGACAGAGGAAGGAGAGGCCCACACCCCCCACCAGCCATCGCTGCTGCGCACCGGCAGCCCACTTGCACAGTGAGTGGCGGAGGCAGTGGCCGCTGTGACCCCCAACCTCCCAAGCAACCCTCACCAAACGCAGACAACCCTTGGCTTGCCTTGCAGGCCCGGGTCCGGAAGTTTGGCCCCAAACTGCTCCAGTTGTTGACCGAGTGGACAGAGACATTTCCGCGGGACTTCCAGGAGGAGTCAACCATCAGTCACCTGAAGGACGTGGTGGGCCGCATCGCCCCCTGTGACGAGGTGGGCTAGCCAGGCCGGAGTCCTTTCAAACTGTCTCCACCCTCATACCTGGGACCTGAGCCTGTTCCCAGGCTGGCCCCTGGGCCCCCATTTCCCCGCCTGCACCCTGGGGCCCCCCTGAAATCACCCCTCCCTGCCCCCTCAGAGAATCAGGCACTGGCAGAGCTGGCAGGGAAATCAGGCCTCCAGGTCCAGTCTCTTGAGCACTCTCCTATCCCGATCTCATCAGATGGCAAGCAACCCTCTTACAGCTGCATGGTCAGGCCAGGGACCCAGCAGGCTGGCTTGGCAGAACCCTCTTCCCCAGTAGCCTGGAGGCAGCCTGTGTACTGGGCGTCAGGTGCCTCTGCAACTGCACCCCACACCTGCCCTGTTCTCCCAGCTCCATTACTCTGGGGAAGCACTTATAGGTAAAAGAGGAACAAAACTCCCTACCTCCCAGGACTGGGGTGAGAACACTGAGGGGGGAGTGCATGTCGCTTGTCTTGTGAAGAAACCGAATGTGGCAGGTGGGTAGCCCCACGGTGGGTCTGAACCCAGAGCCAGCAAGAACCAAAGGAATGCTGCTAAGGCAGGCCAAGCAACAGGAAACTGCCAAGTCCAAGGCCTGATGAGGCTGAGAAAGGGAGGCCCTGCCCTGGGGTCGATTCAGAGACAGAGCAAGCCAGTTAGTTGTTCTGAGAGCCTGAAGAGATGAAGGTCACCTCCTCCTCTGCAGCCCTTGATCCATCCGGGGATTGATCATGCAGCAGGACACAGGTTTAGGGAAGGCTAAACCTGGATGGATTAGGAGAAGGAAGCAGGAAGGGGAAATGCTGACTGACTGGTTTGCTACATAGGTGGCTACTGTGATGGGGGAGTGGAGGGGGGAAGAGAGATGTTTGGGCAGGTGTGTAGGCAGGGAGATTAATAGGATAAGCGGCTGTGGAAGACTGATGGAAAGAGTGAAGGAGAAAGGCAGAAATGATAACTAATGAGTAGGTAGATGGATGAACAGATGGATGGGAGGGTGGTTGGGTGGATAGGTGGGTGGGTGTGTGTGTGGGTGTGGATGGGAGGGTGAGAATATGGATGGGAGGGTGGATGAATGGATAGGTGGGTGGGTGTGTGTGTGGGTGTGGATGGGAGGGTGAGAATATGGATGGGAGGGTGAGTGGGTGGATAGGTGGATGGGTGTGTGTGGGTATGGATGGGTGTGTGAGATCATGGATGGGAGGGTGGGTGGGTGGGTAGGTGGATGGGTGTGTGTGGAGGTGTGGATGGGTGGGT